>JARHVA010002757.1:1720000-1860000 GCA_037957365.1 Torreya grandis | reverse complement strand
ATTAAATAGAAAAATTGTGTATGACTAACTAAAATTGTAGCTCTAAATACATCATAGCTAACTAAAATTTGATTGTCATTTTGTAAAGTAGAAAAAAAATATTCATTTATATACTTTATATGTAATTTAATATTTCATAGACTTTTTATAACCAAGTTTGAAGGGCTAAAAAATTTAATCATTCACATTACTTGAAATTTGATTGTCCATCTACTTCACTACCCATTGTCCCATGCCAAATGTCATCTACAACACCAAATTTAATGCTTTGTGATATATTATTTCAACTTTGTGATACATGATTACAACTTTTAATTTAATTCCTACCAAAAATTAATCTTTTTTAGATTTATTCTTTGAATTAATTTACCTAATCTACTATTTGCATGGTGAAGAACTATAGAGTTTTAAATCCATACCTATGAGTGCATTTTTGACCCCCTCCCATACATGAATGTTAAATTAAGTATAAAATCAACCCATTTTCATGTTATGTGGCATTATATAATACATTAAAGGCATAAAATTTCATTTAATTTTGTTAAAATTTTAATATTATTTCTATACTATTAACAATATATAAATATATTGAAATATATTATACTAAAATATATAATATATAATATTGATCCATAACCTATATTAACATCTATATTAAATGATATAATAATAATTATTAATATTAAAATATATTTTATAAAATATATAGTTTATATATAATATTAATTTATAATTAATCAGTTAAATATATAAAAATCTTATGATATATATTATATTTCAATATGTGTGTGTGTGTGTGTGTGTGTGTGTGTGTGTGTGTGTGTGTGTGTGAGAGAGAGAGAGAGAGAGAGAGAGAGAGGAGAGAGAGAGAGAGAGAGAGAGAGAGAGGGGTTATTTGAAGTGAAAGAGTGTAAATCATTAATTAAACCTACTAGTTACTCCAAACACATGACAATGTCAAAATAAGTTCATCGAAAATAGTTATTGGTGTAAACCTATTGGGATATGAATCACCATGCAATGATTATCCTATGATGGCTTATATTCTTCATGTGAAGAGATAGCCTCTTAACATAATCTCTATGTCAAAATTGAAACTCCCTTAGTTTTGATCAGGTGACATCTATATTTATTGTATAAAGAGCTCAATTATGGGTGATTAGATTTTATCTTGGTGATTGTAATGGATAAATTGATTTTATTGCAATGACGCTAAAAATTTTAGAAGTGACTAAGAGGAAGTTTGGATTTAGAAACATGATCAAAATTTTAAGTGGACATATATGTTTGAAAGACACCATCTATTCTAATGTGTATGCCTACTATTATACCACCACTTATTTCTCATAAAGATATTATTAATAATGTTACATCTTCAAAAAAAGTGGTTGAAACTCCACTTATTATGCAAGAGCTAGTATTATTTTTAAATCATTACCATCAGTTCCAACATTCCATGTTGATAATTTTACTTCTATTTCTATATTTGAAGTTCTATAATTTTCATTATAATATGGTATTTTAGTGGATTATTGAATATTTTATAATTCTAATGATCCTATGGATGTGATACAAAACCCATGGTAGGAGACCCATCAAGTGTAATTTATTACAAGTTTGTTGTTATTTTATTGGAATGAAATTCTCAAATTATACAAATCTACATTTAGATACAATCTATAAATGGAAAGTCTATAATAATATATAGAAATATTATTATATATTAAGTTTTCTAAGGTAGTTGAAAATGACATTGATCAGATTGAGATGTACCATTTAATTATCAAAATGCCCTTGAAAATCTTATGTTTCATCTATAGTTTCCATAATCTTGATAAATGATGTTTTTATGATTCTTGTATTGAAATATGTTTTCAAGAGGATTAAAATTACTTAGCTTACTTTCATATTTAAATTTAATTGATTTTAAATGGATGTGATTTGACCTTGTATTTTTGACCCCATTATTGGGGTTTGAAGTTAAAATGTTTAACCTTAACTCTGCATTGAGATATCACACCTTATTGTCATGACTAGAAATTCAATGTTTATAGATTGGTATGGTGTAGACTATTGATGCCCTCACATAACCATAATTTAGATAATCACACAAAATGCTTTTATAAAAGGTTTTTGAGTTAGTAGGTACAATTTTGTGTCTCTTATTTTAATTACCATTATAGAGTCAAATTTGTCTCGAAATATTAGTTTATAAATTCAAGAAAGATGACTCACCCTCACAGGTATTTGAATTGGTGAATTAAATTATCTCAAAGGTATTTTAGGGAGCTAAAAATTAAGGATTCAAATCCCTATTAGACAATTTGGTTATGTTACATCTTCAAAAAATGTGGATGAAACTCTACTTATTATGCAAAAGCATATTATATCTAGATAATTACCATCGGTTCCAAAGTTTCATGATGATAAATTTACTTCTATTTTCATAATTGAAATTATATAATTTTCATTGTATGTAATGTGGTAGATTATTGAACATTTTCTAATTCTGATGATACCTTGGGTGTGATCCAAAACCCATGGTAGGAGACCCATCAAGTATAATTTGTTGGGACATATATAAGTAGGTGGTTGACCAAATATGATCAGGGGTTGCTTATAGGTGTAGAGAGAGATATGAGTTCACACTTATCTAACTTTGTAATAATAAACATCAGAGGCTTTATGAATCTAGTAATTTTTTTACATGATGTATTTTGTAATATAGTCGTTATGGTACTACCATATTCATTGTTTAATTGGTATCACATTTTTGGTTCATTTAGATTAAGTTTGTAAGATGGATTTATCTTATATTTTCATGTATTATATGAGGCTAATGTAGTGGCCCCAAACTTTAGCTTATTTAATTCAAGGATTTTTATTTCTCAGTCATGCTCAGGGTTACCTAGTTATTTCTCATAATTAGGAAATTTTAGTGTCACAAAGTGTGGTGGCAAGAGATGAAATGATACCTCTAATGCAAGAGGGTTATACAAGATAGATTGTGAATCAAGCACATAATTTGGATGCCTTTTAGGCATTCTTCTCAATGAGATAATTTTTTTACTCCAATTCTTTAATCATTTGTAATGAGGATTGTGAAAAATCCCCACCTTGGTTGTTTTACCTTGATTTACAAGATTTTATCTCAAATACAAATCTATATCCAAAGAAATCTATAAAAGGAAAGTCTCTATAATAAATATGGAAATCTATTTATAAACATACTATATAAATATAAAGTGTTCTTGTGATAGTTAGAAATGATCTTAGTCATCATAGAATGGACCAATCAGTCATTAGAATGCCTAAAAAATGCTTTCCAAATAAGTCTATATCTAAAAACGAATTGATCATCTTGGGATGTACCATTTAATCATCAAAATGCCCTTGAAAAGTTTCCAAAATAAATTTGTTTCTATTTTATTGGAATGAAATTTCCTAAATTATACAAATATACTTGTAGATATAACCTATAAATCGAAAGTCTATTATTATATAGAAATACTATATATAGTAAGTGGTTTGAGGTAGTTGAAAATGGCATTGATCATTTTGGTATGTACCACTTAATTATCAAAATGTCGTTGAAAAGCTTCATAAGAGATATAATTAAATATTATGTTTCATCAGTAATATACTTTTATAATCTTGATAAATGAAGTTTTTGTGATTATTTTATTGAAATATTTTTTCAAGAGTAAAGTTGTTTGGTTTACAGTTTCCTATTTAAATTTAATTGATTTTACATGGATGTGATTTGCCCACATAATTTTGAATTATCATTTTGTAAAGTATAACATAGATTCATTAGTATAATTTGTTGTAAGTTAATAATTTGTAGAGTTTTTATAACCAAGTTTGAAGGGATAAAAAATTTATCATTCACATTACATAAAATTAATTGATTGTCCATCTGCTTTGATGCCCACTGTCATGTGCCAAGTGTTGTCTGCAACACCAAATTTAATGCTTCATGATACATGATTTAACCTTTGTAATACGTGATTTCAACTTTTAATTTAATGCCCATTGCCTACCAAATATTATTAATTTTTTGATAGATTTGGTCTTTGAAGTAATTTATCTCATATGTTGTTCACATGGTGAAGTATCATAGAGTTTTAAATCTATGCCTATGAACACATTTTTGACTCCCTCCTATACATGAATTTTAAATGAATCAAAAACTCAGCCCATTTTCATGTTACGTGACATTATAAAATAAATTAAAGGCATAAAAAAATATTTAATTTTGTTAAAAATATTATATTATTTTAGTACTATTAACAGTATATAGATGTATTGAAATATATTATACCAAAATATATAATATTTGTTTATAAACTATATTGACATATATATTATATGATATAGTAATATTTCTTAATATTAAAATATATAATTTATATATAATTAATCAGTTTAATATATAAAAATATTATGATATATATTCTATGTCAATATTTATTTAATAACTAATATAATTTGTGTGTGTGTTGGTAAGAGGGGTTATGTGAAGTGAAAGAGTGTAAATTGACAATTAAACCTATTAGTTACTCTAAACCCATGATAATGTCAAAATAAGTTCATCTAAATTAATTATGGGTGTAAACCTATCAGGATCTGAATCACCATGCAATGATTTACTCTATGATGGCTTGTATCTTTGTGTGAAGAGATAGCCTCTTAGTACAATCTCTACATCAAAATTGCAACTCCCTTGGTTTTGATCAAGAAGCATATGTATTCATTAGATAAGAAGCTTAGTTGTGGGTGATCAGGTTTTGTTTTGGTGATTGTAATGGAGAAATTACTTTTGTTAAAATGACACTAAATAAATTAAAGTGATCAAGAAGAATTTTGGGTTTAGAAATATGATAAAAATTTGAAGTAGGAATATATGTTTGAAAGACACCATTTATTCCAATGTGTATGCCTACTATTATACCACCACCACTTGTTTCTCATAAAGATATTATTAATAATTTTACATCTTCAAAAAATGTGGATGAAACTCCATTTATTATACAAGATCCTATTAATTCTAAATTATTACCATCGATTCCAAAGTTCCATGATGATAATTTTACTTTTATTTCCATATTTAAAATTATATAATTTGCATTGTATGGTCTTGTAGTGGATTATTGAACATTTTCTAATTATGATGATCCTCTAGTTGTGATCTGAAACCCATGGTAGGAGACCCATAAAGTGTAATTTTTTGTGACAAGTCTATTTCTATTTTATTGGAATGAAATTCCCTAAATTATACAAATCTATATTTAAATACAATATATAAATGGAAAGTCTATATATAGAAATACTATATATAGTAAGTGTTTTGAGGTAACTGAAAATGACATTGATGATCTTGGGATGTACCAATTAATTATCAAAATTCTCTTGAAAAGCTTTCCAAGAGATATAATTAAATCTTGTGTTTCATCTATAATTTCTATAATCTTGATAAATGAAGTTTTTGTGATTCTTGTATTGAAATATTTTTTCAAGAGGAGTAATTAAGTTTATTGGCTTACTTTTCTATTTAAATTTAATTGATTTTACATGGATGTGATTTGGCCACATATTTTCAACCCCATTATTGGGCTTCAAAGTTGAAATACATATTTATTGATCAAAAGTTTTAACACATACTCTACATTGAGATATCACATCTTATTGTCATGAATGAAGAGTTAATGTTTATAGATTGGTATGTTGTAAACTGCTTATGCCCTCACATAACCATAATTTAGATAAGCACACAACATCCTTTCTCAAGAGGTCTTTGAATTACTAGGTATAATTTTGTGTCACTTATTTTAATTACCATTTTGGGGTTGAATTCGCCTCCAAATATTAGTTTATAAATTCAAGAAAAGCTAATTTCCCTCCCATGTATTTGAATTGGAGAATTAAATTATCTCAAAGGTATTCCAAGGGGGATAAAAATTAAGGATTCAAATCCTTATTAGATAATTTTCTTATGTTACATCTTCAAAAAATGGGGATGAAACTCCACTATATATGTAAGAGCATATTATTTATAAATCATTACCATTGATTCCAAAGTTCCATGATGATAATTTTACTTCTATTTCCATATTTGAACTTCTATAATTTTCATCGTATGTCTTGTAGCTAATTATTGAACATTTTCTAATTTTGATTATCCATTGGATGTGATCCAAAACCCATGGTAGGAGACCCATCAAGTATAATTTTTTGGGACTCATATAATTCAAGGATTGACCAAATATGCTTAGGGGTTACTTATAGGTGTAGGGATAGATATGATTTAAAATTTACCCAACTTATTAATAATAAGCACTAGAGAATTTTTAAATTTAGTAATTTTTTTGTGTGATGCATTTTGTAATGTAGCTCATTGTGGCATCACCATGTTTGCTATTTTATTGATATCACATTTTGGTTCATTTAGATTAACTTTGTAATATGGATTTATATTAAATTTTCATGCATTTGATGAGGCCAATGTAGTGGCCACAAACATTAACTGTTTTAATGTTATGATTTTCATTTCTTGGTCATGCTCAGGGTCACCCCATTATTTCTCATAAGTAAGAAATTTTTGTGCCACAAAGTTTGGTGCAAAGAGATTAAATGATACCTCTAATGTAAGAGGGTTATGCAAGACATATTGCTAATGAAGCACATAATTTAGATGCCTTTTAGGTGTTCTTCTCAATGAAAGATTTTTTTCCCTCCAATGCTTTAATCATTTGCAATGAGGATTGTGAAAAAACCCCACTTTGGTTCCTTTACCTTCATTTACAAGATTTTGTCTCAGATAATCTAAAGACATCTATTAAATAATTCAAGTCTAGTATATAATAATATATGGAAATCTATTTATATACATACTATATAAATAGAAAGTGTTCTTGTGATAGCTAGAAATGATCTTGGTCATCATAGAATAGACCAATCAATCATTAGAATGCCTTAAAAAAGCTTTTTAAATGAGTCGATAGCTAAAAATGGAATTGATCATCTTGGGATGTACTAGTTAATCATCACAATACCCTTAAAAATCTTCTCAAATGAGTATGTTTCTATTTTATTGGAATGAAATTCCTTAAATCATACAAATCTACCTTTAGATACAATCTATAAATGAAAAGTCTATTATTATATAGGAATACTATATAGAGTAAGTGTTCTGAGGTAGTTGAAAATGACGTTGATCATCTTGGGATATACCAATTAATGGTCAAAATGCCCTTAAAATGTTTCCCAAGAGATATAATTAAATATTGTGTTTCGTCAGTAATATAATTTATATAATCTTGATAAATGAAGTTTTTGTGATTCTTGTATTGAAATAAATTTTTTCAAGAGGATTAACATTGTTTAGCTTATATTTTCCTATTTAAACTTAATATTTTTTACATGGACATTGATTTGGACATGTATTTTTGACCCCAATATTAGAAATCAAAGTTGAATTACTTGTGTTGTTGGTCGAAATGTTTAAACCTGACTTTGCATTGAGATATCACACCTTGTTGTCATGAATGAAAAGTTAATGTTTATAGATTGGTATGGTATAGAATTCTTATGTCCTCACATAAATATAATTTAGATAATCCACAAAATCATTTCTCAAGTCTAGGTCTTTGAGTTACTAGGTATGATTTTGTGTCACTTATTTTAATTACCATTTTGGGGTCAAATTTGTCTCCAAATATTAGTTTATAAATTCAAGAAAGGTGACTTATTCTCACATATATTTAAATTGGTGAATTAAATTATATCAAAGGTATTATATGGGGGCTAAAAATTAAGGATTAATCTCTATTAGACAATTTAATCATGTAATTTAATGAACATATATAAATAAACTTTTTTAATAAAAATAATTATAATAAATAATAAAAATTTGTAAATATTTTTATATTAAAAAACTATCTGAGTTTATTATTTATTTTTATTTATGTTTAAATATTTAAATATTTTTATTAAATAATGTATATTGTTTAAATATTTAATATTTTTAAATATATAAATATATTTTTTTAAATAATTTTATATGTTACAAATTTTTAGATAAACTTTTAAATTATTATAGAATTAAAAGTTCTTACAAGATTCAAAATTTGGGTAAATTTTATCTTTTTCTCTTTCCATTATTTTCTCTCAATTTTTCTATCTCCCTTTAGAACGCTGAAAAACATTGTTTTATTGACTGTTAGGTTAACTATGGTGTTAGTGGTGGAAGCGTTGATCCATTTTTTTACTGTCATTTCTATAGGTCCTTCTTGTTAGGTATTTAATATATTTAATGTATTTTTTTACTATAATTTGAATGTGTGATTAATTTGGATTAACTTGAGTTTTTTATTCATTGTTTACCACTTTAAGTTATGAAATCATTGAGATTCGAATAGACTTGGATTTTTGTTATGAAATGGCCTAGATAATGAAATGGTAGAGATTAGGATTATTTAGTGTTTATTTGTATTCAATAAGGACTTGAATAATGAATGTGAGGGGAAAATAGACATTTTATTAACTATAAGTAAATAATCATAGTAAACAAGTGTTGTTATGAGAGAGGGTTTTAATGGTTCCACCCTATCTCTATCTCTTCGCATCATTCATCCATTGGCTTTGTTTGGGATACTATGAATTTTTTCCATTTTAGACTGAGTTGAAAAGTCATTTTTTGCATATTCCAAGTTATTATTATTATTTTAGATGAATTATTTCCATTTTAGACTAAGTTAAAAAGTCATTTTTGGGGTGGCAAACTTTTCCCTCATGTCATGTCAGAATGAATGATTGAATAACACCTAACATTATTATTTAGGATGGAAAAATTGATCCAAAACTCAAAATATTTGGTTGAAAGATAATTCAAAAAAAAAAAATAACAACACAATTGTAATAATGCTATCTCTAAGAAGAGATGTTTTATCGATCAAATTTATAGACCCAAACATATGCCGATCTCTGAGAAGAGATGTCTGATTTCCATTTCAGGTTACATCTTCATTTATAAAAATTTTTAAGTTATAATGAGGAGTGGAAGGTAAAAAATATTGAGGGAGATTAAGTGGTTTGACTTCCATTATTTACAACAATACATAATTCAAGGAATTACTATTTTTAGAACTTACTATTTTTAGACTGCACTACTAAAATTGAAATTTGGGGCACTTTTATTTGGTTTTTAGGGGTCAAAACCCACAAACCAAAGATCATGCCATCTCACAGTGTTCCCCTCATTATTATATTTCCAATGGTTCAAATGGAAAGTCAAACGGAGCTATGGTACAAAATTTATGGCTCCCAAAAGTTCTACCACCAATTGGGGTAGAATCATCGCTTGAAATATTGCTCGAATTAGAAATTTTCCCTCACACTTTGATATTAATGGGTAGAAGGATACCATGCATCATTATCTATTAAAAAATTTCTTATAAAATATTTAAACCTTAAAAATATGAGCAACTACTATTTAGGGAAATGTTTTTGAGGGGTGGGAAGCAGTAGGGGTTGAAGATTTATATGACTGCTCCTTTTTTTAGTTGCCAGCAATCATTTGCATCCAATCATTTTTTTATATTTTAAAATAAAAGTTTTATAGTAAAGTTCTCCTAATTTATCTTAGTAAAATATATTACACATAATTTTTTTAGTCTTTGAAGCACATTTAGGTATCTTTAGAGCATCCTATACAAGTCTTTATAACACCTTGTACAGGTCTTCAGAGCATTCCTAGACTTATTTAGAGAATCCTATGTATATCTTTAGAGCATACCTATATAATACTTGGAGAAATTTTAGATCATCTTTGGAGTTTATTTATATAATTCAATCTTTATAGCTTGCTTTGCGAATCTTAAAAATTGTAGCCAAAAGAGTTGTCAAAACTATGTGTTACCTTTTCAAAATTATCCCATCATTGGGATGTGTTGATGTACTCAAAATTACCCCATCCTTGGGATGTGTTGATGTAATCAAAATTGTGTTATTCATCTAAGTTAGACACAATAATAAGGTAAAGAATTAGTAATAAATTACATACAAAAAAAGAATAATTCGTATTCATATCCTACTTAGATCAGACTTTAAGTATTAAATGCAATACAATATATAACCCAAGGTAATACTTTATGGATAATTTATATAACTATGATGAGATATATGAAATGATCATAATTTATGCCCCACACTTTACCTTTTACAAGTCCTTTTGTAAATAAGTGGGATGAATGATCATTAATCCAAATTTCCTAAGTCAAACCTCTGAATTAGATCATAAACTTCAAAATGATGGCCTCAGTCATGATGGCCCCTTGGAAAGAATCCAAGATCTATGAAAACTATATGAAGCCAAGATTGAAATTCAATTTATGCTTGATAACTCTAATACCACCATGGATATAGAGGACACAATATGATAGGAGACCCAAACCTCATCCCAACCTAGACATCTAAACCTCTTTCTTCTAAGCGCTGATTGATTATCTGGTAAATTATTTTAGCTCTTCTTAGACTCCATATAATATTAGTGGGTTTGAGGAATTCATCATGATTCAATTCAATTAGAAATGTATTCCACTTGGTAATAATCTCATTGATAACATTGGATTTAAAATATCACAATCATGAAAACTACCTAGTAAATAGATTTTTGTGTGTTTCTAGGTGCCAAATCAGCCTACACAACACTTTTCAAACACTATTGTCCAGGATCAAATCATGTCTAATCACCTTAAAATTTCACATGATGTTATCCAAATGTGAAAATAATGTGAGATTCAAACAAGTCTAAAAAAATTTCTCTCATATGTGAAATGTGCAACTATGAAAATTGACTTTCAAGTTGATTTTTACTTGATCAATTTTTTGTGTTTCTAATTTTTAGATCTCCTAAGTCAAACCTCTGAATTATATCATAAACTTCAAAATGATGGCCTTAGTCATGGTGGCCCCTTGTAAAGAATCCAAGATCTATGATAGCTATATGAAGCCAAGATTGAAATTCAATTTATGCTTGAGAACTCTAATACCACCATGGATATAGAGGCAACAATATGATAGGAGACCTAAACCTCATCCCAACGTAGACATCTAAACCTGTTTCTTCTAAGCATTGAGTGACTATATGGTAAATTATTTTAGCTCTTGTTAGAATCCATCTAATATTAGTGGGTTTCAGGAATTCATCATGATTAAATTAAATAAGAAATGTGTCTCACTTGGCAATAATTTCATTGATAACATTGGCTTTAGAATATCACAATCATGAAAGCTGCCTAGTAAATAGATTTTTGTGTGTTTTTAGGTGCCAAATCAGCCTACACAACACTTTTCAAACACTATTGTGTAGGATCAAATCATGTCTAATCACCTTAAAATTTCACATGATGTTATCCAAATGTGAGAATAATGTGAGATTCAAATACATCTAAAAACATTTCTCTCATATGTGAAATGTGAAACTATGAAAATTGACTTTCAAGTTGATTTTTACTTGATCAATTTTTTATGTTTCTAATTTTCATATCTAGCCAGTGCGTACATTTCAAGCTCATTCTCTCAATGGTAAAGGAGGTAAAATATTGTTAAAATTTATCATGGTGATAGATAAATTTCATTATAGTTCAATGGGAAAGATAATACACACATATTGGATATAATGTATGGAATTTGTAGCCATGAAAATCAACTTTTATGTTGATTTTTACTTGGTCATTTTCTACATCTCCCAATTACTAAATTTTCACCGTGAGCACTTTTGAATCCCATTTTAATAGGATCAAATGGAGTATAAATTACATGAAAATTTATATAATTGTACCCTGATGGTATGAGAAGGTAATTTGGTTTGCAACTACTTAAGCTTCCAGTGAAAAGTTATGATGGTGTGAAGTGACCCTTCTAGGAAGGTTTATCACTCAGCCAAATTTTCACTAGAACACTCAGATGGAAGATTGCAAGGGTTATTTTAATATTTTAAAATAATTAAAATTACCCTTACTTTTCACCAAAAAACACTTAGAGGGAACGTCATAGGGGTTATTTTGAACTTTTAAAAAAAAATTAAAAATACCCTTTTGAGCATTTTTTCAAGAGGTTTTTGAAAATATAAGATATGATGGGTTTTGATTATATATTTATCTATGATTTTCCATTTTTCCATGTTCTAAAGGTGTTGATGTAGCTGTGTGACTACATATTGGTTTTTTAGCCATATATTTTGATCCCCAGCTCTTTTTTTTATTATGTTGGAAATTTAAATTCTCTCTATTTATAATTATGTTGATTTCAAATTAGATAATTGTATGATCAAATTTGGTTAATGTCTCATTTAAAACATTGTGTTGATTTGACAAGCCTTCACAAAGTGTCTAGAGGCTTCTAGAAGACCAAGTGTGAGATGTGATGAATTTGGCAAGTGGGAGAGGTTAAGTGGAAAGAGGAGGCAACTCAAATCATTTAATAAGCCTTATATAATAATGAAGAATTTATCCATGTAAGATGACATAACTCAAGTTGTCATCCATTTTTCCCTCTTTTGTCTTCCATTTTCTTTTATATATTTCTCATTTTTCTAATTATAATATATTACTTGCTCTTATGGTATGGCTTAGCTCTACCCATTTTGTAATGAAAACACATATTAATAGAAATATAAGAGTTAATTTACCTTTGTATATACTTTCATTTTGTTTTTAGTTGAGTTTGTGCATGTATACTTTGTGAAGGATCTCTCTTTCTTGGTGTTTGTCCTCTCTCTTACCTCTATGCAAGATAGTTTTATGTTTTTAGGTATTAAAATGTATTATATCAGTCATGAGGTTAAGATATGGATATGATTATCCCTTCCTCCTTTATCTTATTTCCTTGAGCCTTCTTAAGAAAACACTTATGCAACAAACTAGTTATGGAGTTTGTGTGAGTGTATGAGTTCTTAGATATCATATGTGTGTGTCTCAAAGCAATGAGGAGTGTTAAAGATTGGTGTATGATCCTTTTTTTTAGTCATCCCTTTCTCCTCGTTATAACCCTTTTATATGGTAATCATTAGTTTAGAGTAGTTTTATAATAGCCTAATTGATCTCTAACTCTAGTTTATAGGAAAATAAATCTAAATTGTTTGTTAATCATTCACACTATCAACATCCAAAATTTAAATATCCAAATCTTAAACATCTATAACTTTGAATTAGGAGCTTACCAACTCCCTTGAATTAAAAGGAGATGTGTATTCAAACCCATCTCAACATCTATTCATATGATATAAAATCTTGGAAATCTTAATGCCTAAATCTATTTATTCAAAATATAGACAATCTAGTAATCATATCCCATATTTCTAGTAAGGCATTGGAACTGACTCAACTAATCATAGATAGGAAATAACTAATCTAAACTGAATATACTTATCTAGTTTATAAAATAAATATATAAATATATCTAGACTATTTCAAGCCATTACCATGAATGGTAATGTATAAACTAAGACATCTAAATATAGAAAGTCTATTTATAGATATCTATAGAATTAATATTATAAGTAGTAGGACCTAGCTAGTCTTTGGAGCACATCCAAGTATCTTTAGAGCATCCTATACAAGTCTTTGGATGACTATGTACAGTCTTCAGATCATTTGTAGACTTCTTCAAAGCATCTTATATATGTCTATAGAGCACACCCAGAGCATCTTCAAAGCAATTATAAATCATCTTTGGAGTGTCTTCAGAGCATTTAATCTTTAGATCTCACTTGTCAAATATTCAAAATTGTACCCAAAAGAGTTATGAAAACTATGTGTTGCCTTCTCAAAATCACCCCATCCTCGTGATGTGTTACTGTACTCAAAATTACACTACTCTTCTAAGTTAGACATAATAATAAGGTAAATAATCAATAATAAATTACATACAAGCATAAAACAAATTGTATTAATATCCTACTTAGATTATATTTTAATTATTAAATGCAATATAATATATAACCAAAGACAACACTTTATAGACAGTTTATATAACTATGATGAGCTATATGAAATGCTCGTCATTTCTCCACCATAATTTACTTTTTTAAAGTTATCTTATAAATAAGTCAGATGACTGATCCTTAATCCAAATTTCTTGATTCAAACCTTTGACTTAGATCATAAACTTTAAAATGATGGCCCCAATCATGGTGTCCCCTTCTCAAGCAAGAATCCAAGATCTTTACAACTATATGCACCTAAGCTTCAAATTCAACTTATACTTGAGAACTCCAACCCCACCATGGAGATAAAAAACATAGAATGATAGGAGGCCTAAACCTCATTCCAACCTAGAAATCTGAACCTCTTTCCTATAAGAGCCAAGTGATTATCTGGAAAACTACTTTGGCTCTTATTAGACTCCATCTAGTATTGGTGGGGTTGAGTACTTCCCTATGCTTCAACTCAATAGGTAATGTATCCCACATGGTAAGACTTGCATTGATAACATTGGCAAAATGGTGGTTTAAAAAATCTCTAAAACCAAAAATGTTAGATCTCAATAGTTCATGATACTTGTTCTTCATATACATATGATATAGTGGTTGAAAAGCATAAATAACTTTCTTTGCTTCTAGAAATTGTGGTCTCATGTATAACCCAATGGTGCTTTGTAATTCCAAAAATATATTATTAGCCTATTTCCATGCCATTTGGTTCCTTAGAGTGGAGAAAAAGGCATGCAATTTTTTGTCTCTCCAACAATTAAATTTATTAAAAAACCAGATTGATTTCTAAAAAAAAAAGCATAGAACTCAAAAATGGAATTCCACCTTTATTCAGTGCCCTTTAGAAAAATATCCATAAATACATGCTCATCTTCAATGATATGTGAAAAAACAAGGGAAATTAATTGAATCTTCCCTTTGTAAAATTTTTCATGTAAGAAAATAACATAAACTGATGAAGGTTTCCTGCATGTTAATAGTTTCTCAGAAATAACACAAATGTGTTGGATAGAATCTTGTGCTTTCTGCAATTATAGTTGGGATTCTACCAATTACTTTTGAGATTCCTCCTTAAGTTTGGCATTTTCATTTTTTATTTTTTGAATTTTCTTCTGGGTGTTATGCCATATAGATATTATTTCATGTAATAGAACAAGGAAAGAGGAAACAACTCTTGTTGGACCCTCTATCTAAACTAAAAGTTCTCATGTTTCTCTTTGCATGGTTTGAATAAAGGCTTGTAACTCAAAATTTTGAGTGGTGAGATCTATTATTCTATTAATATATTAGGAAAGCAATGCATTTTTATCATAAATACTTTCTCTTAGACTATTAATAAGATTGTGCTTATCAACATTGGCATTTTACAAATCAAAAATTTGAGTGCCCTTGATAGCAATAAAATTATGTAATTACTCAATTCTTGGGTCTATGAAAACATTACATTGTGGACCCTAGTTTGTTTAGCTTGTATTCCTTGAAGGTTTATTTTATGTTCACTAAATATAGTTATATATTCTTCCCACCTTTGTTTTAAATTATAAATCATCATGTCCTTACCTTTAAAATTTGAATAGATAACATCTAACTTTATTTATTACAGTCTAATTACTTCCTCATGGCATGATAAAGCCATGGCATGTTGTAATTCTTTTTCTTCATCAATAAAATGTGGATAAGATAGATCTTATTCAATCAAGGGTTCCTTACCCTTATCATCAATAGAGGGCATATGATTATCTACTTCTTGATGTACAACTTCTTCTACTAGGGTTCCCTTTTAAAATATTACTTTTTCTATGGCCTGCACACATTCTTCTTCTTCTTCCTGCAAGATAATTTGGTGACTACATCATATTATAGTTGGATAAGTATGAGGGGGATTTGAATAAATTCATATTTGTCACTTTGATATCTAGTGTAGTATCTTCAAAACCAAAGGTGATGGAGATGGCCATTTTACAATTTGAACTATGGGTTCTTCAATCTATATTGTAGTGGAAGGAGGGGAGGCAAGGTATGGTGTCTTTTTGGAAAGAAATATAGAAAATGTTTGGAGGAAATATGGCCAAGCCTTTCACCCCTTAATTTACTAAGAAAATAATAGTTATAAATGAGTGTAACTAGCCCATGATGGTGGGTAGACCTAGTACTTCATCTTATCTTCCAAGAAACATTAATCAAATCATTGTGAAGGAAAGAGGGAATATTAATCTTATATTCTTCTCAAATAATTCCTTTTATCAATTGAATATGGAGTCTCATATCATCTTCACCTACTACTATACACTAACCATCACAAGTGATATATTTCATTATCTAGAAAAAAACATTTTACCAAGGTTGAGAAAGAATTTCTCTTAGAATTACCTTGGCCACTCCTTGGGGGGATTTGGCCAATCTAGGGTGTGGCTCATTTCCTTAAAAAAACATATAAATCAAGATAAAAAAACTAATATTTTCAATGGAAGCTACTCCATCAAAAGAATTCCAGATAAAGCACTAATTACAAAGGAATTTACTAGAATGTTCTTCCCATTGATAATAGAATGATCTTCATCAAAATTCTCATAAAATGCTTCCACAAATTCTTCATGAAATCCCTAAAACATTTTGAATAAATTCAAATAACCTATTATTTCAAAAACACCTCTGGCTACTTCATCTCAAAGTAATGCATTGGAAGATTATAGTTCACTCTTTTTATTTCTCCCATCCATCTTTAGAGAAATAACTATTTAATATAAAATATGACCATACTATAAAAACACAAAGATCAAATTCACATAAGGAATAGGGGAAGCAAGAGGTTAGAGATATGACACAATAATTAATGGCTACAACAATGCAATAATGAATAGCAAATCATGTTATATGATGAGACTATGATAAGAATGATGGTGATAGTTATAGCTATCTCTTATGAGCAAGCGAGATATAATGGTAAGGTGGTTTATCTTTTCAATTACTAATGATGTGTCATAAAAGTCATTATTGGTAGTATTGGGAGTAATAATCACAATAAATTATGTGTCATACCACTTTTTTTTAAACACCCTTTATTTAAAATATAGCCACATCAATATTGTTTGAAAAGACCATTTAGAAACATTTTCACATCAAATCTATTAGAGGAGACATTTTCAAAATACCATCACATCAAATATATTGGAGGAGATCTTTTGGAAATACCATCACATCAAATTATGGATTATGATATTGGTGGTCTAATAGCATTGTCTTGATTCTCAATGATGAAGTTGGATTATTCTCATTCATGATTTTTCATATTAGGAGCATAGCTATTAGTCTTTGGAGCATAGCTTATAGTCTTCAAAGCTATGTCACTAGTCTTTGGAGCTAAACCTTCAAACTTTTGAGCAAAATTATAGTCCAATTTAGACTTTATATATATATATATATATATATATATATATATATATATATATATATATATATATATATATATATATATATATATATATATATATATATATATATATATATATATATATATATATATATATATATATATATATATAAAGTACCTAATTTATTGCAAAAACCTTATATATATTTAGCACCTTATATATATGGTGTTTTTTGTATATATTTGTAGCCAATTACATTTGTTTAATCCATGTCTTATTTTAAGAACCACTTGGGAGCTCTGCTGATGGAGGTAATGGATAAGCTAGAGTTATCCTTTAAAAGGTATATGTTTGGGTAGGAATCCTCTCCACATGGTATAATAAGTTATTGTACTTTTTATCATCCATGGCTAATGCAATGGTATTAAAAATGGTGTCCTTAAAGACTGTGTTTGTCCCATCTGAATAGAAAAATGGGACCTATTCTAACTTGGTATTTTAAGACACTCCTTATTTAACCATGGATTTTGAATTTTGATTGATGATCTCATATATTATTTTAATTTTGGATGAATTTACATAAGTATTTTAGAAAATAGCATAGACCACTTCGGATTTCTTCAACAGATAGAAATTGAAAGTGAATGTAAATCCATGAGATTACAAGCTTTACACTATAGAATTTTTGGAATTTTGAATTATGACATATGATCCATAAATGGTAAGTATGTTTTAATTTATTTACATTAAATTTCGAGTGGCTCTTTCATTTTGTTTTAATGGCTTCAAAAATCCACTTTTAGGAACTAGTTAATCACCACTCTTGGTTTATCCACATGTCTTCCCATCATAGTCCAAGAAATTACAAGATAGGGGTCCACATGTCTTAAAACTATTTATTATAACTATCAAGTGGATTTTATGTAATATTCAACTATCCAATATATAAGTGACTAGCTACCTAGTGTCATTTTCTCATGTAATCATAGTATTGAGATATTGAATATTATACCCTACATGTAGGGGTGTGTAGGGCATGGTCAAGTGCTAAATGGCATGATTAAATTGGATCATTTTATTATGGGACTTTAAAAATAAATTAAGGCATCATAAGTTTATAATTGTGTGCCACATGTCATGTTCTAGTTGGGTTATAACTCTTTTGTATGCTAAAAGTAGTGATTGAATGATAAGTAGTACATTCCCATTAGGTCACTAGGTTGTGGACTTTGTAACTCTTCCTTAGACTTGAAATGTCACAAATGGGTGCCAAGTGGAATGATGTGATAGGGTTGTGGGTTTGTGAGACTTTAGAAAACAATAATATTCTTAGAAGCCCTTGACAAGGTGCCAAGTGACATAATTTCATTGGGTCACTAGGTCACAAGAATTTTTAAAGGCTAAAAGATGCATGACAAAGCTCAAAAATTTATGGCTGAGTGACTAGTGAATATGACACTATTGCATGTCAATTGGGGCTGAATTGACATCATGTTCTTTAAAAAATAAAAAGTGCAAAATTAATACCTTCATGGGTAACTTGAAGGTATCTCCTACGAGATACCTTTAAGGAAAAATCCACTCTTGTGCTTATTTGAAAGGTAGGGTAAATCCAATCATGTGCATGTTTGAAAGGTATCTCATAAGAGATACCTTAAAGGTATTACAAGGGCCTTAAAAATGTCACTTAGTAGTGCCTTTCATGTAAATGAAAATTCTAATTGTTCCTTGAATGAAAAATCCACTCTTATGACTATTTGAAAGGTATCTCCTAGGAGATATCTTAAAGGTAACATCCACTCTTGTTCATGTTTGAAATATATCTCTTAGGAGATACCTTGAAGGTATTAAAAGGGCCATAAAAATACCATTCAACAATGCCTTCCATGTAAATGAAAATTCCACTTGTTCCTTGAAGGAGAAATCCACTCTTTTGCCTATTTGAAAGGTATCTCCTAAGAAATACCTTGAAGGTAAAATCCACTCTTGTGCATGTTCAAAAGGTATCCCTTAGGAGATACCTTCAAGGTATTGAAAGGGCCTTCAATATATCACCTAATAGTGCCTTACATGTAAAGGAAAATTCCATTTGTTTTGTGGAGGAGAAATCCATTCTTGTGCCTTTTTGAAAGGTATCTCCTAGGAGATACCTTGAAGGGGAAATCCAATATTGTGCATGTAAAGGAAAATTACACTTGTTCTTTCAAGGAGAAATACACTTTTGTGCCTATTTTAAAGGTATCTCCTAGTAGATACCTTGAAGGGAAAATACACTATTGTGAATGTTTGAAAGTTATCTCCTAAGAGATCACTTTAAGGCATTAAAAGGCCTTCAAAATACCACCCAATAGTGCCTTATATGTAAAATAAAATTCCACTTGTTCCTTAAATGAGAAATCCACTCTTTTGCCTATTTGAAAGATATCTCTTAGGAAATACCTTGAAGGGGAAATCCACTCTTTTGCATGTTTGAAAGGTATCTCCTAGGAGATACTTTGAAGCTATTACAAGGGCCTTCAAAATATCACCCACTAGTGCCTTTGATGTAAAGGAAGATTCCACTTATTCCTTGAAGGATAAATCCACTCTTGTGCCTATTTCAAAGGTATATCCTATGAGATACCTTGAAAGGGAAATCAAATCTTGTGAATGTTTGAAATGTATCTCCTAGGAGATACCTTGAAGGTATTACAAAGGCCTTAAAAATATCACCTAGTAGTTCCTTCCATGTAAATTAAAATTCCATTTGTTCTTTGAAGGATAAATCCACTCTTGTCCATGTTCAAAAGGTGTCTCCTAGGAGATACCTTGAATGGTAAATCCACTCTTGTGCATGTTTGAAAGGTATCTCCTAGGAGATACCTTGAAGGTATTATAAGTGATTTATACCACTTTATTAATGACTTGTATGTGAAAATAATCTACCTAACACACCTAGACCCCTTTAAGACTCTATAAAAACTTTACATTCTTTGACATTTATCTAAACACTTCTAATAACACTAAATACATTTAAAAAATTCAAACTTGTGTTTTGGTGGGAAACTCTTCACAAGCCAAAAACACATATTAAAATGACAAATAATGACTCTATTACACTCCTAAGGTCCTTATAGGACTTCTACCACTTGACTAAACCTAAACACATTGAAATATGTAAAATTATTTTATGTCATTGCATCAACAAAGGCCCTCAAAATATCACCCAGTAGTGCCTTTCATGTAAATGAAAATTCCACTTGTTCATGTTGAAGGTATCTATTATGAGATACTTTTGACTTTCCCTTCAATGTATGACAATGCCCTTCAAATTATCTCCTAGGAAATTCTATCAAGGGCCTTGTAATTTCTTCACGTTACCCATGAAGGTATTACGAAGCCCTTGAATTAATCTTGTAGTATATATCTCAAAGGGTGTTGTCATAAATTCAAGGGGGATGTTAAAGTTATCTCCTAAGAGACTTTATACATAACAGTAAATATATTGATAACATTCTTTGATTGAAATAACTATTTACTCATTGAATCCCTTATATAACTCAATAATGTTGGTCAAGTTCAACCTCAAGGTATCTACTAGGATATTATTTAAAGGGACTTCTAATACCTTCATAGATAACTTGAAGGATAAATCCACTCTTATATGCATTTGAAAGGTATCTCCTAGGAGATACCTTAAAAGTATTATAAGGTTCTTTAAGTTATCACCCAAGGTCCTTTAAGGAAAATTCCACTTGTATGCATGTTGAAGGTGCCTCCTAGGAGATAATTTTAATATTCCATTTAATGTATGACAATTCCCTTAAAAGTATCTCCTAAGAGATTCCTTTTAAGGGATTTGTAACTCTTTAAGGTATGGCAATGTTCTTGAGTGTAATTCTTGTTCAACACAAAATGATGCAATGAAGGATTTACCTTATTCAACTCTCTCTTGATGATCTTATGAGGTCTAGAATTATGATGTGTTTCACATTGAATATTTGAATTAAGACACCTTAACCCCTTAATAGGATCTATATAAGACTTTATACACAATAATAAATGTATTGTTAACGACCTTCTTTAATTAAAACACCTATTTACTCATTGAATCATTTATACAGCACAATAATAGTGCACAAATTCAACCTCAAGGTATCTGCAAAGATCAAGGGCCTTCTAATAAAAGTGGTAGCTTGAGTCTACTTCTTCTTCACTTCTATATTGAGCCAACAATTATGTGATACATCATGCTGCTATTGAATTATGTCTAAATTCAAAAGAGGGTGTCTATGCACCTTGCTAACCTATCCTAGTAGCTTTACATGTTCTACTTTAGTCATATGGAAGTTGATCTTGAAGATATAAAATTTCATCACCTTCTTCTTAGAAAATCTCAACTCAGCTTCTATGTCCTCTAATGATAGTCCTTACAGACTTTGCTTAAAATTTTATAAAGCCTCATGAATAATCTAGTCAAATTTAATCTTATTGATCAACTTCCCTATGACATCCTTTACTTTGGATAATTTTAAATCATTCAAAATTTGGAGAATGAAGGCCTCCTACTCTTAATATTTGGGGACCAAATCCCTAACTATTGTCACCCATTCCCTAGCATATTTTCTCCTAATGACTACCAGGCTGAGTAAATTGGATGCCTCTAATGGTATCATGAGATATAGGTGGATATAAGACTTATTAGTTATGTAAACAATTAACATCTTTAATTTATTCTTATTAAATTTTAAAAAATTAAATAATTTATGAGTATTGGAAACATGGAGGGTTAATTTAGACTACATAAACTTTATTTCCTCCAAATGATTATAGCACTTTGATGTTGTCTCTTGGACCTCAACTTCAATGCTAGTTGGGATATGCACTATCTTTTATGGTTCTTTTATTTTCTCCAACTTTTCTTCCAATTCTTGTCTAGCCAGCTCTGTGCCTTTATGAATTTTCACCATGAAATCCTTATGTGCTTTGGCTATATATTTGAAGTATTCATTATAGGGGGAATGCCCCAATTATATATTTTATCTTTTGGTCAAATAAAAGACTCTCATCTCTCTTAAAAAATTAATTCCCTACCAGCATCATCTTTTAGCTTCCTCTTCCTTACCCTCTAAATACTCATAGATGGCTTGTCAAACAAATTTGTAATAGATGGGAGCTCTATTATTTTAAAGCTAGGCCTTTGAGAGGTCATCCCTTAAATCAATGTCTCATGGAGGAATTGTCAATTGGTTGAGGTCTATATCCTTTGTGGTTTTGTCTACAACTTCTTCTTCAACTTCCTCACCTAGTTATTACTTCTTTGCTACCTTGATAATTGTATCAGGTAAGGAAGGCCATATAATATTAGACCAGTCCAAACCTTCATATTGGTGGAGTAGATGGACTATGATAACTTCTGTCTTTGTCTTTTTGACCTTGCTTGAGCTAGTGATAATGGTTTCTTGGGATGGAGTGGTGGATGGCATGGGGAGAGTGATTTGGGTGGATAAGACATGGATTTAGAGAGTGGCCATGGTTCTCTTGATCTTCCTAGATGCCCTTTTACTTTTCAACATTATGACTATGATAGTGCTAGAAGGAATATTTGAAGTGGAAATGATGGAAGTAGATGGCATGGTGGTGGAAGATGGATCAAAGGTAGTGGAAGGTAGAGTAATTATGGTAACATCCTTCTCAATTCTTGGGGTGAGTAGAGGAAAATTCAAGAAAGAGGGGTGGTTAATGGATCATCAAGAGTGGAAGTAACAAATTCCACCTTAGGAGTTTTTAACACTGATGAAATTAACATAGATCCAAAAATAGGAATAAAAAAGAGAGGAAGGAGGTGGTCTCTAAAGGTAAATCCTTTTTACCTTTTGTGTCTTCCACAGTTAGTGCTTTCCCCTTATTAGCTTCAAATCTTAATCCTTAGCTTTTTCCAACTCTACTTCTTCATTAGAATCTTCTTCTTCTTTCTCCACTTCTACTTGGGGAATTATAGGCAAGCTTTGATATTTATCTATTATAATAATTCCTATGGGGGGAGTCCTAGGATTCATTTTGTAACAAATAGTAGTCTTAGGCTATGAAGAGAAGCCTTGTTAAACTAGGTTAATTGCTTCCTATGTGGCTAACCCTAAAGATGTAGATTCTTGTTCTTGGGGGTAGCCATAGGTATTTAAATTATACTGTTAGTTGGGGCTCTTATACTTTCTCTTCCTCATAAAAGGAATCTAGATTGATGGGGTCTCCTAGAGCTCCCTTATGATCAGGTTTACTCACCCCTAGTTCCTTCTTGATATCCTTTAACTTTATAAGAAGATATTGTGATATATCTCCTTGTTCCCTAGACTATTATATGGGTTGATCATTCCAAAATTTTGAGGATGTCTATCCTACAAAGAGTGGAATTCTATTATTCAATTCCTTTATAGTGATTAAAGGTTCTTATTGAATCACCCTTAAGTGATCCTCCTTCAAACTAAAAACCCTTGTCCTTTCCAATACCTCATCATCATTCTATTCAATCAATAATAAAAAGTAATAATCATAATGGATGTGTTGGTATGGGATATGAAGGCCCTAAATGTGTTTTTAGATGTAGTTGTGAGGATCCCAATCCCTATGTGGTACTATGGTTAAATGATAACTCTTTAATTTGCCACCCACAACTCCAAAGAGCTTTCTCATTATTTAGACCATATTGTTAATGAGCATATGGTGCCCATATAATGTACTCTTCTTATTTTTGAGTAGGTCATCCTCAATGTTCCACCAGATTTGGAAAGTAATTTCTTACTCAGCTAATTTATCAGGTACATATTTTGGAAGGCTCAAAGTATCAACCTTGTGCCTAGTGATCATGATAGTAATGTAGTTAGGATAAAGAAAATAATCACCTCTTCTAAATAGTGCCTTCATGATGCTTGCTCTAACTCTAAGCATTGGAGACACATGGATTGCTTACTAGAATTAAGGATAAACATCCTCAATAATCCTTACCATATTATTGGTATAACCATAGATATGCCTAAATTTAAAATGATCACAAATATGATTTTTCATACATTTGGTGGCTAGGATCTATAGCTCATCAAGGACTTTATATACTATTCCCATTACATCATCCAAAAGATATGACATAATATAGAAGGGGACCATCAGAGTGGGTTGATTATCCTTATGAATGATCTATTCTCTCAACTGGTATCTTATAAATTCACCCAAGATAAATGTTTCATCACTAATCAACATCATATACAATAATGGTACCCAATCCAAATTGAGGAAATAGATATGGGGAATTTTGTAGAGCTTTTTGAGTAGAGCCATACTAATATACACTCCCATCCTAAACTTATTGATTGGAGTGATATTCTTGCATTTGTATGTCATTATTTCCTTAGGGAGAAGCCATGAAGTCAACACCTTTTCCAATAATATCCTGATTACATTAAACTAGCTTATGTTTGTCAAAATAAGCATTTGATGCTAGTAGTGATAACTACCTCTAAAAATCTGATCTAGATATGCACACCACAACCATTTAGTTATCCATATGGTGTAGAAAATCATCTTTTATAACCTATTTTTATGAAGAAAATTTTTCAAAGGAGGTCGATGTATGGCATCAATCTCAAACTAAGCCATATCCGAATGAAATCCCTATCTCTTAAGTGGAAGTAAGTTTGTGATGAATAGTCACTTTGAGGGAGATAGGTTTCCATCTAGGGAACATATGTCAACATAATTTAAAACATCTTATAACTCAAAGTAGTTCCCATACTTGCAAAAAATGGTGGCATCATAAATTATGTCTATGAATTTAGTCAAATCGTTAATATAAAATGTTGATGGAATAAGTGCTCCCCTAAATGCCTTGGATGAAAATGCCATTGAAATTATATGTAGTTCTTTTAGTTTATTTATGCACTCTATGAAAAATTATCCTTTTCACTAGTCACTTTTTTACTTTCAATAGTCTCATAGGTATTTAGGGATTTTATTATGTAGGATAGTAGTCGAGTTTAAACTCATTTAAAAGTAATGAAGACATCAATGGTTTCATGTTGTGTATATAGTTTTTAACATTCAATTATATTTCATGTATTATAAATGACCAACATTCACATGTTTCATATTTTTTGCATAGTTCAAATCTCATTAGTTTAGTTGTCAGGTATCGTTAGCAAGTATCTATAAGTATTTTGCTTTATTGGCTAAGTATAAATGGGTTTCAATAGTCAGGAATCAAGAGTCAAGTTTTGTGTAGGGATAAATCCTAAAAAATATTTGAACAAATATTTCAAACATAAAGTTTGATATAAAAAATTGGAAGAGCAAAAGCTCTGATAAAAGATAAGTCATTCAAAATATTTATTTAGACAAAATGTTTGATGTGAAAACTTTGAACCAAAAATTTCAAAGACCAAAAGTCCCAAATAAAAATTTTGAAGACTAAAATCTATTAGATAAAATGTCTGAACAAAAAACATGAAGACCAAAATATAATAATAAAGCTTGATTGAAATGCCTAAAAACCAAATCCTAAATAGAATTCCTCTGAATAAAACCAATTCTTAGAAAGGTCCTTTAAGTTATCACCTAGTAATGCTTTCAGGGTCAAGGAAAATTACACTGGTGCATATTGAAGGTATCTCCTAGGAGATAATTTCAATGTTTCCTTTAATGTATGACAACACCCTTCAAAGTGTCTCCTAGGATATTCCTTTCAAGGGCCTTTTATTTCCTTGAAGGTATGGCAATACTCTTGAGTGTAATTCTTTTTCAATATAAAATGATGTAATGATGGATTTGCCTTGTTCAGCTCTCTTTTCATGATATTATGAGGTTTAAATTTTTATGGGTTTCACATTGAATCTTATAATTAAGATAGCTCGACACCTTGATAAGATCTATATAATACCTTATACACATCAATGAATGTATTGTTAACTACATTCTTTAATTGAAACACCTATTTACTCATTGAATCCATCCTATACCATAATAATGATGGGTAAGTTTAACCTCAATGTATCTAATAGTATATTCCTTCAAGGGCCTTTCAATACCTTAATGGGTGAATTGTAATTATCTCCTTGAGGGTATCATGAAGGTATCTTAATGGGTGACTTGAAATTACCTTCTTTAGAAAGTTTCACTCTAGGAATTTTCCAAAATAAGGGGAAGAGTAGAGTAGAAAATAAAGTCTCTATGGTCTCAATATTTACCTTTGAAGATGAATTCTCTATGGATAAGTGTATTAAAAACTAATGTTTTTTATGAGTAACTATTACACACACATAGACAAATATAGTCAAGTAGTCTAAAAAAGCTCGATATAGGAAAACTCAAAGATCTAGTCCAAAGGTTTCTCCTAAAAGATACCTTGAAGGAGAAATCCACTCTTGTTCCTATTTGAAATGTATCTCATTGAATCCCTTATACACCTCAATAATATTGGGAAAGTTCAACCTCAAGGTATCCACTAGGAGATTCCTTCATGGGTAACTTGTAGGTATCTCCTAGGAGATACCTTGAATATATTACAAACCTCAATAACAATGGCAAGTTCAATCTTGAGGTATCCAATAGGATATTATTTTGAGGTCCTTGTAATACCTTCATGGGTAACTTTAAGGTATCTCCTAAGGGATACCTTGAATATATTACAAGGACCTTCAATATAAAGGAAAATTCCACTTGTACAACAAGGTCATTATTCAAATATAAAACTATGAATGTAATAGTGAAAATTATTAAACTGAATTGAGGTGAAAAGTTCATGTGTTTAGGATGACCTAAAATGTATGCTCTTATGTTCATCTTGTCATCGCTAATAAATTCTCTCCCAAGTATTAGAAGGCCATTCATTCTCACCTAGTAGTGCTTTCAAGGTGAAAGAGTTCTAATAGCAAATACATTCAATGTCCCTTTGAATGTATGACACCACCCTTCAAGGTGTCTAATAGGAGATTCCTTCAAGGGCCTTGAAATATACTTGTAATACCATCATGGTTAACTTGAAGGTATCTCCTATGAGATGCCTTGTATGAAAAATTCACTCTTGTGCACGATTGAAAGGTATCTAGTAGGAGATACCTTGAAGGTACCTATTGATGGGCATTTTGACACATATTAGAAACATACTTCCCCCTCATTTTTTTCCTTTGAAACAAATGTTAATGTATTCCTTTGTCCATAAAATTATTTGGTTGGTGCACATATAATTTATTTTTAGTTTGGTCATACATTATTAATTTAAATACAATTTGATGTATATATTAGAATATTTAATAGGTATTTTGTATTGTAGTTTATAATTAACATTTGTTGATATAAAATTAATCACTACTTAATAACAAAAAAATTCATGAACCAATACAATATGTAACTTGCATTTTATGAAAGATAAATATTTAAATCATTTCAAGAGAATTTAGATATAGTACCATTTAAACTACCAAAAATAAAATTAAATCAACATCACCATCACCATCTTATATTTTATGGTGGTGACAAAATTCCTCTTATTGATTGGTATATACTTATTTAACACTACATTAGTACAAGAATCTTCTTAGATTAGAATAATGCTTGCCTGTGATAGGTTAAACTTGAAGATTACCTTCAATTCTAACTAAAAGTATGGAGTGTAGAAGAGGGAATTCTATATCAAGTTAAAACTAATTTATATAAATTTACACCTAGTAAAATGGAATTAACAAAAAATAATTTTGCTCCTTATTGTGAAACATTTAGGTTTCATTTGAATAGCTGTGACAAATTTTAAATGACTAGGTTGATAGATAAAGATAATTTGGTCATTAGAATACAAAATATGTTAAAATAAAAATATGAACAAGGGGTAATGACTTATTCTACTTTCCACCATGTAAACATGTATTTAAGATAACCTGTAGTCATGATTAAAAAAACATTAAAGAAGACAAGACAAGTAAGGGAAATATATTTGTATGCAGATTTGAAAGAGGCTATACAATTAGTCACACCAATAGAGAAAAATAAGATCGAATAAAAGGTTGGTACACTTTTGTTGACACAAAAATCTGATTAGACACATAGTGAATTATCTACATGGTATATTTCCTCTCGCAATTATGCCTTGAACATTCTTATATAGCTCTGTGAATCAGGGGACACTAATATCAAAATAATAAATATTAATGAAATAAGGGTGAGTTATATAATTCATTCATTTATAAAATGTAATGAAGTTATAATAAAGGATGCTTTGTTAATTCCTTTTGATCCAAGTAACCCTCCATGTATTATTGAATCAAAAGAAGTTTATAAGATATGATGGAGAAAAAAAACTATAAGATTCAAAATTGTAGATGGCCAACACACAATTACAACACAACAGAGAATTCTTTTAGAGGAGGAATACAATTCACTGTAATTAAAACATAAATGTTCTATTAGAAGGGAAAATTTCTAAAAACTTGTACTCCATTCTATATTTTGCATAAATTATGTATCCAATATAATAAAGCCAATGAAACAATTTATAAGGCTTCATTTGTAGAAAGATTTTGATTTTCACATGAACTTATCCAATTGAGAGGTTGGAAGAATATTAAAATACAGAAAAAAAGATGAAAGAAATACATGAATAAGATAGACACTTGTTCACACGAATTAACTATTTAGCACAATAATTATAGGAGAGAAAATGTCTTCTTTTCATGGAATGACCAATTTGTGATTGTTTTGACAAGACATTTGAATTGTTTGAAAGTGGTACTTTACTTAGTTAAGATAAATAAGATTTAAATATAATTAGTAAAACATTACATGGAAATATTCAAAGTCTTTTAGACAAACACAAAATATAACTAGCAGATTTATTGGAAAGGGGTATATTTCCTTCTTGAAAACCCCTAGGCACAATAACATGAATAATTGGTGCAAAAATGTGAAGCTAAAAAGTAAAATATAATAAAAAATTATAGATTATTTTAATAACCATTATTTGACACTATCACCAGACAAAACAATCACACCTAAAGAGGTAATGGAGAATTATACAATTTTTGCAAAAAGGTTTGATGATTTATGTGTCCTAAATGAAGGTATTTCAAAAAATTAAAAAAGGCTTGAAGGCATTATCTCAAGATTCATTAATAATATTAAAAAAGTATCTAAATAGTGATGGAGATTAATTTCGTATGATAAAAATAGAAATATTCAGCTATCATTATGGGCCCCCATGTCTTTGGCCATCTATTTTAGAAGATTTCAATGAAATGTTCATTGTTAGTGTGAATGATAATTTGATAATTATTGATCTTTTGAATCTCATTGAAGTTTTTAAGGAATAACATATTTGCCTATTTTTTTAGGTATTGATTGATAAATTTATTGTCGAGGCCTTCAATATATTCATCATTCATAAACTAGAACATTTTTATGGCATTCAAATATCTCTCAAGAATCTCTATGTTGGTAATTTCCATTGCATGCAAAAAATGGGTGTCATATTATGGGGTCCAAATAGTTATGGATTCAATTAGACTCATATTACAGGTATCAATTTTTCTCAAGATCTCACTAATTTCCAACTTTAATATTTCATCCTCTATTCACAAAAATTTAAATTAGAGGAAGGTTTTGACATCAACAAAGATGTACCAATATTTTAAATGATTGGTTCACATAAAATAGGAAGTCCATTTAAAAATGAACTAGATAACTTCTTTTAGGAGAGATTTATCTCTAATTTCAATAATTTAGATACATGTGAAGTGCTAGGGGTATATATAAGAGATGGATTAGTGTGTGCTTATACACAATTGAAAATAAATTTATCTTTCATTATAGAAACTAAAGAATAAACATTTTTTAATATTCAATTTCAAAATTGTTTGACAAATTTAGATCAACCAATACAAGAACAACTACTTTGATCAATAACAAGTGCATAAATTTTTTAATTTATTTTATAATCATGCTTTATTTTCTAAATATAACATCTTAACAATCTTTTTGTGTGTATGCTTTATTTTCCAAACCTAACATCTTAGCAATTATTTGGTGTGTAGTACTAATGGTATTTCATGCAAGTGAAGAAATAATAATAATGTAAAATCATATCAATGAACATGACACATTGTAAGTTGAATAAGGTAAGATAAGATCATGCATATTTTTTCAATTATATAATTTTCTATTTATCAACTATTTATAATACTAACAAAATATTTCTTCATTTTTTTGTCTCAATTAAAACAATTTACAATGTAGCTCTATAACTTTGTGTCTCCAACATAACAACCCATGACATAGCTCTGCAGGTTGTTGCCTCCACGAAAATAACACAAGGTAAAAATCTACAATAAGACATAATTTTAAAATACAAATATCAAATCAATTAATGATGAGAATTTTTAGTTACTAAATTATATAATACCTTGCAGGGAATAAAGAACCAAAGGTTCAAAAAAAGAGCGCACCCATACAAACTACGAAAACCTCTTTCAATAAATGTGTAATTATACAATTTCATAAAAGTATAGAATATATTAATTATCTATATTTATTTAAACACATTACAATTGAATTTTTCTTTATGGATAAGAGATTATAGAAGACAATAAAATATAGACTTGCATCAGCTTGGGATTTGGAAGTGTGGGTTCCTTTTATTATTGTGTAGACTTGAATGTGGTTGTATTTACCCATTAAAATTTTATTTACATGTTTTATTTACCCATTACAATGTTTTTTACATGTTTAATTGACCCAATTTAAAATAAAACAATATGTGTTATACTATGTCTTCAATACAATAAATTTTGATGCATAATATCCATGTGATCTTTATCAATTAAAAAAAAAGTATAATGTGCTAGAAACAAGTATATTATTATTGATTTAAACAATTTTTAATTTGATGTGTCTTATTGGAAGTACATGAAGGTATTTCACCTATATGTATATATTCATTTCAAATTAGTGATAGTGAACTTCAGCTTAAAAGAGTAAATCTTTTTTTTTTTTTTTTGTGATGGGATGTATAAACATATAAATATGTATTGGTATGCATAAGAATAGATGATACTTTCATTACTATAGGAATATATATGTTGGTTGATCAATGTTAAATTCATATCAACGTCTATGAGAAATGAGTTATGGAAAAATAGAATTATTTTAGAATATGATAAATTTATGGTCAAGTTATAAGGATTCAATATGAACATTTATATGCATATACATGTCATAAAATTGTAAATAGAAATGGTACATCCATGTATAATGAGTATAGTTACATGTGCCTAAGCATGTATTTATTTATATATGTTTATATGAATCTTTATAATATTTAAAGAAATACAAACAAAAAATGCATCAAATGAAATGCAAATCAAAAGTGCATTAATGACCAATATAGTAACATGTAAAACATTTTATTATAAAATTTCCATGTTATATTTATTAAAATATAATATTTTTAATAAATGATTCATTTCTTTTTTAACAAATTGTAGACATTTCAAAAGAGGAGCTAAAACTGACTTCTAAAAAACTATTGATTTTGGGGTTGTATGACTTATTATTTGTTGTGCACAAAACAAAAGATATGCAAATGAATGATATAGAAAAAAATAAGATTATAAAATATAAAATATCTCATATTATATTTGAGATCATTCTAAAGAAATTTTGAAGGTGGCACTAAAGTCTTTTTCTCACATTGGCATTTGGTCAATGATAGAGGATAATCATTTGATGCTACTCATTCAAGCCATGGGTTAAGTTAAAATTTCATGTTTGTTTGGGGAAAAATATATTCAAAGCCCTTAAATATAAACATAAATAAATTAAATAAAGTAATTTCTAAAGGGACCTTTGAAGATGATTTTTTAATTGCCAACATGTTGTTCATTGATTTTAATTCTTGAAATTGTGTTACAAATCAAAAATGGAAAATAAGTTGTTACACCAAATAGATATACAAGAAATGGAATTTTTAAAGATGAAAAGTATTAGAGAATCAAAATGACATCTATCATAACATTCTTGGGAGAAAGAAAAAAATGCAAGCCAGCAACTGTGAACCAGTATTTATAAAGATGTAACTTTGCCATATTATGATTATTTCAAGTGTATTTATTGATTATAAACTATAATTATAGTAATAAACATTATCAAAATTTCATAAAAATCAATTCTAAATTATTTAAAATGTAGTTTAATTTATTTCAAATTAATCGATTCTAATTTAGAATTACTTTGATTTGGTTAAGTACAATTTTAGTTAGAGTTGGATATTCCTTGAAAGTATTGAAGTAGGTCCAAGTTTCAAAGATAAACCCCTTGAAAGTGGATACTTCATTGGTTTTTCTTGAAATTTCCCAAGTTGATCCATTAGTATATTGACACCACTCATGAAGATCTTCCCAATGAACAACAAATAATTCTCAAGATATTTTATTAAGTAGATGAACTAATTGATTATTATGTTTTCATCTATAATTTTTTTAGTCAAATGGTGATACATGTCATATCAATGGAAGCTACATCAAAGGATTAAAGATCAGTCTGAAGGCCTAGAAGAGTGCCATGATTTTGAAATAGTCCAATCTATTCAAAATGATCTATTCCCAAATGTTTTTAAATAATTAAATTTAATTGGAATATAGAAAGCATATTTATGGAAAAAATATTCTCCACTCCACTTTAGTGGGTATAAGTCCAAACTATTTAAAATATCCCAATTTAATCAAAATGATCTATACTCAAATGGTTTGAAATAGTCCAATTTATTTGGAATATAAAAAATTTATTTTTGAAAAAAATCTTCTTTACCCCACTTTATAGGTATAAGTCTAAATTATTCAAAATATCCCAATTTATTCAAAATGATCTATGCCCAAATGCTTTAAAATAGTCTAATTGAATTTGGAATAAAAAAATATTTCTAGAGAAAATTCTCTCCACTCCACTTTAGTGGGTATAAGTCCATATTATTTTAAATATCCCAATTTATTTGAAATGATCTATGCCCAAATGGTTTGAAATAGTCCAATTTATTTGGAACATAGAAAATTTATTTTTGGAAAACAAAATCTCCTCTTCACTTTAGTAGGTATAAGTCCAAATTATTCAATATAGTCCAACTCATTCGAAATGATATATGCCCAAATGGTTTTAAATAGTCTAATTTATTTGGAATATAAGAAAATTATTTATGGATAAAATTTTCTCTACTCAAGTTTAGTGGGTATAAGTCCAAATTATTCAAAATAGTCCTTAATAGTGTTTTTTGTACCTATCTACCTCATAGAAGTACTTTTTATTGGTGTAACACATCCTTCCAATTATAATGTGGGAGGCATGAAAGTAATATTTCTTTTTTTATTCATGTCCTCATCAATACCCCACCATAACTAGGAGGCCATTTCTTGTTCTACCAATTTGTCAAAGACATACTTGCAGAGGCATAGAGGTGCTACCTTATGGATTATAACCATGATAATAGTGTAATCAGGGTAAAACCAGTAGTCTCCCTTGATAAATAATGTATCTGTGATTATCTTTGATATTTTAGGTAAGGGGACTCATGGATTTCCATTTATACCTAGGGTTAGTTGTCTTCAAATATGTGAATGATGTTGCAAGTGTAGTGTGCTTGCATATATGTACATAAAAGAGTAAATGTAACATATATGATTCTTTATATAATCTATGGAAAGGTTCCATAGTGACCCGTTATGAATGTAGATTTTATCAAGGACTATGTCAAGGAGGTAGGATATCATATAAAAATGACCTACAAAATGTTTCTTATCCTTATGTAATATTTTATCTCATAACTTGGCTCCGATCACTTCACCTAGAGTGAAATTCAACTCCAAGGTCATTATTAAATAGAGCAATGGAACCCATTCTATGTGGAGTAATTTTATGCTTGGATAGGAAAATATCATATTCAAGAGGGTCATCCCATTTTAGATTCCCAACCTAAATTTGGTCATTGGTGTGGATTACATATCCTTCAATTTGATGGTTTCTCCAAGGAACATCCAAATGTTGAGTATCTTCTCAATTGATTTTTATTTCTTCCACACTACTACCCTATGCAAATCATAAGTGGAATGTTAAATAGGGAGGGTGATGTACCTTTAAATACATCATTGTAGATGTATGCCATGATTGTTTTATGTTCCACATGGTGTAAGAACGTTCCCCTAGCTATCTTCCTAGTGAAGAATAAGTCTCATAAGAGGTTAATGCAAGGAATGAAATCCAAATTTTATGTTTTGAAGTGTATCCCTAGATGCTTGAATAGGAGGTATGAATCTAATTAGCATTGAACTGAAGTTAAATTTTCTTTATGTGTATTGTGTGTCAACCTAGGGTATGACCTCCTATATAACCAAATAATTATTATAATTGTTTTTGGATATTGCATGTAAAAATAACATATCATTATACTTAATTAAATATTTGATAGAAAACCTTAAAAAGGGGATATTTCCTCAAAATAATTTGTATGAGAATGCCATTTCTATTCAACTATGATGATAATGATTTGGTTTGAAATTTAATCACATAGATCTCTTGAGTATATTATTAGGCTGGAAACACTAGTAGTTGGGGCTTGATATAGGGGAAAAATTAAATTCACAAGTTATATTCAGATCGAATGGGCATGTCATCACTCAAACTACTTTGATATAACTTTGGCATTTATTTCTAGTTTATACACCATTAATGTCTATCATCTATAACTTTGATTTATTTGTTTAATTCAAACTATGCCACTTCATTTGGTGGGTATGCCACATAGGCATTATTGACATTTAGTAGGAGTGCCACATCATTAACTTTTTCCAAGTGTCATTTCATTACTTCTTTAATTTTTATTTACTATAACATGGGGCTTTCTATGGTGAGGAGTCATAAGTTAGGATATAATAATGTTTATGAGTTGGATGAGTTTCTTGAACAAAAGTTTTGAATAATTTTATTAAATATCAAAATAAGTCAAAGGAAAGCCCCAAACAAATTTGTCGAAGATCAAGATGTGTCAGATAATTTTTTTGAATAAAATTTCTAAACACTTTTTCCAAATACCCCTTTTATATTAAGTAATTTTGCCAAAGGGTCTTGATGAATGATCTTCTAAAGACCTAGATAAGCTAAAGTGTAAAACTTTAAAAATATAGTTGTTGAATAATAGGTGTTGAAGAGTAAATGGAAAATTGATTTGATATAGAGTGATTAAATATTTAGAGGTCCTATAAATAGGAATCTTGAACAGATGATATAAAAAAATCCTTTGAAGGAAAAAATCTAAGAGTAAATTCCTTTGGAGGTCCATATAAATGTGAAACACCAAAAATTATCGAAGGTAGGCCTTTGAATAATTGTTTTGAAGAACTAGTTCCACTAAGAATAATTTTGAACAAGTTCATTGAATGAATTATACAAAAAATATTACCAAAGTCCAAAATAGGTCATAAACATTTTTTTAATGAATGTTCCTGAACAAAATCAATGAATACCATAATGTGTTGGATAAATTTGCTAAAGGAATTTTTTGAAAATCTTCACCAAAGACCTTTTCATGTTAAGTATTTTCACTAAGGAGTTTTACCAAACAAGATGAGTCAAGACCTACATATTACATAACTTTAAAAAATAATTAGTAGTTTTTATAAAAGTAAAGTATGTTCATAGTTATATCGAATAACAAAGTCAATATACAAAAGGCCTTTCCCTTTAAAATATTTCCAAGTTAAGGCAACAACCCAATTATTAAAGATAGTGGGTCCTTATTCTTAAAAAATGAATGGGGATATGTTGGGGAAAAAAATGGTGACTTATATGGGAAATAATCCAGATAAATTAAGAACCTAGAACCTTTAATTAACAACCTAGATAAAAAATGAACCATTCTACACAAAATAATCAAATCAGATATACAAAAGAGATTCCCAATAGATACATACAACATACTTGCCTTTTCATGTACCCTATATCTTTGTGTGAGAAAGTGATTTTATTTTATTGTTATTGTGATGTATTTAACATATAATTGGGACAACTATAGGTTTCATTCTTATTTTTATAAAAATATTTGAAAATTGGGAAATCTCGGTATTATTTTGTTGTTAGATAGGCATCCATAACCCTAACAAAGGTACAATGGGTTCCTTTTCTTTCCTTCTCCTATATTCTTTCATAATGCATGTTAAATTAACCTTATTTCATCATTTTAAACTTTTTATAACCTTTGTATTTTATATTTAGGTTAGTTGGATCACTTTTTAAAGGATGCTTTGATCCTTACTTTACTATATATATTTTTAGTAGAATAATTTTGGAAAAGGGAGAGAAAAAACCACAATGATTTGGTATCTATGAAATCACAAGTGTACCACATTGTCCTTGTTAGTTATACCCATACCAATGGTTACTTCCTGAAACAAGTATTAATATGATAAGTGCATTTGATCAAGGGAAAGTGAAAAGGCTTTCTCAAATTTGTATGTAGTAATGAGAGAATCCTTTATATTCTTGATTGAAGCATTCAATGTTTGTTAATGATTAATTTTTTTTGCTCACCTAAATTTTGGAAACATGAAATGTAAGGTTGAAAAATCCTAGAAGTAAATAAATTAGTGTACCTCTTCTTGGCATGTTTTTCAATAGGTTAATCCTTTGGATGTTAAACATGTTATAGGAAGTTTCAATAGGCTAGATACTTGATTTGAGCATACTAGCAAAAGTCAATTAGATTTTCATAGGACAAATAAAAATGCTAATATAGAAAGTATAAATCTAAACTATAAAATGAACTATTGAAAATTGAGAATGTTGACCTAGAAAGTAGGGAAGCTATTCTATGAAAGCCATGAAACACTTATAATAAAACATTAAATCTAACCTAATACTATTCTTACCATCACCTTTTTTGTTACTTAGGGACATCCCCAGATGGTACCACTATGAAGTAATGCTTTAAAACCTATATATTGACCAGATATGTCATCTCATTGCCTTGGAGGTGCCTCAAATAAAAAGCATTAATACCTAGGATCCCTAAAATCTAATAAGGGCCAATCCATAATGGGGTAAGCTTATCATTATATCCTTTCTAGTCATGGGCTTTATCCCATAATAGCACCAGGTCATATACTCTAAATGCTTTGAATTTTTCTCTTTTGTCAAACCATATTTTCACTATATCCTAATGTTTATTGAAATTATATAAGGCTTCAATCCTTGAATCTTATGCCTATATTATGTTTAGTAATAGAGACTCTAGCTTGTCACTTGGTTCCATGTACTCCTACATAAAATGATATGTTGGAAATTTAACCATGAATGTACAATACATTGTCTCCCATATACCAATAAGTAAGGTGAAGCCCTGAGTGCCTACGTGTATATTGTTTGATTAACCCATAGTGCATACTTTAATAAATTATGCCAATCTATAGGTTTATCTAGTATGGACTTATTTATAGCATCAACCAAGTTCTTATTATCGATTCAGCCAATCCATTTACTTATGGGCAATTTTTAGATGATGACCTTATCATGATTTTATTGTTGTGCATCCATCTAGTAAATTCAACTGATTAGAATGATGGCCCATTGTCATAAACTAGAGAGATGAAAATACCAAACTAGTTGTTATATTTTATTCTATAAATTTGATCACATCTTATGTTCTTGATTTCTTTGGAGTTAAAATTTTAGTCCATCATTTACAATAGTCCATAGTAGTGAGTACAAACTTATGTCCAACTAATTCTTGGACGTGTAGGGAGATTATGGATCTCAAAAGGAAAATGGAAACTATGGAAGATACCCTGAAAGCTGTATGGAACAAAACTAACAATATGGAAAATCAGATAAGAGAGATCCCAGTCAAGATCAAAGCCTATGAGAATAACCTCTGAGAACTTATTAAGGACAACAAAATGAAAATGGAGGAAGTTACGTCCAATATTTGTGCTGTTGCTGTCAATATTGGAAAAAGAGCCAATGAGGAGACCAAAGCCTTGGAGGGACCTAGCAAAAGGATGAGACAAAGTTCAAGAAAGAAGGTTACAGAAAAAGGAGCCATGCTGGCGGCAACCACTACCCAGGATACTGTTATGAAAGGAAAAGAAACTATGAAAATGATATTGGAACTGGATGAATAATCTAGTTCCTCTTGTTGGTTATGAAACTGGTCCTATTCTTTGTTTTCTTTTTGTAATCCTTTGCCTTTGGTGTAACCAGATCTCTGTTAAATCTGGGTTTTGACCGGTAGTCTTTCTAGTGGTTTCAGGTCCATTAAAAACCTGTTTTTGCTACTTCCTTGTTGTAGTTTTTTAGGCTTTTCCTATGGTTTTGGATGATCTTTCTTTCTTTCCTTGTACTAGGGTTTCAGGGCCCCTTCAAAACCTACTTTTTCCATAATCTAAAACTTATGTCCAACTAAAAAATTAGGATTAATGACCCAATTAAGTCCAAGATCCATTAAGTGAATAATCTTCCTTAAATCACTAGTTGTAGAGGCATTGCTATGTGTACTTCTTTTTTCATTATGCCTTGACATTCATGGCATGTTTGAAATTGAACATGTGCATCCTTAAAGACTGTTGGCCAATAATAACCTAATTTGAGTATTTTTGGGGTTGTGGTGTTTCTAGAGGGATGACCACTACCTATATTTTGGTGCAAGTTTTTTAGAATTTATTGAGCTTCCTATCATGAAATGCATCTCAAGTAGATGTATTCATAATTATTTATATATAATATCCATTTTTCGATCATGTAATGAGCCATTTTGAGTCTCAAAGCTCTCCTCTATTCTCTCTTGAGCTCTAGGGAGCAATTACTTGTGAGTGAGTATTGAATAATGTTAGTATACCAGTCTCCTTTAGATACTTGGTTTTCATAAAACTCTTCAACAATGATGCATGGGTAAGGCTTAGTCATGAGTTAAATGATGCCTTGACCTCTAACAATATTGGTAGGCTTGACTTCTATGTCAATATCCTATGATTTTTCCATCCATTTTCCTCTATGTTTTCCTAATTAATTTTGTGCTAAAGTAAGTTTAACAATAAGATCTAGTAAAATGGAAATTATCTTGTTCCTTAATATGTAATGTTAAAATTTATTTACTACTTTGACAAGGAAAATATTTTATTTTCTATCATATAATACCAAGTTTTTCTTCTTTCAAGTTTGTACTTATGAACACAATATGATGCTCACTTCCATCTTTCTTCTAGGTGAGAACAATAGTAATAATATGTTCTAAGGTGAATGAATATAATAAGAATTCTTTGGTGAAGTCTAGATTTATCAATATAGGGGCATGAGATATTTCATCTTTAATATCTTGAAAATACTTTTGATACCATGATATCTATTCCACTTTAACATCTTGTTTGAAAATTGCATTCATAGGTCTAAAAATTTATGTAAATCCTCATATAAAATTTATCATAAAGTTTATCTTTCCAAAGAAAGATTTGAGTTCATTATTTTTATTTGGAAACCAATTTTAGATATCCCTTGAATTATATCTAGGTCAATTATAATTCCATCTTTGGTGATGATGTGACCCACGAGCTTGTCCTCTATGATACCAAATATGATCTTCTTGGGGTTTAATGAAATTTAAAACCTTTTACATCTTTCAAATATTGATTATAGTTGGCCTACATGATTATTCCTTGCTCTTGAGAACACTATGATGTTATCCATATAAATAATTATACATTTACCTATCAACCCCTAGAAGGCATTGTCTATGGCTTGCTAAAAAATGGAACATGCATTAATTAAGCCAAATGCCGTCATCTTATATGCATAAATACCCCATTTCATTGTGAATTTATCCTTCATGTTGTCTTTTGATTCTACTAACACCTGGCTATACCTTATATATCTATCTAAGAAGGACATCATTCTTGAACCACTCACTATATAGATGAATTAGTCTATAGAAGGTAATGGACAATTGTATTTCTTATAATCCTTATTTAAGTTTATAAAATAAAAATAGAGCCTAATATATCCACTTTTATTCTTAATCAAAAATAAATTAGCCACCCAAGTAGAATGCATGATCAGAATAACTATTTTTGCACTCAATAATTTTTCTCCTTCCTTCTGAATAGGAGGTTATTGGATAGGATTTACTAGACTTTGAATTTTCATGAATGGTTTATGATCCAATTTTAATGGGATTATATGGGTGATGACCCTTGGGTTTAAAATATTTAGGTAGACATATGTTCATGAAATCACATCCTTATATTGAATGAATAAACTATTCACCTTTTGCCTTTCTTCTGGAGTACAACTGAGACCAATGTTAACATAGCATGGGTTATACTCATCTCCTAGATTTTCTATTTTTAATTTGGATTCATTTACTTTTGGATACCTTTATTTTTTATATTAAGGATCCAAATCAAATTTTCTTTCCAAGGAAACTATTCCCAGAGGGAGGCAATTTTCCTTTAATTGAATGATTCCTTATGCCCCCAATTCCTCTTAGTATAGGTAAATAATTTCTTGTCATAAATGATTTGAGACTCAAATTATCATGATTTAGTTAATAATTGGATGATCTACTGGTCATCATCAAAGATTTGGAAATTTTTTATGTTTTACAGAACTGATGGACAAGGTACTAGCTTAATGGAGAATATTTGTACCTTGGATTGATTATGTTCTATAAGAATAAATACTATGTTGAAGTCCTCAAAAGTTTCAATAAAATACTAAGATTTATGTTTTTACCTTTTTAGATATAATATCTTTCACTATTATTTATTCTTGACTTGATTGATTACCAGTTCTAAATATCCATAAATTAGTAATTGTTTAACATTATTTTTTATAACAAAATAGAGTCAAAAAATTAGTACCTCATATTCTAATTTCTTATTGGCCTAAGGTAATTGTAGTCTATATGTTTCCAAGTATTTATTACCTTTTTATTCCACCAATTCAATGTTGACACCTGATCTTTGCTTGGATCTTGCACCATCGAAGTGGAGGGTCTACAACTAGGAAGGTCCCTAGACTTCTAGTTCTTGCACTTCATGCTTGGTAGTAAAGGTATAAATCCCAAGGTTAGGAGATTTATAACTTAATTCTTCATAAATTTTATTATATTTAGTAATTAAGTGATTCATTCTTATCTTTTGATCAATTCAAACCTGGTTTGGAATACCTCTCCATGGTAACCATATATGAAAGAAATCTATTTCTATATACCCATTGAATATATTGGATTAGTCTATGTTGAGGAGGAGTCTCTATCCTTCTATAATATACACTACCAATATGTTTATCATAATTTATACTCATTATTTGGATGCTACTTTGATGTGTACATCATTTATCTCTCCTATTATAGGGACCACAATCTTATCCAATTATGAAATCATTCTCTTTGATGGGATTGGATTCAAACCCAACTTTTGGAAAATTGAAATAGGTGGCTAAAGATCCATAATTTATTAAATAATTGTGGATGTTCTTTCCAAATTTTATATAGTCAATAAGAAAGGTATAACTTCATGTTTGATTTTGTATATGGCATTTGTGTGAGCAATCTTTATCTTCTCGATAGTTGTTTTACCTATAATAGAACTCTATAAAAGATCTTTTTGTTTAGTGATATAATATAGTTAATGAAGATTAATTTTGTATTTTATCTTCTTCATGTCTTCAAAAAAATATACCCTCCTTTTCCTTTATCCTCTTTATTCTATAGCTTTTCATTTCCTTTGTGGAGAGGTGGATTGTTGTCAGTTATTAGATTCAGTGGGATAGTAGCATTTTTATTTAATGAACTTTGAAAAAAATTAAAGTAATAAATAAAAATATAATTGAAATATAATAGAATATATGATAATCCACTTTGAGGGTGTAACTTACAAATCCTTACAATAAGATATAACTCACATATAACCTGATTTGAGTGAGCCAAACTTATCCCTCTATATAGAAAGAATGGGGAGAGTCACACCCATTCATCCCACATTTATGTATACACCATAAATTGGTAAATAAACCACATGTATCATGTCTTTTCATAGTACTTTTATAAGAGACTCTGACTAGAGAATACAAACTTTGTTCAGATTTAGCCATGTCTTTCATTTTATTCATTTTAGTCTTTTTTCATGCTTGAGTCACCTTTTTTATTATTCCTAGTTATTAGTAGCCTTCAAGACCTAACCCCAGATGAGTCAAACTAATATTTCCATGAAAAATCCATCCCCTTAAGTCCTATTAGCTCAGGATAATAGCACCACACTTGGACTACAACACTGGTACCACTCTTATCCACTTTTGATGCTCCTGTCTAGGGTAATTTTGAGCTCTAACAATCATTTTACTTCGCTTAATGAGTCTTAGCCCCTTTCTTAGCTTTATCCTTAAGTTTTCCAATGTTGGCCAAATGCAAATAAAAGATCTAAAATTTGAAATAATGAATCTCCTATATAAATGAATTCATAAGGCATTGTATAGCTAGCACTTATTATTTTGGCACATAAGATAATTAAAAAATCAGTCAATAATATAGCTCAACATTCCACATCACACATAAATTTGCATGCTTGATCAAGGAATGGCCTAGGTAAAAGTTCATTTTTTCATCCATCATATGCATTGATTATACACATTCCATAAGGGATAACTACATTTTATCTGAGACCCTAACTTGAGGGTTAATGTAGGTAAAAATTAGGACAATAGGGGTTCTAGATCATGTGATTATTCTTCTCCCAACCCAATTTTTCCCCTTTTGTTTTTGATGCATTTGTTATTTGTATGTGTGTAGATAGATATAGGGTTTAGAGATTTAAATGGATCTACAATGATCTCTATTGATTTCTAGCCTCTGAAATTTCATACATAGGCTCACATTGAGGCAATAGACAAAACCTAGAAAGCTCAGATCTCTTGGAAAATAAGAGAAAATATGGAATACAACATTGATGCCACTCTTGTCTACTTTTGATGATCCTATCCAATCATAAAATGAAGGTTATATCTAGATTCATGACAGTGTCCTAGTCTTGCATCATAATTTCTAGTCCTTGAATCATTCATTTCAATCTATTTTTAGATAAGTTGATTTCTCTTCCTCATGCAAATTATTTGATAAAAATCTATATTTTGTCATATTAAACTAGATATTTTCCCTTATTCTAGACCCTTTATTATTTAGGAACTAAATACTAGTTTCCAAAAAATAATAAAACATTTGGTGAACCCAACTTACTTCAAACAAATCTAAAAATCTTAGGTACACTTAGGGTTTTTCCTTCAAATTTTGTGAAAAAATCTAATTTCAAATTTATGATTTTTTTAATAAATTTTTGTGCATTAATTATGTTCAAAATTATTTTTAGAATTTAATTTATTGCATAATTTTCAAAAATTCTAAAACCCTAGCTCAAAACCCTAGATTTTAAAACTAGGTCCTCAAACCCTATGCCTCCCTAAAATTTTTTAGAAAAATATTCTAGAATTTTTGCAAATTGTTTGGAGTGTCAAAAATATTTTCAAAATCTCAATATTAGTAGACCTTTTATGCAAAAATTAAATTTCTAATTTCTAATTTTTGTATAAATTTTTATGCATTTATACTATTTAAAATTATTTTTAGAATTTAAATTATTTCCATGATTTTCAAAAATCCTAAAATCTTAATAAAAAAACCTAGATTTACAAACTAGATCCTAAAAACCCAAGCCTTCCTTCCTTGCAATATTTAGAAAATTATTTTGGAATTTTTTCACATTGTTTAAATTTCCAAAAATTCCCATCATCTAGATCAAAGTAGGATCCTCATACTCAAATTCATCCCCTCCATCAATAGGGTAAAATGGAGTGCACATAATGCCTAGCCCACCATGTGGTATGTGCCTCTGTGCATCCAACATCATCTACATCAAGAATATCTATAGTTGCATCTCATGCATCCAAAGGTAATGGTGTTAACTCAGCCTCCATAGGCCTCCAATGAGCTCCTACACTCATTATTACCCATGCACTCCTCACCCACACCCATGCTACTAGGGGCACATCCTATGGTACCCCAAACTATCTAGTCAAGTGCTCATACTAAAAACACTCGTACACTCCAGTCCAATGGTCATGTAACCAAAAACTGACCCTGATATATCATAATTGCACTTCATCCTCATGCCACCTAGGGAATCCTTTATAGGGCCTCCATATGATATCTCAAACCACCAATCTATCTAAAACATGTATATAGATATCTATCCCAAGAGGCCACATAGACAATTTACTTGTCCACTTATCTCTAAATGGCTATGAAGGTTCCCATCTCTCCCTTGGTAATCCTATGAACTACATAACTATTATGTGCTCATAAGCTTAATAATGCAATAAAGTAGCCACACTACACCACCACTAAATGCCTCTTAGGTAAAATGGTAAAGATCCCTACATAAGTGGGCAAGGATATTCCTACTTCATGAGAACATAGTTCCATACACCTCTATATTATGCACAATCCTATGTATCTTATATACAATCAACACCCCACTCTTATCCACAACAACAAACAAAGCAAACAACATGGCCAACCACTTCCATAGACATGGAACACTTGACTACATAATAATTGACAATAATACATCACTATCACTTCCTCTTTGATGTATGTTTGAGGGCACACCAACAAAATACAAGGATACATGATCAATATAATTAGCACCCATGTCATTCTATATTGTCACACCATCCACTAACCAAAAAATGTAAAATATGGTACACATCCTTTAGAGTAATGGTAATCTCCCCTATAAGAAGTAAGAAAGAACAAGTGTCTATATTCCACCTCTCACATAAGGTGTAGTTAGATATCTATCCCACTACACATTTCCTAGGTCACACACATGACCCAACCCTACCCTATCCATCATAGCTCTCTCATCAACTGACAAAGTTAACAATATCAATATCTCCATCACCTAACCTCTACAAAACTCCCTCATTCATACCTTTCCATACAAATACACCAAAAAATAACAAATATGTCAATCAAGCATGCTAAGGAAAAAAACCAAGCTATACAACAATAGAAAACAAATCAAAAAATCAAAAAATTAGCCCCAGTGGATAACACCATTATAAAAGGACACTAGCATTCGATAAAAGTGTTGAAACTTGGATAGAAGTGTTGAACACTAAACAAGAGCACTGAGTCCTAGATAGGAGCACTAAAACTAGTGGAAAATTCCTAAAAATGATTCAAATAGCTCAAAAACATCAAAAATTAGCTTCCAAACAAGAAAAAATTACACAATTTAGCTATCTACTAGGGTAACCTCCCCACTAGCCTCCACCTAGGTGGCCAACTGCTCAAATCAGGTCACAATAGGTGCTCATTTCCTTAGTATATCTCCTACTCCAAAGCTCCAAATCTCAACCTAGTCAACACACAAATGAATCAAGAATCAATTTAATTTTCTTATATCAAACAACTTTCTAATTCTAATCAAATCACCATTTTTCCCATAACTAAAACCTCGTAGCTCCATTTTACAAATTATTTTATTCCATAGATTCATGACAACCACACCCTCAACATCATGTAAAACTCACTCTCTTACTACATGATCTACCTACTATGACACACACACATCTCTATACCTCTTTTATACCTAGACATAAAACTCAGTCATAACCAATCAAAGACGCATTTAACTATCAAACAACTTAGCCTAATCAATCAAGTAAACTTTTAATCTTCTCATAATAATCCAACCTTCTTTCTACTTATGCCACTAGTCATCACTTTTGGCTCAACCTCCTCTATCATAGATCTTATCCCTCTCTCCAAAAGGGTGACATCATTCTTAATATTCCTATTCCTACACTTATCTAGATGCCTATCCATTCTCATAGATGGATAAACCATGGTTCATACACCTTTAATATTCAGATTATCAGATTCAACTCAAACTAGTCAAGATATATAGTGATTCAGACTACATGGGTCACTCAAGATTACTTAAGACATTCAAAGGAACATACCTTTAGTCTAAAAATATGTAGGTTATCTAGATACAGTGGTTTAGATTAAATGGATTCAAAGTGACTTTGATATAGATTTAGACTATATACTAGATTTGGGGGCATGTATATTACTACACATCTCACACATACAACTTCATATAGCATGACACAATTACAAGACTAGATAGTAGATTATAGGCATAATGCAAAGCATATTACTTTGATCTCTAGTTTCGCACATGGGACATGGCACGATAGCTCATATCACATGTGGTTATATAGATTACTAGATTATATATATGCATCACTCACATATCAAATTTGGGGGAATTGCGCAGATGTTCATGTTCTTCATCATCTAAGATTATATAAATTGAATAATAAAACATGCCATTTTCTTCTTACACATTGACAAAAGTTTCATATTACACCTAGTTGTACCTAGGTTATCATTAGGTTGGGTCATATGATCATCTATAGTGGTTGGTCCATAGCATTACCTAGACCTAGGCTACACAAGTTTGTGTAGGGTTTTTTTGCCTTCGAGCATTTCTCATTTCCAATTCAGATATTCATAGTGGGGGTATGATATATTTTACTCTTCATAGCATACATATTCTATACACACATTTTAGATTACATGAGTTTATGTGGGATAGAGGGTAGACATTAGTTTTGGGCCTTTGAGCATTTCTCATTCTAGTCAAATTCAGCATAGAGGGAAAGCATTGTCCTCCTTCTCCATATTCTATGGATTCCACATTTATATTTAGTATAGAGGACATCTATTTTAGGGATTCCTTCTTTCTCTATGCACTATTTAGCTCTCCATCCACTTCCCTAGCTAGGAAGTGAGTTAGACTCTTTTTTAGCACACTTATCTCCACATAGGGGTTCAGGTACATATTTTCTTTTCCTTTTTTTACTCTAGTACTTTATTTCATTGCACCATTGGATTAAAAGGGGGGAAAATGTATACACCTTAAATTGGTCAAGAAACCACACATATCATGTCTTTTCACAGCCTTTTCATAAGAGACTCTAGCTAGAGAATATGAGCTTTGTTCACATTTAGCCATGTTTTTCATTTTATTCATTTTGGTCTTATTTCATGCTTGAGTCACCTTTTTGCCTATTCCTAGTTATTTATAATCTTCTAGACCTAACCCTAGATGAGATAGACTACTCTTTCCATGATAAATCCATCCCCTTAAGTCCCATTAGCTCAGGACAATAACACCACACTTGGACTATAGTGCTTTTACCACTCCTATCCACTTTTGGTGTTCCTTTCTAGGGTCATTTTGAGCTCTAACAGTCATTTTCCTTTACTTAATGAGTCTTATCCCGACTATATAAATGACTTCACAAGGTATTTTATAACTAGTACTTACAACTTTTGAACACAAGATAATTTAAAAATTAGTTAATAGTATATCTTAGTATTCCGCATCACACATAGATTTGTATGCTTGATCAAGGAAGGGTGTAGGAAAAATTTCATTCTTACATCTATCATGTGTGTTGATTATGCACGTTCCTTAATGGAAAAATACATTTGATCTGAGACCCTAGATTGAGGGTTAATGTAGGCAATGATTAAGATAACAAGGGTTCTAGATCATATGATCATTCTTCCCCCAAACCAATTTTTCCATCTTTTAATTTTGATGCATTTGTTTTTTGTATGTGTGTAGATAAATATAGGGTTTAGAGATTGAAATGGATCTATAGTGAGCTTTATTGACTTCCAACCTCTAAAATTTTGTACACAGGCTCACACTGAGGCATGGAACAAAACCCAAAAAGTTTAGATCTCTTGGATAATATCAATAGAGGTGGACTACAACATTGATGCCATTCTTGTCTACTTTTGGTGCTCTTATCCAATCATAAAATGAAGGTCATATCCAAATTCATGATAGTGTCCCAATCCTACATCATAATTTCTATCCCTTAAATCATTCATTTTAGTCTAGTTTTAGATAACTTTATGTCTCTTCCTCATTCAAATTATTTGATAAAAATCTATATTTTATCATATTAAACTAGATTTTTTCACTTACTTCAGACCCTTTATTGTTTAGGAACTAAAACTAGTTTCCCAAAAATAATAAAATAATTTATATATTGATAAATCAACCTAAAGTAATAATTAACTAATGAGATCATATACAAATAAAGAGTGTGTCATAGGTTAATGAATTAACATTCCCCCTCACTTCAAAACAATGTTTTCCTCAACATTAAACAACTCTAGATGGCAATGCAAAAATTATACCAAAATCTAAGTTGGGAACATCTCCCTCTTTCTACATTTGGTCACATTAGCTTCATCATCATTAACCCCTAAAATGTAGAATAATTACTTCTCATAACACTTATGAACTTTGTTCCATTTGATATCACAATTGAAACAAAATATTTTTTCTCATTTCTCTATAATTTGGTGAGGAGTCAATACTATAGGCTGAAGGAAGGTTTGTGTCAGGATCCCTACTCCTGAAGAGTACACTTGATTACATTTGTATAAGCAACTAAACACAAAATTTAACCAGAAGTAAAATGTAACTAGAATTCAGAAACATCACAGAATATGAGAGACAATACAACACTCTTCCAGAAGGAAATATAATGAAGAAATCACACTCTTCCCACACCTTTAAGGCATACCAGTAATTCTCCCTCAAGAGTTCTCTCACTCAACCAATTACAACCACAACTCAACAATGAGTTGTACCCTCCACCAGTCAGTAACAATATTGCCAGTACACCAAGTACTCTAATTACTCTAAGTAGATCCCCTAATCTTGCACACCTATAAATCACCTGATCTTACTTACCATGTAGATCTCCCCTGATCTTGCAACAACTTACAGATCAACCTAGTCTTGCACACCTGCAAACCTAGATCTTACAATTGGAAGGATATCTTCCTTGTCCTTTCCAAGTCCTTATGATTCTCCAAATTACAATTTAGCCCCATGGGTATCTTAAATATATCCCATATAAATAATAACTAGACTTTCCAATTATAATAATTAGAAATGCAGACTCAAGACTAAAATTAGTCTTTACATGCAAACAAATGGTTCGTTAAACTAACTGCTCATGTAACTAACAGTTCTAGAATGCACAAGTGACTGACATTGGTCCCTATCTATCTGGAGATGACCAACGTTAGCTGATCCATGACCAATGTTGGTAGCTTCCTGTCTACTCCTAACCGACATCGGTTGGCCTGACTGACATCAGTTACTATGACACTCAGCAACCTCCTCTATGTTTGCATACTTGTGAAGCTTTTAGCTCCACAACCTAACAATCTCCCACTTGGAGGTAAATAACTACACCTATACCTATACCTATACATCATCTAATTTTGTTTCCTGGCTTGTATCCCTCTTCAAGTTCAGTCTTGAAGACCAACCACCACACACCCTGTGGTGCTACTCCTGTCATCCAAGTAACCTGCCATATTTGAATCTACATACCCATATAGAGAAGTGCCTGACCTTGCATAGCATGAATCCCTACTACTGGTCCCTCTCAGATACCTAAGAATCCATTGAACTACTTTCCAGTGCTCCTTTCCTGGATTGGCCACAAATTTATTGACAACTCCCACTGCTTGGGTAATATTAGGTCTAATACTCATGTACTCAACCTCATCATGTGATTTAGGACATTGTTCTGTGAACTGCCCATCCATAGGTGTGCTAACTAGTTCTACATCCTACATATTGAACCTCTCCACTACCTTATTCACATAATCACCCTGAGACAACAACAACCTATGATCTTCCCTGTCTCTAGAAATACTCATGCCAAGGATTTTTGCTCCTCCTAAATCCTTCCTGGCACACCTCTCAACTAATTTTACCCTTAGCTCAGCAAATCCCTGCATGTATGAACCTACAACAATCATATCATCCACATACAGTAACAAGATAATGTCGTGACCACTATCCAACCTAGTAAAATAAACACAGTGATTACATTGACATTGACTAAAGCCATGCTTTGTCATACACCTGTCAAACCTATACCACTGTCCTAGAGCTTTCTCAAGACCATATACCTAGCCTTCTATCTCACGTGTCCATTCTCTCCTTTCTTTAACCTAGGAACCCATTCATCTTTTAGTGCTTTCATCCCAATTGGAAACTCTACCAAATCTCCCATTTGGTTCTTTTCTAAAGAATTCATGCCATGCTCCCACTATTTCTTGGATTCTACCTGCATTGCCTCTTCAAAACTTCTTGGTTATTGACCATCAGTGAGCAACAATTTTAGGTAGTATAAAGAAGGTGAATAATGAATTTGAGGCTTACTTACCCTTTCAGTCCTCCACATGGGCGTTTGAGACTCCTTGACAGCTTGCTGTCCACCTAAAATCTATTCTCTGGTTGACCCTGGTTTACACCTGACCGATGTCAATTCCACCTGATCACTAACACCAATTCCCTAACTGAAGTCAGTGTCCACCTAGTCACCAATGTCAGTTCCCTGACTGAAATTGGTCTCCACTTGCCTGACACCACTGACTCTGATCTGCACATGATCGACATTAGTACCTGCATGTTCGATGTTGATTCTCACCTGACTGACATTGGTAACTATGTTTTCCTATGAGTTTTGACTTTTACCTACGAGCTCACTTTGGATCATAACTTTGTCTAAACTGCCCTGCTCAAAATTATTTAGCCCCTTGAGCTGATCTCTGTCCATCATCTCCTCCATGAAAACCAAGGCTTTCCATTTCTTAAGTTTGTTAAAGACATCAGACTTCCTCTTAAGAACATGCATCCCCTTCTTATTCATGTGACCAAGCTTACAAAGCCACATCTTCACATCTACATCTAAAGTAGATAAACCAGAAGGGGAATCAGTAATACAAGTAGATAGATAAAGAGTACCTACTTTCTTACCACATGCTAATTCAAGTGCACCCTTGGAAACTTTCCAAGATTTTTCTATGAGAGTAATTGTGCAACCCTCATCACACAACTTTCCTATAGAAATTAGACTCCTCTTCAGGACTGAGACATGCATGACATCCTTCAACACACATGTGTTGCCCATCTATAATTTTAGCCACACTTCCCCTTTGCCAACAATTTGACAAGGCTCACCAACCCCTAAATAAATCTTTCCAAAGTCTCTTTGGACATAATCATAGAAAAATTCTCTATTTGGGGTTGCATGGAAAGAGGCAACAGAATCTAAAACCCAAGATTCTACTTTATCCAAGGAACATACAAGAGCATCATGTGCAACAATACCTGCAACATTTGCTTCTTCATTTCCTTCATGTTGATCTTCTACCAACCAACAATCTTTTTTTACCTACCCTTTCTTTCCATAATTTAGTAATTAATCATTCTTTCCATTGAATTCCTCCATTCTTAGTGTACTTTCTTCTACCATTGCTTTACTCCCACTCAATCATAAACCCCTAAGAGTGACCTGTAATCAACAAACACTTAACATGCTTTGACCACCTGTTAGTGTACCTAACCAAGCTCTGATACCAATTGCCAGTGGTATCACTTGGTGATCCTAGCTCTGATGCCAATTGTCAATGGTATTACTTGGTGATCTTGGCTCTGATACCACTTTGTCAGGATCCCTACTCCTTAAAAGTACACTTGATTACCTTTGTATAAGCAACTAAACATAGAATTTAACTAGAAGTAAAATGTAACTAGAATTCAAAAATAACATAGAATATGAGAGACAATATAATCTTGTATTAACACTCTTCCAAAAGGAAATACAATGAAGAAATCACACTCTTCCCACACCTCTAGGGCATACCAGTAATTCTCTATCAAGAGTTCTCGCACTCAACCAATTACAACCATAACTCAATAATGAGTTGTACCCTCCACCAGTCAATAACAATACTGCCATTACACCAAGTACTCAAAGTACTCCAAGTAGATCCCCTAATCTTTCACACCTGTAAATCACTTGATCTTACTTACCATGTAGATCTCCCCTAATCTTTCAACAACCTGCAGATCAACTTGGTCTTGCACACTTTCAAACCTAGATCTTACAATCAAAAGGATCTCTTCCTTGTCCTTTCCAAGTCCTTATGATTCTCCAAATTACAATACAACCCCATGGGTCTCTTAAATAGATCCCATACAAAAAATAATTAGACTTTCCAATTACAATAATTAGAAATGCAGACTCAAGACTAAAATTAGTTTTTACATGCAAACAAATGGTTCGTTAAACTAACTGCTCATGTAACTAACAGTTTTGGAATGCATAGGTGATTGACATTGGTCCCTATATGTCTGGAGATGATCGATGCCAGCTAATCCATGACTGATGTCAGTATCTTCCTGTCTACTCCTAACCAACATCGATTGGCCTAACCGATGTCAGTTATTGTAACACTCAGCAACCTCCTCAATGTTTGCATACCTGTGAAGCTTTTACCTCCACAACCTAATAATTTGTGCAATACCCAAACATGCTTTGGTAGTAGTGAAATATTTTGGGTTGACCATATATATTTCTTTTTCACAAGTAAATACCATGGATTTAGATATATTGCATGGATTAAACATTCAAACATGTAATTGGATTATATCCTTGAGAACACCCAAGAAGATATCATTCATGTTATCATCTGAGATATCATCCACCCTTAAAGATAAGTTTTGAAATGGTTGAATATAATCTTTGAGTGAACGTGATTGTCATAGTTTTGCTAATTGTCTAAATTAGTTTTCTACTACACTATGATGGTATTGCATTTGTATCTCATCCATGAACATTGACCAAGTAATAGTAAGACCCTTTTTTTCTTCTAAGTGCAAAGCCATCGATACCAAATAATTTTTTCTATCTCCAAATACAAGGATGACATAATCACCCTTTATCCACAAGAGATCTGATCTACATCAAAAAAATTATCCATTTGGTTGATCCAAGTAAGGGGATCCTTCCCTTAAAACTTCTCATTTTAGCTTATGGAGTCATGTTTATTATATGTGGTAGATTTATATTTATTTGGGAGTGGCTTGAAGATCCACCCAAGTTGGGTTGTGAAATATTTAGACCCAAAGATCCACCTTGATTGGCCTGAGTATTACTAATTTATGGTTTGTGTTGAGGATATTAAAAAACATTCATATTTATACCAAGTTTTTTAATGAAATAATCCAATCTTTAATTGATCTGATCTACTTTATTCATCATTTTTTATTACGACCCTTGTATATTAGTTTTTATGCCTTACATATCAAACTCCAACTGACTCATTTTATGACCAATTGTTGAAAATTCCATAACCATACACCCACCTACTAAATCCAAACATTCTTTTCTAGGAGTTTTCCCTATATTTTTATCACCCTTTCCCTTGCCCCTAGTCTATAATCCTATCATAAATGGCCTTGCTAATATCCTCCATGATTTTAACCATTGACCCAAATTTGACAAAACAATTTGGAAATTATTTTGGCCTCAATTCTAAAAACACAAAAAGTAGACCTAAGATATATTTTTTTGTGATATTTCCAAAAGTGTAAATGAATATGAAAAATTACAAAAATTATAGACTATAGAGTAATTTTATAGAAAATAGTTAAAATGTAATAAATATTTCAAAATGAATCTTATGGTCTCAAAAAATTTATTATAAACTCCTTATGCGATGCTCAAATTCTAGAAAAATAATTGGGAAAAATTCTCACTGGTTTGATAGATATAGTGGAAATAATTTCATTGCCCAAAACACTACTCTGATATCACTTGTAATAAAATTTATTCATAATTAAAGTAATAAATCACAATATAATAGAAATATAAAAGAATATATGATAAGCCACTTTGAATGGGAAACATCCAAATCTTTAAAATAATATATAACTCATATATAAATTTATTTGAGTGAGCCACACTCATCCCTGTATATAGAATGAATGGGGAGAGTCACACCCATTGATCCCACCTTTATATATTTATAAGTTAGACTAAAGTCATAAGTAACTAATGAATGCAAATATAAATGAAGTGTGTGTCATAAGATGAGGACTTAACATTTTTGGATGAGTAAATATTGTGAAGGGTTGCTTATTCTTCAGATTATAATTGCCTTTTTGATATTGATGGAAAGCCTACACTTCATCAAATTTATCCTTTGGTTCATTATCTTCTTCTTCTAGGAATAAAGACTTATGCATTTCAAATACTATTTTAGTGTTGAATAACTAGTTTCTAGATGGATTTCTGGTGGATTATTCATCAATTCCTACCTTACAGTATCCTTTTAGAATATTTAAAATGCTACACAAAATTCCATGAATTCAAGTTCACCATGTTGTGATGTATTATAGACTCTACACCAATCGGGCAAAGTTGTTTCTACTATGTTGATCTATGCCAACTCGTTGGGCTAATGCTATGTATTATTTTTAGGCCTATTAAAGGGTCTATTTTATTTTTGAAACCTAGAATTTTGGTTATTATTCTTATTAGTGGTGTTTCTCATCTTCCTCTACATGTTCAAAAAATCATTTCTTAATTTCTAGACCATTATTTAGATGGAATCTAGTTTTGGCTTGGTAGAATTGGTTCCTTATGCAACTGCAGTGTTATAGGGCATTAAATGTTGATTTTGTTGATGACTATTCATATGTACCTGGTTATTCATATAACATGTTAGTGCCCAAAATTACATGGAAGCAATTGGGCCCTTGTCAAGTTAAATGCCCAAGTCCTTAGCCTAATTTCAATTTTCAAGTGCCTTTGGTTTCTTAAAAAGTCCAAGTGAGTTCATGACTATGCACTTTGAGAAACCATCATTCCAATTACCCTAGCTTAGACTCCCTAATTTAAAATCAATATTAAGTGGGAATGTTTTAATATGTTTTGGACTTAGTTGTATTTTTTATATTAAGGCTTGGTCATGTTTATTAACATGACCAAAATTTAGTTAAAAAAAGTTCATGTTTGGTCCCTTTTACTTCCCATATCTTGGTCCCTCTTATTTTATTTACATGGTCTAGCTAATGATCATGGTTCACTTCATTTGTTGACATGGTCTGAATAAATATTAATCCCTTTGTTTTACACTTAGAATAAAAATATGCACGTATTTTTCCTTCAGGCATTTTGCCTACAAAAAAAAGCCCAAAGGTGCTCAATATTATGGATAAATTATGTGGAACAAAAGTATCAAAGAATAGAAAGGTTGAATAAAAACAAAATCTGAAGACAAATGTCCTGAAGAAATTCATCCAAGCAATGTGACAGCCACATGAACATCAAATAATGGGCATGCAAATGTTAAAATTAGGCTCAGTGATCATCCATTGGGGGTTAAATTTGACAGTAGTGTAGACATCATTGATAATCACATGAACATCAAATGATGGGTGTGTGGACATCAAATTTAATCCATGGTAATTATCTATCAAGAGCTTAAATTTAATGATCATGTGGATGTTATTAATGATCACATAGACATCAAATTATGGGTGTATAGATGTCAAATTTAATACATGACAACTTCCAATTAAGGCTAAAATTTGACAGTCATGTGCCCATCAAATATGTTCATGTGGATGTTAAATAATAGGTACACATACATTAAATTTAAGACATAGTGGATATCTAATGGAATTTGAGAATTTAGATTTGAATCGATGGTCCATGTTCCATTGGGCTTCAAGATCGATGTTACGAGTGAGAGCTAACTCATCAAAGGGATCAAAACATGTAAGAAAGTGACATGTGTCTAATGGGTACCAAAGGTCGTATTTCAAGATAAATAACAACATGACATGGTAAATACCATATAGGCATACAACATTATATTCAAAGGTCCTATGCAAAGTAATTATAGAGCTTTCACTAGTGATAATTGGATTGACTAGGAAATTTTCAAATGAACCATGGGGGATTTATAGGAAGTTTAAAAGAACTTTTGTAGCCATAGGGCACAATTTGATTGTGAAGCCACAAGTCCCTTATCCAAAGGCTCATGATTTAATCCCTAGGGATGTTGTGAATAACATAGAGATTGAATGCTTATGATGTCACTAGATTTTCATGGTAATGAGATAAAGGAACTTTTGCTAAAGTATAAATTCAAGGTAGAGAGTGGGTTCCCATATATGTCAAATATTAGTTCTAAAGCATGACACTGATAATTGGGAAATGCATAAATCTCATTTTTCACTACAAGACATATATATTACATGTTTGTAACATGTATAGAATACAAAGGGGCTTATGTTCATATAATTAATGACCTCTATGTAGTCTCAGGTAAACCCTATATGAAGGGGAGTTTTAAAAGGGTGAAAAGTATGTGTTCAATATATTATAATCCAATGTGTATTTACTAACCCTTCATGTACTCATTTGAAGAGATCCCTAGGGAAGCTTCATAGGGGGATTATAAGTGTCAATTATAAATTGTTAATTTGTAGATGTGCAATGGGGCTAAAATTTACCCAATAGATCAATGGTGGGAATAACACATTTATGCATTAAAGAGAAAATTTGTACAAAAGTATAGATGTATTAAAACATATAAATTTGATAAAGGGACAAAATTTCAAAAGGGGAAAATATGTGAGAAATTAGATTGGAGCCAAAAAGGTAAAAAAGTTATTTTAACGTAAGTTTGGAATTTTTCATTTTCTTTATTTATCTAAGCTCCTTCATGGGAAAGATATTATAGGTTTGCGAGATTAGATTGGACCACTCCTAGGTATATCTTTAGGTATCCATGAATCAAGAATATTTTCTAGTCATCATTGCAAGAGCAGGTTGTTCCATGTCATGCATAAAGGAAGGGCAGTTGTCCACAAGATTCTAGATTTGCCATCAATTAATATAAAAGCATCTCCAAGTAGCTGCACATAATAAAAAAATCTATTTAGCTCCTCAAATGAATATCCTCCTTCTATCTCATGTGAAAGTGCATATTCAGTCAAGAGATCAAAGGTTTGTTAGACATCATCATTCCTTACAAATGTAGTTATAATAATGATTCTTTTCTTGAAAGTGGATGAAGATCTCAGGTATGGTGAAGGTCATGTTCTAGCTAGAAGTATTATTTCAATGAATTTCTTGCTTATTATTTTAAAAGGGAAAATAAGACACTAAGTATGGGTATGGTTGAAAAACCTATTTGATTGTTCATGTGTTGAATCAGAATATTGTGAAGAACTACTCCTCTTTGGCTTGGGAGGATGACCTGTAGATAAGAAAGCACTAAAGAAAATTTATTTTTTAGATAGATAGTTGAGTGGATTTCCTACTAGTAGATAGATCATAGAAGAAAAATCTTCCTCAAGGGATATCAATCCACACATTTTTAAAAATTAAGTTTATAAATAGAATATAAAGTGTTTGCACCAATAACCAAAAGATACTAAAACTGAACATAAGAGATGCATACTTAAGAAATAGACTATAAATAATTAAAATAGTGATTAAGATAATTAATAATAGTACTGGATGGTTGGGGTATGCTTCAAAAAATTAGGTAAGGGTCTATGAATAGGAAGGGACATAGAGAATCAGGTTTGGTTAGGGTAGGTAGGTGAAAACAACTTGCTAGAATTTGTTGAAATAGTGGCCATCAATGGTTGGATTAAGTGTCAATGGTTAAGGTGACCATTGGTGGTCAAGAAGATTATTGGTGGTTAAGCATACCATCAGTGGTTGAGATAACCATTGATGGTTACTGTGGGTAGATCTAGGTTGATAACATGATCTTAAAGTGAGATCTTAGAATTTGGGTAGGTGTTTGGATGTGAGCAAAAAGAAAAGAGAGTAATAAAATACTAGAAACAAAGTACTTATCTTATATAATTTAGATTGGATTGATGTTTGAGGTGTTTAAATCATTGGTGGAGTTTGGTGTGATTTTTTCAGAGTAATGATACTTGGTGCTTTGGTAGAGCTACAGAGGCAAGTTAACTCTCTGACATAGTAGCTAGTTCACTAGATTGTTGATGATGATTAACCTATAAAAAAAGAATTTTGGATGCACAATCTCTTGATAACAATTTTAGATAATAGTTAACTCTTTTCTCCTCTCTTATTATAGGCAAGGCAAGATATTTACAATAAGATGTGAACTGGGCTTCCTAATTTTAACTCACATTAGGTTTAGATGAGTTATTTTTAAAAAATCAAGGTAGATTGGTTTTCATGTTGGTGGTTAAGGAGGTATATCCTATCCATAGATGGTCAAAATGACCATTGGTGGTCAACTTGATCATCAGTGGTCAAGGGTGAAGGGTCAAATTGGGTAAAAATTAGGGTTAAGCTAGTTTGGTCAAACTAACTATAGTTAGGTTTAGTTAGGGGTCAGAGGGTCAGATTGGTCCTGAGAGGGTACTAAGGTGGTTAAGGGAGACTATGATATTTGAAATCATGGTGTGCATATTTATAATGTCTACGTTTTTCCCCCTTTTTTATTTAACTTGAGATCAAGTAGCTATAAAATAAAAACTAATGTTGGTTAAAGGTCTGGTTACCTTGAGTATGGGAGGGGATGTTCTCCCTCAAACTAGGAATTGATGAGGTAAAATAGAATAATGTGTGGGTTTTATAAGGTGGTTAAAGGTGATGATGAAGGTATATTTCATGAAGGTGGGTGATAGGATGGGCCCTAAACCACAAATAATCACACAAAGTGAGACAACAGGTGTGATAGCCAAGATCACATAAAAATGAGGTTACCATAGATGATAACAATAAAGGTTAGTGTTAGGAGGATAATGGACAAGTAGATCACATAATCATAGTTAAGCATGGTAGCTAGGTACATGTGAAAATATTTGAAGTAATGTATGTGTTTTAGTGGGTATCGAAGGCAAGAAGTGCTCTTGGTGAAAACATAAACTAGTCAAGTGTCCTGGGTATCCAAGGTAGTAAGTGCTCCTAAAAAGACACAAGTGGGTAAAGTAAGTGTGAGGTAGCATAAGTTAAAAAAGGTTAAACATGGTAATTTTATCATTGTGATCAAAGGACCAAGTAAAAAGTGTCACAAAATACATGTTAGATGGGCCAAAATGGACCAATAACATGGTGACAAGGTGGTTAGGGTGGGTGGAGAAGGTAGTTTTTATGGATGGGTGAGTTGATGTGATTATTATTAAGGAATATTTATCAAGATAAGATTAAAAAGGTGGGGCCCCTTGATCCTTAATATTTAATTTACCTAAGGGTGACCATCGATAGTCACCTTGACCATCGATGGTTAAGGTGGAAACCCTAAGAGTCTGTGGGGTAAAAGTGAAAATTGAATCAATTTTTACCCATTATTACTTTTGTTTTTATTGAATTTAAACTTTATATATTTTGGATTTTTTTTTGAAAAGGTGTTTATTAATGGTACATGCTAAGGTGGGGCTTGACATTGAGTTGAGGTGGACCGAGGTGACTAGTCAGGATGTAGGGAGTATGCCAACATAGATGAGGATTGACAGACCTATGGTTGAATATATGGTGGTCATCAAATGAGGTAGGGGGTGCCCTTCATTTATTATCATAGCTTGAATTTACAAATACATTAGTTAAGGGTAGGTTTAAATGCTGAGTGTTGGAATGTTGTGCCTTAGGTAGGGGTTTTTATGGGTTTTGGGTAAATTTGTAGGTAAAAATAGGAATTGATAGGGTGGGTGGTTTATTAGGGTTGGGTAGGGATTAGTTTAGAAAATAAGTTTATTTATCTTATCATTAAGGTACTTTTTAATCTAAATAAGGTTTAAGTTTTCTAGTTTCAGAACACCCACAATCACCATTGATGATCAGGGTCAATCGTCAATGATCAACATCCTTATAAAAAGGATGCCTGACCATCGCTAGTCACCATGATTATTGATGGTCAACTAGGGTATAATATAAGCTTGGAAATTATTTTAAATGTTAAGGAAAATTTATATGATTGTTTGTAGGTGTAGGCTAACACTATAGGTTTAGAGGGAAAGCTTAGCAAGTATTAGGTAGATGGGTAGGATGGATAAGGAAATAGGTCAGTTGCTTAAAGTTTAAGGTAGAGTAGGGTAGGAAATATTGGTGTAGGTGACTTAATCTATGTTTCTAAATTGGTGAAAGACAAGGAGTAGTTACATATGCATGATTGAGTGTGACATATCTTTATATAGATCTAGTAGGGGATGACCCTAGCTGACTAAGCCCACATAGAAGAGGTGGGGTTGGGAGAGATGAGGCACTATCAACATGTGCCTTGAGATGCATCCATGGTCATAATGCTCATCAAGATATGGGATCCCACTACAAACACCTTATTTTTGATTGATGAGATGAATATCTTGTAGGAGGATGTTCATAAGATCACCCAACTTCCTCTTCAAGGTGATCTGATCTACCACATAAAGTGAGAGGAGAAGGATGATCACATTGAGATTTTATATGGGGGTGATAGTGATCAGGTTAGATGGAATGTTAGGGGGTTTAGGTATAGTGATTTATACAAGAGGGATCTAGGTGAGAGAAGACTCATGACCATGCTCATGATTGTTATTTCATGCTTTGTGTTTCCTGACTCAAATAGCAGGAGGTTCCTATACTTGATACTAGGGGTTTTAGTCAATATATTTCTAAGGAAAACTATATTAGGTTGGGTGCCTATTCTATTGGTAAAGATATATAAGGAGTTGTGGGAGTTTAGTGTCCATAGGAGGTATGGTATCAGTGTTGGGCTAAAAATACATTACTGGGCGTATGAGCACATCAAGATGTTGAGGCTAGTATGATTATTGTGGGTAAGGTTTACATAGGTAGAGTTCCCTATTATATTTATGTGATATAGGGGTGATTTTAATATGTAAGGTGTAGGAGGTGGTGCATATGATGTGGAGTGATTTAGGGGTGCATTTTGTGCACTAGTGATTAGATACATCACCTAGAGGCCTTAAGTCTAGTTTTCTTTATGGTCTGGCTATAGAAGGTAGACACTCTCCCTTCATAGCGATAGATGGATACTAGATAGGTAGTATGGGATTGTGGATCTCATCCCATTTGAGAGGTTGAGGAGGTATTTTGGCTTGGTATAAGGTATTTTAGGTCCATTGCCAAGGTACAAGCAAGATTATTTAGAGATCTTAGTACCTGACCCATAGCTTGTGCTGATTTGGCTAGACTATGAGGAGCTACCAACTTGGGCACAAATAGATGATTTTGGGTTTATAGATGGGTACATGGCATGGTAGTAGTATATATATGCAGCTATAGATATTGGTAGGGATGATGGAGGTGTGAGGCCAATGGTCATGGATCTAGCTCACCCTGATAGATAGGTAGAAGTAGCTTTAGCCACTACACAAGGATAGGTTTCAGTGCTACAGGGGTAGGTCGCCAAATTATAGGGCTAGATTTATACATTAAAAGGTTAGGTTTTTATCATGATAGGTGAGAGGGCTCAACCCAAGACCTCAATACACTTGGTGACCCAAGAGAGGGAATCTTTGAGGTAGAAAGGAGGAGTAGTAGCAACATAGATAGGGCCACCAGGCACCATCCCCATGACATGATACTTAGATACAATGGAGGATATATAGTATTATGAATCCATAGTTTTGACATAGTGTCTAGAGGAGCCCTGATGGGGTGATTATAGGGCTAGATTGGCAGATAGTGTCAATGTGGTGACACTAGGGTAATGGGTAGCATCTGTAAAGGGATAGATAAGGACATCTAATGGATTAGTAGGTATAACAAGTGGATAGGAACTAGGACCTAGTGGTGCTCTAAGAGGCACTGGTGCCCCTAGGGCATATATAGGACATAGTTAGAATATGACATTTTATATATCATTTTGACTGCAGCTTAAAAGATGATGTGATGAGATGTACATTTTGAGAGAGAGAGACATGTCTATATTTTTATACACATTATTACATTATTTGACTCATGAGTTATAGATATGATCATTATTTATTCTCATTTTCATGGTTTATGGTTTGATGTTGATGTTTAATGCTTATGGTGTGATGTTTATATTACTTATAAATGATGCTTATGTTATAGATGTTAGACACTGATATAGGATTAACTAGGCATGAGATGGTTTTGATTTATAGTTATGATTATGACATTATAAATTTTAATGAGTATATACTACATTATTTCATACTTAGATATGTGGTGAAATATGGCTGGCTGTTATAATTTATCATGGATGTTATGGTTTTATTATGATTGTTATAGTTGTGATTATGAGTAAAATGTTGATTATGACAGACATGGATATGCCTGCTATGATTATGGTTTCTGCTATCTTGCTTAAGGTAACATACACATGAGGTAAGGTAGCTAACAACACTGGATGTGATAACAAAGAATATAATCAAGAGATAAATGCCTTAATGAAAATATCAACTAGTCATGATAGGATAAAAAGAGGGCACAATTCTTCTTCATTGACATGGAATAAAACAAAACTAATGTTGGATTGTCTTAATGAACATAAACCCTTCGAATGCTTTGCATTAGTATTCATTAGTTTGTTAAAAAGGTGTCTTAACCACATAATGTCAAGTTAGATAAGAAAATCCCTTGTGCATAATGTAAAAAATTGGGAGAGATAAAAATGGAAACTTCTTGTGAGACTAGCATGCCTCTTATGTAGGTGTCCAAAGAGCCATTATAAGTAAGTTTATTCCAAACTATGTAGATTGGTCGATGCAGCTAGTCTACTTGTGAAAAATGATTGAAGCTTCTACCATATTTTGTTTTTGGGAGAGTAGATTAAAACTTTTAAAATTAATTTGATTTTGTTATGATTATGATGATGGGTATTTTGTTGATTGTTGTCTATGGTAATTTGATTGATGTGGGAAGCTTCCATTAAATTAATATGATTTTGAAAAAATAGTTTACTCAACCATCCTTCAAGGGAGTAGTCTAAGTTTATTTTCTTTATTTAATGTTTTTTTATAGTTATCCTTCAAGGGAGCTACCCACCTTATGTTTTGGCAATTTCAAATAAATTTCTAATAGTTATCCTTCAAGGGAGTAGTCTGTGAATACTAGGGATAACCCATGATTGCTAATGATAGGTTTTTTTTATTTTTTATTGCTTGTATTTTTATTTTCATAGACTTTCTTAGGACAACTTAGTGGTTCATCTTTATGAAGGAAAAATTGAAAGCACAAGAAGGGTGATTAGGTGTAAATAGGTTTAAGTGACAACAACCATGGGAATACGTCTTGTGAAGGTATGGAAAGTACCATGAGAACCATGCCATAGGCAAACCCCTGATACCCATTATTTAAGATAAGGCTATAATGATGATAGATAATCACATAATTTGGTTATAATCAGTTGCCCCTAAACTAGGGAGATGGAATGTAGGTAGATAGTAAGGGATGAGCATAAGTTTGACAAAAGGTGAGCTTAATCCTTCTTAACAAAAGAATAGATATAGATGTGAAGAATTGAGTGGCTCAAGTTCTAGGTGGCCTTTGAGAGAAGATAATTGGTAAGCTCCTAATCCATACTTGTGGATTATGATATAAGGTCTAAGCTAATTGATAGCAAACTTGTCTTGCTTGCTTTTTTCCATATTAGTGACATGTTGGTTTTCCTTTAATATGAGGTCTATGATATTAAGTTCTCATATTTTTAGTACATTTGAAATCGAGCTTGAAGGACAAAGGGAGAGGTTCACTATCAAAGTGGATAAGGATGATACCCACTCTCCCACCATGTTGACACTTTGATCCATCAAAGAACATAGTGACTCGATAGGTGAAATCTGCTTGAGAGAGAATCATGATAGACTCATTAGGGAACTCAAGAGGAGGAGGAGGTTGGTTATCTGATAAAGGTGATTTAGTTAGTTAGTTAGTAATGACTTATCCCTTAATTGATTTTTGCTAAAGGAACTCAAGGTCAAACTATTCTAAAAGCATGATCCACTTGGCCATATATTGGTTTTAGTATGGCTTGAAGTGCATGTACTTAAGTGGGTAAATGTTGGTTATGACATAGGTTTTATGGTTAAGAAGGTAGTGGTAAAGTTTGGTAGCCATGAATACTAAGGTCAAGAAAAGTTTCTTGGTATGGGTATACTAAATCTCATATTATAAAAGTGTGTAGCTAATGTAGTAGATGTCTTTCTCTCTATGTTTCTCATTATGATGAGCAAGCATTGCCCCTAGGGAGTGGTCAGTGGTAGAGATATAAAGGTAGAAAGGTTGGTCATCTTTAGGAGGGGTGAGGATAGGTGGAGAAAAAATCTACTTTTTAAGTGTCAAAGGCCTTTTGGAAGTTGTTATTCCACTTGAAAGATACATCCTTCTTTAACAGGTGGTGGAAGGGTTGGCATCAATTTGAAAGCTAGGAGATAAAATGATGAATGGATTGAAGATTCCCTTACAAGTTATGGAGTTGCTTAAGGTTGGATGGAGGAAGATTTTCAAGGATGTATTTGATTTTGGTGGGATTGAATTTGATTCTATGAAGGAAGACAATGAAGCCAAGAAGTTTTTTTGAGAAAACCACAAAAATGCATTTCTTGGGGTTAAAGTAAACATGATAATGGATGAGTCATTTAAAGATGATCTTAAGAATGACCAAGTGATCTTCTTGTAGTTTATATTTTTTGAGGTCATCCACATAGTCCTCAAAATTCCTATGGATAAGGTCATGGAAGATATAGGTCATAACACATTGGTAGGTTGCACCAACCTTATATAGCTTGAAAGGCATGATTTTATATAAAAATGTTCCCCATTGGGTGGTAAAGGTGGTTTTGTGTTGATCTTTAAGGGAAATTAGGATCTTATTTTACCTTGAGATTCCATCCATAAGAGATAACATCTCATGGTCTATTGTAAGATCAAATAGCTAGTTGATTATTAGTAGAAGAAAGTCATCTTTGGGAAAACTGAGGTTGATGTCATGAAACTCCACATAAATGCATAGTCCCCCTATAGATTTGGTGATAGATATAACATTTGAAACCCATTGGGGTTAGTTAATGGGTTGAATGAAATTGACAGATAGGAGATGTTGTAGCTCTTCTTTGATAAGAAGGGTTATGCAAGGGTGCATGCATAAAATCTTGTGCTTGATAAGCTTGACATCATATTTAGTGATTATGTTATGGGTAGCAATGGAAACTTCAATTCTAGGCATGTTTTTGTAAGACCAAGTGAAGGATATACTATGGTATTGAGGAAAGAAGGGAAGTCCCAAAGTTCCTCAAAATTTAGTGATTGGCCAAGTTTGATAATGTGGGGGTTGTCTAGAGTGCCCAAGTTGATATCCATGGTGGATTTATTCAACATGGTCAAGGTCTTAAGAGGAAGGGATTTATGGATGGAGGAATCTGAGGTACCAAGGTAGGTAAGAATGGAATTATCATCTTGGAACTAGATGGTGTTAATGGTAAGAGATTCTTCTCCTACCATCTCAAGATGGGTTAGAGGAATGGTTACAGTCACCCCTTCCTTGTGATAATTTAAGGTTCTGAAGCTGATCATGTTGATAAAAAACAAAGTTAGCTGGGATGATGTAATCATTATCATATGTAAGTGGAGGTTAGGTTGATGAGAAAGGGGAATATTCCCTAACAATCTTAATGATAGGTGGTTTAGGTTATTTATTTTTGGGTAGGATGAAACCAAGGCCATGCTTATTGTGTGGGTTCCTAATTTTTATGGTGATCAACTCATGTGGGCCATACTTATATCACCCAAGGCCAAAGCCTTTCTAAGCACATTGATGAAGTTATATATTAGTGAAGCTCAGTTTATCTAGGTAGGAGAAACTAACAGTAAACAACCTAGGTGAAAGAGAGGTTGTAAAAGTGCTAAGGGGTTTGTCAAATCCCCCATAGACAAAATGGGTCTAATAGTGGGGAGGTCTAAAGGGAATGACAATTCCAATAATAGGGTCATATCTCAGTTGGTTGGTGAGTTACCCATACTTGTGAGGAGTAGGTAAAGTGTCAAGGGTTAAAAGGTGATACTCCCCTAGTGAAAGGTGATGGAACATTGTTTCCAAAGGATCCATTGTGGAGATTTGGTATAAAGGGATAGGGGAACTAGTTGATGCCTCATCAGTGGAAGGGAGTATTATATCCACTTTAGTGGTTGAAGGTTGGTCTTTAGATGCTAAGCATATGTTGGATAGGGGTATGATATATAATTTGGTGGTTTAAGGTTGGTCTTTAGCTACTAAAGTTGTGTTGGATGGGGGTATGAAGACATCATTGGGATGATAGGTCATGTTACATGTATAGAAAGGACTTGGGTCAAATTACATGGTGATGACCTAGCCTTCATGCTCAAACTTAATGAAATGGTGAAGGGTGGAGGAGACACAACCCATGGAGAAAATATAAGGTTGTCTAAAAAAAACATTGTATTTGAATTCACCTTCCACTACATAGAAAAGTTAAGGAAGAATGCAAGGTCCTAGATAGATATGAAGGAAAATAGCCCCTGAGGTATTAGCCATGGTATCATTAAATGATTGAAAGATAACTAAGGTTTCAAACATGACATTTTCTAGCTGGTTGAGTTGGTTGTAGGTGTGGGAGGAGATGATGTTAATACTAGCTCCCCCATCAATCATAACCAATTGATGTGGGTTTGGTTGATGTAGGTAGTTATAAAGAGAGGGGAATTTGGGTCCTTGGGATTGATGGAAGGTATTTATGAATCCTTAAAGGTAATAAGGTTGGAAATTTGAAGGGCACTAATAAAGGCTGCTAGAGGTTAAGGCTCTTTTAGTTAGACCTCAATAGATTTCAAAGCCTATATTAGTGCTTGTTGGTGATGGGAAGAGGTAGAGATTAACTCATAAATGTTCATCTTCACTAGGGTATAGTGAAGTTACCTAAGGATAATTCTCTTGATGGATTTTGAGGGGTCAGGGTGAGAGGTGCCTAAAATGACTACCTTGGGTTTAGTTGAAGACATAGATGGTTGAGTGTGAGTCAATTGGGAGATGGAAGAGGGATACATACAAGGAATGTAAACCTTAGCCTTCACCTTATACTTTTTTTATGATCTTGTGACCGCATTGATAGTATGAATAGAAGGAGAGGTTAAAGAAGTAGATTTTTCAAACTTGTCTTCACTCTGAGGTGAGAGTGGAGGAATAGGTAAGCATTGGGTAGGTATGGTTTTTTTTTGGATTGGTATGGGGCCCATAGGAGGTTTGTTGATTAATATATCATCTTCATCATAAAACTAGTGGTTAATAGTTTGGAGATATTTACAATTTTTTTTATCATGGTTGGGCATCTTATGATAAGAACACACTTGGTGGTCATGATACTAGATGGATTTTAAAGCTAGAGGGTCAAAGGGTCTGATGGGAGGTAAGTCTAAAAAATAAGTTTGTAATAACCTATGGAGAATAGTTGAGTAGGACTTGATTAAATATTATAAATGTGTAGTGGTCTTTGATTTGATGGTTGGGGTAGAAGGATGTTTAGGAATAGGTTTAATGTTAGGTTATTTGAGTAGGGTGGTGTGATTGGTTTATGGCTTCAATTTAGGCACAAAGGTTGATGATTTATAAGTGGAGGATCACAATTTAGGTAGCTTAGGTGTTACTAGTGTGATTAAGAGGGGTGTGTTAGAAAGCAATTACAAAGGTGTAGCTAAAATAGGTGGTGGGATCTTGGTAGAGATAATTGGCTTCTTTCTCAAGGTAGAAGGATGAGATCCCAAAATGGAAGGCAAGTTTGAGGGATGTAAAATTTGGGGTTTAGGGTATTTAGGTAGTCTTACCTCTCTAGTTGCTTTGATTTGGAATGTGGTTGGTGGGTTTGAAGGGGTTAGGTCCACTTTTAAATATGAGTGACTAAGGTTTGGTTTAGTGAAGGTACCAAGGCTTTTGGTTATTTTGGCTAGGGTGATAGAAGAGGGTTTAGCCATTTGGGTCTTGGTTGACTTAGGTAGTTGGTGGTTTGTTAGTTTAGTATAGGTCTTGGTTGGTTAGATAGAGATTTTTATTGGTTGGGTAGATATAGAAAAGGGTTGGTTAAAAGAAGTGGTAGGTTGGTCTACCAAACAAAAGGTTGGAGACCTAGTTGATGCTAAAAGGTATCCCAATCTAAGTTGGGTTTGGAAACAAATTCCAATATCTAAAATAGTCTAGAGAATGGTTTATAAATCATTTTACTTCCCTGGGTAGTAGGTTCAAATGATAGACCCATAGGTTGGGGAAGGGGGGTGGTACCCTTATCCTCTTCATCAATTGAAGGTTACAAGGTTGAGATAGGTGGATCCTATATGGGAGGAGTGGATATGGTGACTTTTTCCTTAGGAATGATCTTTGAAGGAAAGGTGGGTCACTTGGTAGTTGAAGGTGAAGGTGAGGTAACAATGGTTGGTTATTTTGATATGTTAGTTGAAAAGGAGGCTAGTGTCTCCACTAACTCAATAAGTTAAGAGGGAGAGGATGGCATTTCCTTGGTTTGAGTGTTTGAAATAATGGAAGGTAAGTCCACTATCTCAATTGATAGAAGAGGTGGACTAGAAGATTGGGTACTGGGTGATTTGGTAATGAGTGTATCAAGGACCATGTTAATTGTATGGGCATCATAAGAACATTTGACATTGTTTTTATCATTATTAGTAGGAGCATGGTTTGGGAAAGGTTGCTTAAATATATCAAGGGCTTGGTTTGATGGTGTATTGAGGTTATCCAATGTGATCTCCCCCTTGTCAATGAGGAATTAGACAAGGCTCTTGAAAGTGTTACATCTATTGATGTCATGTCTTATGACCTGATGAAAGGCACACAGATCATTCTCATTATACCAAATAAGTGTAAGATAAGAGGAATCAAATTTTTGGGGTGGTTTGATAGGAATAAGTTGAATGATATTAGCTTTCAATAAATTCTTCAAGATGGAAGCATAGGATTCTCCAAGTGGAGTGAATTGCTTTTGGTTGTTCTACTTTTGGTTCCTTGTGTTTTGCTTTGAGAAACTAAAGGAATTTGGTTGGTTGATAGAAGGTGGAGGATCATACTTAAGGACAACCACATTTGTGGTTCTCTTTCCCTTAGTATTAGTAATGGACTAGTTTTTTAACTTGGAATAAGAGGCCTCATTGGTTTTGTAGGTTGATTTTTTTTGTTTTTGAGCTTTATATTTCCTTTGTCAATGTCCTGATTTTCTAAATTATGTGTAATGTTAAAATCTTCATCAAAGGTTTGAAAGATTTAGACATGCAATGTAGAGGAGATATGCTTGGCACATGCTTAATTAAATAACTCTATGAGTTTGGGTTGAGCTAGGGAGAATGAAAGTTGGTTAATTAAGATCCTCCAATGAACTACAAAATTGGCAAAGGATTCATCCTCAAACTACTAGATAGAGTAGAGGTCGGTGATGGAAACTTTCTTAAAGATATTGATTAAAAAGTGGTCCAAGAAGGTTTGAGCTAGTTAGGTGAAGGAGAAAAGGGAGTTTTTGGGTATGACACTATATCAATCCAATGCTAGATCAACTGGAGTCATGGGGAAGGTGTAGAGGAGAAGGATATCATCATAGGTGATGAGAAAAAAACATGCCTAAATGCCCTTAGGTGTTGTTAGGGATCCTCCTTTGAAATTTAGAGAACTTGGGAAGTTCCCATTGGGGAGGATATGTCTTGATAGGTATGGATGGATAGATGGGATCATTATAGATTTGGTCATATGACAAGATGTTGTGAGCACCCAACATGGATGACTCTAAGGTGGTCATATTGTCCATAAGCATCTTCATTAGGTCCACTTGGGTTTGTGAACCTAGAAGGTTATAAGATGCATACTATTTTGGTGGTTGGGAGACATACTAATAATGAGTAGAAGGTTGGGAGGATACAACATATTGGTAAGTAGATGACAATGGTTTAGTGGAAGATACATAAGGGTAGGTATATGTAGGTGGTTGGTTAGTAGGTAAGGCTACATGCCAAAGTAGGTTATGGATGTATCCAAAGTTTGGTCTAAGGTGTGCTTGTTGGATAAGAGTGGTAGTTGGGTTGGTGAATGATGGAAGGGTGGTGACCCTTGTATTGATCAGTGGCAAGGTAAAGGGTATGGACACCACAAGGAATTGAAGCAAAGTAGTGGTTGATGGATTGGGGATAGCTAAAGGAATGTCGGTAGTGCTAGAAGTAGGCACTCTATTATGGAGGAGTGTTTGGTAGGAGTGGAAGGTATAAGGGTAGTAATAGCTTGGGTTGGTTGGTTTTCTATGGTAATCTTGAAGGGTTTGTTGGTTGATGAGGAAGCTTGGGTAGTCAATGGTTGGGTAGTAACCATGGAAATAAAGTTACTCCCTATGAGGTGTGGAAGCATCCCATAAGGTGGATCTATGGGTGGGGATGAATCTGGGATATGGTAAGACATGGTTGTAAGATAATGTTGTAAGGCTATGGGATTATTATCTAATAAAGTGAAAAAATCCACATCTCCTTAAGGAACCTCTTAAGGGAAAGTAGGACTTCTCTAGGGGTGAGGAGAGTCTGTTAGTTTAGAGATATAGTCCATGGTTGAAGAGGTGGAAGAGGTAGGATGGTTTAGTCATGGGTTTTTATCTATAATGTCTCTTTTCTATTAGCAAGTGATAATTATATGAGATAAGGGAGATAGAAAGCACAAACAGCCTCACTACTCAAATAAAAAGAAGACAAAAAGTGATCAAAGAAATCAAATCACACTCTAAAAGAGATGTTAATCCCTAGTGTTTTAATTAATATCACTTTTGGCTTATACCTTAAGAAGATGTGTGACTAAAATTAGTTTATAGAATAGGTACTAGAAAGGAATTATATATTTGGTTTCAATTTGTGTTTAGGCACTCAAAAATAATCCATATTGGAATCAATATGTGGCTTGGTATTGGGGCCTTACCCTCACTTCACACACTATAGCGATAAGGGTATCAGGTGCTTAGCTAATATATATTGATATCTAGAGTTTATACTCAACTAGAGAGCTAAGTTGGTTTCCCCCTTAGTAATGACCTCTAATTAGGATCACTAAGAAAGGGTAAGGTTACTTTTAGGTGATGAAATCCTAGTCCAGCCTTGTCTCAAGTTTGTTTGATGTTTAATTTATGAAAGTGGTTTGGTTGAGTATGTGTAACAAAGAGTGAAGCAATGATAAATTACTTTGATTTTAAGTTAAGCTATGTGAACTAAATTTTCAAGTAGTCAATGTATGCACTTAATTTTAAGTTAAAAATAAACTTTTGATTTCATTAATGAACATAGAATAGAGAGAGAATGCAAGAAAACACATTAGGCATGCCATAATGTTTCAATGTATTTATTGTTTATTATTTGAAAAGGGAAAAGAAGAAGATACATACAAGTATGGTTTAAAATTTTGTTTGATTATGCATGCATTGAATCAAAATATTGTGAAGAACTCCTCTTTGACTTGGGAGGATGACCTACAGATAAAAAAAGCACTAAAGAATATTTGTTTGTTAGATATATAGTTGAGTGGATTGCCTACAGGTAGTTATATCTTGGAAGCAAGAGCATCCTTGGAGGCTATCAATCCACATGTTTCAAAAAATTAAGCTTATAAATAGAGTAGAAAGTGTTTGCACCAATAATAAAAAGGTACTAAAAATGAACACAAGAGATGCTTTCTTAAGAAATAAACAAGAAATGATTAAAATAGTGATTAAACTAATTAATACTAGCGCTAGATGGTTGGGGTATGATTAAAAAAATCAAGTAGGGGTCTATTAAATGGCAAGGACATAGAGAATTAGGTTTATTTGGGGGTAGGTAGGTGAAAATAACTTGCTAGAATTAATGGTAGAGTGACCCTCAGTGGTTGGGCTGATCGTCAGTGGTTAAGGTGATCATTGATGGTCAAGATGACTGTTAGTAGTTGAACAGATTGTCAGTAGTTGAAATAAAAATTGATAGTTATTGTGGGTATATCTAAATTAATAATAGACTAACTAACGAGATCTCAAATTGAGATTTTGAGAGTTGGGTAGGTGTTGGGATGTGAGCAAAAATAAAATAGAGTAATGCAAAACTAGAAACCAAGTATTTATCTTTCAGAAGGTTTATTGGGTGATTTCTTGAGGTAGTTGACTCATTGGTGGAGTTTAGCATGATTCTGATAGAGTAATGGTACTTGGTGCTTTGGAGAATTTATGGTGGCAAGTAAGCTCTTTGACATAGTAGTTAGTTCATTCAATTATTGATGATGATTGACCTATAAAAATAGAATTATGGATGCACAAGTTCTTCATAAAAATTGTAGATGATCTTCACCTTGTTTATCCTCTCTTATTATAGGTAAGGTAAGAGAGTTGTAACAAGATGTGAAATGAGCTTCCTAATTTTAACTCACACATGCAATAGCTCACAACTGGGTTTAGATGAGTTATTTTTAGAAAATCAAGGTGGAGTGGTTTACATGTTAGTGGTTAAGGAGGTGTACCCTAACTATTGATGATAAATGTGACCTTTGATAGTCAACCTGACCATTAGTGGTCGAGGGTGAAGGGTTAAATTGGGTAAAAGCTAGGGTTAATCCAATTTGGTCAAACTAACTATGGTTAGGTTCAGTTAGGGTTTGGAGGGTTAGATTAGTCTCAAGAGGGTCCTAAGGTAGTCAAGGGAAACTATGAAATTTGGAATTATGGTGTGTATATTTATGGTGTCTACAAGTATTTTTGTGTACTTGAAGGCTTGTTTTGAAATTTTGAAAATTATAACCCATAGTCCCAAATTTAAAGTGTATAAATAGAAGGCTTATCTTATATTCAAAAGTTGGTTGGATATTATGTTGGTCATTATGTTGGTCTATGTCTTGCTTAGTATAGGCTCTTCCATTTTTTAGGATCACTACTATGTGTATTTTGTCTCTCTTGCTAAGGTGGTTAAAACTATACAACCATTGGGAAGATATAAGAGCATCTCTATATGTCTCCCTTGTCCAACATGGAGCAAATCCACCATGATTGTACCCATGGAAGTGTTTTTAAATGTTGATGTATGCAATAATTTTTTGAAAAGTTAATGAAAATGTTTGTGGTTCTATGGTATTTCTTATTGATGAAGTGTATCAATGTGTTTTACAAATTATGTTGACTGGATATTTGGGCTTGTGTTCTTTATTGGTTATCATTATGAGCATAGATATAGATTATAAACCCTCTCTACATTAGTCTATGATATATCATTGAATAACTTGTTAGGGAACCCTAGGTTTATGAAGTTAATAAGGAAAAGTATTTAAGATTCTAGTTTTAGTGTATGTTCTAGGGTTTCAGGATCATTTGGGCATTTGCATTTCATTGGCATCAATAAGTGCAAATCACTCTTGGGAGTTCCATTAGCTTACATTTAAGGTTTTTTAATCTTTAATATAAATGAAGTTATGAATGTTGATATAATACCTACTAATTAAATACCTCCATCGCACTAGCCTCTTTATTTTTATTATAACTATAAATTTATCTTACCCTATCCTACTCCATAGGTAATACATCCAGCTGAATACTTCAAGTGTTATCTTCCTACAAATGCATAAACTCATTGCCAATATAACATGTGTTTGCATCTTGTGCTATGAAGCTTAACATTATAGTACTTCCTCTAGCCCCTTATTTTTTGTAAATTCTTTTGAATGAAGGTTGTAATCACTTTGATTTCTATCTTTAGTAGCTTTTATCTAACTTAGAACATTTTCTCATTCTATGTGAAAACCCTTCTCAGGTGGAGTGAGTAAGCTTGCTTGTGTTTTGGTTAGATTCACATCTCATTGTGATAAAAATCCCCATGGAGGATGAATTGTATAATATCTCCATGTCAGCAAGGTACCCCTTAAGTCCTCTCACCTTGGTTTAGGTAGAGCCAAAATTAATAGGGATCTGACCCTACCCTTTGTAGGTGCCTCTCAATCATTTTTTGCATTCATTCCAATCTTGATGCCAAACCCCTCCCTAATTACAATGACATACTAGGAGATTTTTCATCTCTATTTGCCATTTTATTTCAAGTGTGCAAGGCCAAACGTATGAAGTGTATAACTAAGAACCAACACTCTTCTAGCACTATTCCCAAGGAATAATTCTTGTCACCCATGTTGTTGAGGACTCTTGTAGAGAGTTAGAGCTAAAGTTGTAAGTATTTCATGTTGTGAAGTTCTCTACTATTATTTAATATAGTGGGATTATCTTGGCCATCAATTCCACAACACTCCACTAGGGACATGCCAAGACTTGAGATTTGATAATTTGACATATATTGAATTTGTTACAAATATCTAGAAATTTGTCATGTTTTGAGGTGGTTTTCACTATCTGAACATGAATATAAAAGTTTCATTGTCTTTGATTTCATACATCATCACTAATTTTAGAAAGATATGGTTTTAGTATGTATCACTTCAAGTTTTTAAATGGTAATATTATAGAACTTTGCTACTAGTGGTGACTCCAAAAAATCATCTAGTTTCAAAGAGAGATTAGTGTCCACTTCAAATATCTTCAACTTTGAGATTTATTTTACTTGTAAATTTTTAAGGATTGAGGATATATTTCAAAGGTGATTTATCTAAGAAACTTGCCTTGTCCTAAAATTTTCATCAAAAAGGAAGCAAATAAGTTTGGATACCTATTAAAGGACATAGTGCATCTACCAAGGATTGTTTGGGTTGTTAAAATTTTGGTAAGTCTAAAATTTTATTTGTTAAAATTATTATTGCTAAATACTATCATATTTGTTTTGACTATTCAAAATCATATAGTCCAATTTATTATTTAGCTCCTTCTCAACCAATTAAACCCCCTCCTAAGTTTGATCTTGTAAGTCCACCTCATTTATCCCCTCACATCCCTTTGCTAGTTATACTTGAACATCTAATTAAACAAATCATGAGGCATAAGGATCAAAATGAGAATGGAAATCCTACATTTATAATTCCTAAATTTAGGCCTATAAATTTTGATGACATGGAAGATTATCCTAATGAAATCCTAGATGAAGCTAGGAAATGCTTCCCAAAGTTTCAAGGGAATAATGCAATGAGTGTTGATCAACAGCTAAGGGATTTTCATAATATTATTGAATAGTATGAGGTTAATAATGAAGATGTGTACATTAATTTATTTATTCACACACTAGAGGAAGATGTTCCTGAATGGTTTAGTTCCCTTCCCCATGGATGCATTGATACATGGGAAGAAATGAAGAATGTTTTTAGAATTCAGTATGGTGTTAGAATTGATTTAATATTCCATTTAGATAAATTTTAAATCATAAAAAATAACCCTAAAAAGTGTGTGTATGACTTCAATACAAGTTTTAACAAAGCTATGATACAATTTCTTGAAAATATTGGGCTTAGTGAGACAGTGTGTTTGATAACATACTATGCTGCTTTTGATACTAAGATTGTGTTATACTTAAAAGACAAGGCTCCCACTAGCCTATGGTTGAAATTCAAAATGGCCATCTAAATTGTGAAAAACTTAAAATATATGGGTAATCCCTTGAACAAGTAGGCTGATGTAAATTTGGTTGATCTAGGAAAGAGATAGTCCTCTATGACAACCAACCTTGAGGAAACTACTAAGACTTTGGCCTCCACTATCAAAGAGATATCCTACAAGTTGGCTAGAGATGATAAGGGGCTACTTCATTTGCTTGTTCCTGATGTTAGAAGTAATAATAGAGGGGTTTTGAAGTAAGTGTCTGAACCATTACATACCAAGGTAAATGCTATGAATTATGATTTAGACATTGATTAGTGTGATAAGTGCTTCTTTCCACATTCCCCATGTGATACAATTGAACCCATTGATGAAGATGCAGCTGATCTTGAGTCTAAGTCTGATGGTGATGATGATATTTTGATTTTTGATTATCAAGACTCCCAATGCAATTTTTATACCTCCATAAAAATGATGAATGTTACTTCAATAAATCAGTTTTGGAGTATAGTCAATAAGGTATGAGTCCCAACAAGTAAATGAATTACCCAATTATGATGTAATCAAAGGTATAAAGTGTGTTTTGAAATAATTTTTATACATATGTAGCATTAGGTAGCTCCATTGGGAATATGGACATTATTGAGCAACTAGTTGTTCTTGATGTTGAGTTTGACAACAATGGTGTTGTTTAGAGAATGACATTCAAGGAAGATGGGGTTGTATGTTATGACCCTAAGGTAAAATCCTTTTATTTTTCTTTCAAGTAGTGATTTGAGTGAATAAATGACATTATTGATCCTAATGCACTCTTGCTTGGTACTCATTTAATTGTAGTCGAGAAGAAATTTTATTTACAACCATTGAAGGAGTACCAAAATATTTTAGCATGGTCTTATCCATATTTGAGATCATTTAAAGAGGATTTTTATTATAATGTCATCTCATTATAGCTTATCATCCATACCTTTAGGAAAGTGAAAAGATTGGTTTACTTTATCTTAGCTAACAAGTTATTGGAAAAGTTTAAGAGATTAAGGGATGGTAGAATTCTAGATCCACCAATTAATGGCACACATCTGAAGCATTTCCTCAACTGAGCATGTAACTATGTGCATATTGTATAGTGTTTTGTTCCTTTATCCTTCTTTTTATTTTGTTTCCCCTCTACTTTGATCCTTGTTTGTATATTTATTTTTCATTCCTTTTGTTGTGTGTTCATTTTCAGATCCTCCTGATCTATTTTTGTTAAGTCTACCTTGTTTTGTTGAGCCTCCATGAATGTTTGCTAAGAAATTGATAAGTATTCACTCTATGACCCAATGAATTAGCACTTGGTATTATGTTTTGGGGTTCTTTACACACTCATAGGGGGTATGCATCCCTGGGTGAGAGGCAGTGTTAGTGTCTAAAATTGCACTAAAGTAATTGGGCCCTTGTCAAGTGAAAATGCCCAAGTCCTTATCCCAATTCTAGTTTTCAAGTGCCTTTGGATTGTCAAAAAGGCCAAGTAATTTCATGTCTATGCACCTTGATAAACCATCATTCCAATTTCCCTATCCTAGACCCTCTAGTTTAAAAGCAATCTTAAGAGGGAAATTTTAATATTCTATGGACTTAGTTATATTTTTTATATTAAGTCTTGGTCATGTTTATTAACATGACCAAAATTTAGTAAAAAAAGTTTATGTGTGGTCCCTTTTACTTCCTGCAACCTAGTCCCTCTTATTTTATGTACGTGGTCTAGCTAATGCCCATAGTTCACTTCATTTGGTATCATGGTCTAAATAAAGCTTGGTCCCTTTATTTTACACTTAGTATAAAAATATATATGTCTTTTTCGTTCAAGCATTTTTCCCATGGAAAAAATCCTGAAGGTGCTCAATACTATGGGTAAATTATGTAAAATAGAAGTCACAAAGAATAGAAAGGATAAATGAAAACAAAAGCTAAAGATAAAATCCCTAAAGAAATTTGTCCAAGTAGTATGAAATTCACATAAATGTCAAATGATGGGTGCATGAATGTCAAAATTAGGCCTAACGATCATCCATAATGGGTTAAACTTGATGATCATGTAAACGTTATTGACGGTCACATGAAAATCAAATGATGGGCATACGGATGTAAAATTTGAGATACTATAATTATATATCAAGAGATTAAATTTGATGGTTACATGGACATCATTGATGGTCATGTGGATGTCAAATCTAAGCCACATCAGATTTAAATTGGGGCTTAAATTTAATGATCACATGACCATCAAAGACGTTCATGTGAACATCAAATGATGGGTGTGTGGATGTCAAATTTAAGTCATAGTGGATAGCTAATAGTGTTTGATAATTTAGATTTAGATTGATGGTCCACATTCTATTGGGATTCAAAATTGATGGTGTGAGTGAGAGTTGAATCATCAAAGGGCTTAGAACTTGTAAGAAAGTGGCACATGTCTAATGGATGACAAAGGTCACATTTAAAGATAAGGAATATCATGACATGGTGAATGCCACATGGGAATACGATATCATATTTAAAGTTCCTATGTAAAGTAGTTCATGGAGCTTTCACCAGTGATAAGCGAATTGACTAGGTAAGTTTCAATTGAACCATGGGGGCTCTCTAGGAAGTTTAAATACACTTTTGTATCCATAGGGCATATGTTGATTGGGAAGATAGAGGTCCCTTATCTAGAGGCTCATAATTTATTCTACAAGGATGTTGTGAATAACATAAAGGTTGAATGTTTATGATGTCACTGACTTTTCATGATAAAGAGATAAAGGCACTTTTGCTTAAGTATAACGTCAAGGCAGAGACTAGGTTTCTAGATAAGTCAAATATTGGTTCTAAAGTGTGACCTTGATAATTGGGTAATGCATACAGCCCATTTATGACTATAGGACAACTATATTACATGTTTATAGCATGTATAGACTACGAAAGGACTTATGTTCATATAATTAATGACCTCTATGTAGATCTAGAGTAAAGCATATATGATGGGGAATTTTAAAAGGGTGATAGTATGTGTTCAATATATTATTATCTAATGTGGCCTTAATAACCCCTCATGTGCTCATTCAAAGAGCTCCCTGGGGAAGCTTCTTAGGGGGATTATAAGTGTTAGTTACAACTTGGTAATTTATAGATGTGCAAGTGGGGCTAAAATTTCCCCAATAGATTAATGGTGGGAATAATGCATTTATGCATTGAAAACTAAATTTAGACAAAAGGATAGACATATTGAAAAATTTAAATTTTCTAAAGGGACAAAACTTTAGAAGGGGAAAATATGTGAGAAAGCAGATTAGAGCTAAAAGGGTAGAAAAGTTATTTTAACTTAAGTTTGGCATTTTTCATCTACTTTATTTGTCTAAGCTCCTCCATGGGAAATATATTATAGGGTTGTGAGATGATATTAGACCACTCCCAGGAAGATCTTCAACTAGCCATGAATCAATAATATTTTTTATTCATCAATGTAAGAGTACATTATTCCATGGCATGCATAAAGGAAGGGTAGTTGTCTAGACAATTTCATATTTTCCATCAATTAATAGAAAAGCATCTATAGGTATTTGGACATATTAACAAAATATTTTTGGCTCCTCAAATGAATATCCTCCTTCTAGCTCATGCAAAAGGGCATATTCAGTCAAAAGATCAAAGGTTTGTTGCACATTTTCATCATTCCTTACAAAGGTAGTTACAATAATGATTCTTTTCTTGTAAGTGGATGAAGATATTAGGCATGAAAAAGGGAATATTGTAGCTAAAATTATCTTGGTGGACCTGAAGGCTTATTCTAAAAATTTTCAAATTATAATCCACAATTCTAAATTTAAAGTGTATAAATAGAAGGCTTGTCTTCTATTCAAAAGTTAGTCAACCATTATTTTGGTCTGTGTCTTACTTAGTATAGGCTCTTCCACATTTTGGGTTCACTATTATGTGCATTTTATCTCTCTTGGTAAGGTTATTGCATTTGTATAGCCATTAGAAAGATCTGAGAGCATTTTTATATGTTTCCCCTGTCCAACATGAAGCATATCCACCATGCTTATCCCCATGGAAGTATTTTGAAACATTGATGTATGTAATAATTTCTTTAAAAGTTAATGAAAATATTTGTGGTTCTATTTTATTCCTTGTTTATGAAGTGCATCAATGTGGTTTACAAATTATGTTGATTAGATATTTCATCTTATGTTATTTATTGGTTATAATTCTAAGCATAGATCTAAAATATAAGCCCTCTCTACATTAGTCTATGATATATTATTGAATAACTTGTTAGGGCACCCTAAGTTTATGAAGTTGATAGGGAAAAGTATTTGAGATTCTAGTTTCAATGTATGTTATAGGGTTTTAGGATCATTTGGCTATTTTCATTTCATTAGCACCAATAAGTACAAATCAAACTTGGTAGTTTCATTAGCTTACATTTAAGTTTTTTGCATCTTTGCCATAAATGATGTCATGAATAGTTAAATAATCCCTACTTATTGAAGACCTCTATTGCACCACCCTCTTTTTTTATTATGACTATCAATTTTTTCTACCCTATCCTACCCCATAGGTAATACATCTAGCTGAATACTTTGAGTTTTATCTGCTTACAAATGCATAAAATCATTTCTAATATAACATGTGTTTTCATCTTGTGTTATTAAGCTTATCATTATAGTCTTCCCTTCAACCCCTTATTATTGAGAAACTATTTCAAATGAAGGTTGTAATCACTTTGATATCTATGTATCTGATTTAGAACATTTGCTCATTCCATGTGACATCCCTTCTTAGGTGGAGTGAGCAAGCTTAGTCATGTTTTGGTTAGATTCATATCTCGTTGTGCTGAAAATCCCCATAGAGGTTTAATTACACAATATCTCCATGTGATCAAGGTACCCTTTAGGTCCTCTCACCTTGGTTTAGGTAGAACCAAAAGTAGTAAGGATCTAAGAATACCCTTTATAGGTGCCTCTCAGTCATTTTATGCATTCAGTCCAATCTTGATACCAAACCCCTCCCTAGCTACAATGACATACTAATAGGTTTTTCATCTCTATTTGCCACATTATATCAAGTGTGCAAAGTTGAGCATATGAGGTGTACAACTAGGAACCAACATAACCATAATTCTAGTTGGGAATTTGTTTCATTAGAGGAGGCAATGCATATAGTTGGTTCTATTGGAAGTAGGGACATTTTGATTAACATGAGGGACTATATTCAGGGCAGAAAATAAGCATTGATGTTGGGAGTGTCAAGTATTTTAGGATTCATCTCTCTATCAATTTTGATAGCCTCGTCATATGTTAAGGCTATATTGGTGGTAGCATTATCTCTTCATAGGAATATTGTAGTGATTGGGTCTAGAGAATTTATATACATCTCTAATACTAATGTTCCATCTGGTTTATACTTTAGATTAAGCCAAGTGTACATATTCTAGAATATAGAATTGAAAGCCCAAATTGGTTCACTAAGCTCCCTCTTCATGCTGGTAAAATGTTGATACACTAGTTTAGGGATGGTAACTTGTATTAAATATGCAAGAAATGTTCTATGACATGCATTCTAGGAAGTGATCGAGTTCTCTTTGAGGTTGAGATATCAATCACAGGAAACATATTACAAGGCAAATGGGAAAATTATACTTGTAACATCTTCATTAGTAACATTCATTAATATTAAAACAACCTTGAAAGACATAATGTGTTCCTCTATAGTTATTCCTCTTAATGGGGAGAAAGAAGGTAGATATTTATCTAGGTTCCTAAGAAAATGTGCATGTCTCCTAGGATAATAATGGTAGATCCAATTAACCAATTGTGTTATTGAGCCATAGGATGATTGATGAGATGGATATTTATGTTTATATATGGTGTTTTTATACCTACGTATATTGGGAACAACTGGTAAATATATAGGCATTCAATGTGCTGATAAGGGTGAAACCAAAAGACTGGTTTGGGACCTAGACCTAGTAACTCTCTTGGGTGTCTCCATTACAACTTAGTGTAGAGGATAACCTCTCACTAGGGAAGGCACACAAGTGTCCCTCCTTATATCACCAAATTTGAGTTTTATTTATGTGGGTCTTGTGCACATTCCAAAATTTAAATGAGGTAGCCTCTAAAGTTTTAGGATCTTAATGGAGGTAAACTCTAGTCTAAGGCATGATTTGGAGGTATGGGTTAAACAATCTTATGGTGGAATAACAAGTAGAGTATGTAATTTATTAATTGGGTTTGATTGTAGTGAAATGAATCCTAGAAAATAAATCAAATATAAGTGAGTGGGATGAATGGATGATACCTAATATAAAGTAGGTATATCTCAATCAAATAAACTTACCTAACATAGAGTGGGTAGATCTCAATCAAATAAACTTCAAAAGGAGGGAAAGGTAGAGAAAAAAAAGGTTATATGATCTTAATATGTCACTTCCTAGGTTGGTTTCTTTATGTACAAATGATTTTAGAAATATTGCTTACTACTTGTAGCTATTGCACACTAACACAAAAACATACTTAAGGAGTTTAGAGAGGAACATTAGGAAACTTGATCATTTTAACTGAAGGTTATTCCATTTAGAGTTGATATTGCACACCCTTAATTGGAAAGTTAAATCTCAAACCAAGAAGGCATCTAAGGCAACTATTGCACACAGAAAATTATATCAAAAGTAAAACACTCTTACACACTATGAATATTATCATAGTTTAAACCAATTGCTTAAGTAATCAATGAAATATACTAACTTTCAATAGCTTTTGCACTTCTTAGGTTAGCATACATCAATAAAATAATCATAATTATCTATAGTTTTTGCACAATTAAAATTACTATATTAACATAACCAAGAAATAAAAACATTAATAGCATAAGGATACATGGAGATAACACCAATATAGTTGCATGACAATCAAAAAATATTTTTTTTGTATATTGATCAACTTCTAGCCCTTTGGAATGTGAAATTACATAAATATATAAACTTGGGAATGAGATGTCTCATCCTCCAAGTACATGTGAACTCATGGTTACATTATATAATTAGAACCTAAATTCTAATTTTAGCCTCAAAAATGCATTCTTGCATGCTCATGGCTAATTACAACTATGTCAAGATAAGTTGGCATGTACAAATCAATGAAATGTATGCACATTTACAGACAATTCAAGAAAATTTACACTTATTCTCTACATGTAAGTAAATTATAAGTGAAAATAATAAGTATTATCTAAATGTATACATATAAAATTAGCCTTCAACTAAAGGTTGATTGGGTGTTTACATGGTGATCGAGGTTGTTGGAGGTATTGAAGTGGATGTTTGTGTCAATCTAGGAGTCAAAGTACCAACATTCTTCTTTTCTTCCAAATCTTGATAATGTTTATGATCAGTGTTATAATGGTATTTGATTATGTCCATGTTAAGTAATAGAGGTCTATACACCCTATTTACCTATTTTAGGAGCCTTGCATTCTCAATATTTGTAGTTCTAAAGTTAGCTATAAAAATCTCAACCTTCATGACCTTTCTCCTAGAAAAATTGAGCTCAGCTTCTATTTATTCCAAGGTCTTTCCTTGTATATTCTATTTGAAGATTTTTGAATCCCATTATAAGATCTGGTCAAAATTGGCCTTATTGACAAGCCTTCCTATGGAATCCTTGGCCTATGGAAAATTTAGTTCATCCAAAATATGCGAAATGAGAGTTTCATGTTTTAAGTAATTAGGCATTACTACCTCATCTACATCAATCCACTCTCTATCCTCCTATGTCCTAATTACTACCCAATTGATGGCATTGGTAGCCTCCAATGGTGCCATCAGATTTAGATGTGCATATGATTTTTTAATTGTAAAAAAGATCAGAAGTTTTAATTTATTCTCATCTATTAAAGAATTAAACAATTTATCAATCTTGATTATATGAGGTGCCAATTATACCCTCATTTCACCAATAGATTCAAGAATAGTATGTAACCTAGATGTAATATTCTAGACATCTCTTTCTATTTATGTTGCAATATACATAGTTTATTTTTTTCTCTTATTTGTTCTAGTTCTTTCTCAAGTTATCACCTTACCATTTTTTTTCTTTCATGTATCTCTGATAGATCATATTTTTGTGTTTCAAATAGGATTTAAAATCCTCTATATATGGAGACTACCCTAATTTTATGTTGTTCCTCTTAAATAAGGTAAATATTTATTACCTCTTCTCTAGTATGATTGCTCTCCTAGTCTCATCTTCTAGCTTCTTCTTTATGACCCTCTACACACTCCTAGTAGTTTTTTCAAATACTAAACTTATAGTGGATAATTATGTAATTACTAGATCAAGCCTTTTGGAGGCCTTTGAATGCATGTTTGTTTCCCATTATGGAAGGATTATCTAGATTGGATCTGTGGGTTAAGTATTTAAAACTATAGTGTCACCCAATATTTATCCTAATGTCTACCTCAAAATTTCCTCTATAAGGGGATAAATAAGTAAAGGCCACATGATTTTAGACCATTCCACTCCACCATATTATGGTATTGGGTGGACTATGTGAATTTGATTCTTCTTATCAACCTTTCTAGTTGTTATCATAGTTGTATCTTGAGAGGAACTAGGAGGAGGAACTAGTAGACCTAGATGTGTAGATGACACATGGATATGGGGAATTTCTACTACTCCCTTTATCTTATTTTTTATATTTCTCTTTGTTATTGTGGGGGTTGGGACAATAGTGTAAAGAACAATAATAAGAATTATAAGAATGGATGTAGAAGAAGTCATTAGAGGAATACTAACTAGGGAAACAGGAACATCAAGGGTATAGGAAGGATCCACTACCTTCATAACTAGCAAGGTTTGTTGAGAAATAAGTTGTATAGGAGAAACTTCCACCTTGGGAACAAAAAGGGGATGGGGACTAAGAGGACTGAATGAAACATGATTAAATGTATGAACAATATAAAGAGAAACATGAGATATAATAGGGGTAATGTAAATTGAATGGATTGATTGCTCATTTGATGATTTATTATGTATTGATGATTTCCCCTTTGTATCTTAGAGGCTCAATATCTTGGATTTCTATATTTCTACCTCCTCATCAGTGGACTCTCCAACTACATCTTGTGTGACTAGATCCACTGATGGTGCTTCAATAGCTTGGATCTATGGAGGGGTATGATTCCTTGGATTATTTATATATAAAATGGTTATCTTAGAAGCTATGGAAAGTTAATCTTGTGTGGTTGAGGTAACCACAATAGCAACCTATGGAACTAATGGAGTATCTAGATAGGTAGGGCCCTTAGAATCTAAAGAATAAAGACAAATGGGTTCATTTTATTTTTTCAAAAGTGAGGTATCAGGCACACTTGGTTCATTCTTTACAACCTTAAGTGTAATAGGGGGTGTTTGGGAGGGTTTTACTTGATCCTATACTAAATGAGAGGGTATATTAGCTTAGAATTATGATGAATCCCATCCTCTAACTAGTGAGAGTCTAGTATGTACCTCTGCTAAAGAAAGTGAAGGTTTCCCTTGAATAATCTTCAATAGGTCTTCTTTCAAGTTAATCAATTATAATATTTCCCTAATTTGGTCATAATTTTTAGATTTGATGAATAAAAAATCATGATCATAGGGCTCATGATGATAGTTGATCCAAGTCCCTTGATATGTTTATACACCTAACCATGGGGATCCTATTACCTATATGGTAATGTGGCCAATGAATAATATTACCTATACCTACCTGATTCATAGAAGTGCTTTCAATTTTTTATCACATCATTCTAATCATAAGGTGGGAGCCATGAAAGTAATCTTTATTTATCTTTTGCATGTCCTCATCAATACCTTACCATAACTGGTAGGCCAATTCCTACTCTACCAAATTTTAAGGGACATACTTGAGGAGGCATAGAGGTTATACTTTGTGGCTTATAAGCATGATAATAGTATAATTAGGGTATAAACAATAGTCTCACCTAATAAATAATGTATCTACAATGTTCTTTGACATCCTAAGTATGGGGCCACATGGATTTCCATTCATACCTAGGGGTAGATGTCCTTAGAGATGCACATGATGTTATGAGTTTATGTGTATATGTGCATAAAGGAATAAGAATCACATATAAAATTATTTTACAATCTAGGGTGGGAATATAAAGTGACACATTATTAATGTATATTATGTCAAGGAAAATATTAAGGAGTTAAGACATCATATATAAATGACCTCCTAGAGGTATCTTATCCTTGTGTAATATTTTCTCTCACAACTTGACTACAATCACTTCACCTAGAGTTAATTTCAAATCCAAGGTCATTATTAAATCAAGTAACATAACCCAATCCATGTGGAGGAATTTAGTGTTTAGATATCCAAATAATGTATTCAATAGGGCCACCCTAATTTAGTCACTAGTGTGGGATGCATATCCTTAAAGTTGATGGTTTCTTTAGGGAACACACAACTATTGAGTATCTTCTCAATTGGTTTTTATTTATTCCACACTACTATCCTATGAAAATCATAAATGTAATTTATAATAGGGAGGGAGAGGCACCTTTTAAATGCATCACCAAAGATGCATGCTACTATTATTTTGTGTTTCACATGGTTTAAGAACACACCTCCTATTATCTTGCCATCTAAGAATAAGTCTTGTAGGAGTTCAATGCAAGGCATGACCTATGGATTCATTTTTGTGAAGTGTAGCCATTAATACTTGAATGGGAGGAAATATGTAGCCTATTGACATTGAAATTTTATTCATGTGTATGTGTGTCAACCTAGTGTATGACCTCACACAATGTTGAGTAGTTAATATAATCATTCCTAAATATTACAATTTCAAATAACATATACTTATAGTTATTTGAATCATTGATATGAAACATTGAAGGGGGGAGAGATACTCAAAATGATTTGAAATAGGATTTCATTCCTATTCAACTATGATGATACTAGTCTTGTTTACAATTTAATCACCTGTATCTCCTAGGTAAGTTGTTAGGTTGGAAACATCAGAGCTAGGGCTTGATAATAGTGCAATAATTAAGTTCACAAGTTAGCTTGATATCGAATAATCATGTCATCATTTCAACTACTTTTGATATAGGTTTAGAATTTATTTATAGTTCATGCACCATTAATGTCCAATGTTTATAACTTTTATTTTCTAATTTAATTTGGACTTTTTGACTTCATTTGGTAGATATGCCATGTAGGCACTATTGACATTTAGTAGGTGTTCCACATCATTGCATTTTTCCAAGTGTCATTTCATCACTTATTCAGCTTTGGTTCACCATGACATGGTGATTTATATGGTCAAGAGTTGGGATATAATAATGTTTGTGAGTTAGGTGAGTCTCCCAAATAAAAGTTATGAACACTTTTTCCAAAGACTGAAATAAGTTGGAGGAAAATCTTGAACAATTTTGTCAAACACCAAAATGTGTTAGATAAATTCATAGAATGAAATAACTAAACACTTTTACCAAATACCCCTTTTGTGTTGATTAATTTTTATAAAGGGTCTTTCTAAATGAATGTTTCAAAGACACAGATAAGCCTAACTATATAACTTTGAACATCTAGCTCCCAAAGAATAGGGGCTAAAGAGTAAATGGAAAAGTGTTTTGATACATGGTAAATAAATATTTGGAGGTACTATAAATAGGAATCTGAAACATATATTCCAAAAAAATCCTCCTAAATAAAATGTCAAAGAGTAAATTCCACTAGAGGTCCATATAATTGTGAAGCACTAAAAATTGCAGAAGATAAGACTTAATAATTATTTTGAAGAACTAGTTACACTAAGCATAGTTCTACATGTGTTCATTAAATGAATTATCTAAACAAAATTAGCAAAGACCAAAATGGGTAAAAAAATTTGTTGATTGAATATTCCAAATAAAATCATCGAAGACCAAAATGTGTCAGAGAAATTTATTGAAATAATTTTATGAACATTTTTCACAAAGACCTTTCATGTTAAGTAGTTATGCCAAGGATTTATACAGAACAAGATGAGCCAAGACCTACATATTACATAACTTCCAAAAATCATTAGTAGGTTAGTCAAAAAACAAAGTATGTTCATAAGTCTGTTGAATAACAAATGTTAGTGTAATACATAAGGCCTTTCCCTTTAGAATATTTTTAAGATAGGGTTGTAAACCAATTCTAAAATATAATGGTACCTATTATAAATAAAGGAATAGGGATATGTTAAGTACAACACCTTTAAATTTAAATGTTTTCAAAAATTAGAAAAAGACATTTAAATAAAATTGGATTTTTAAATTAAAAAATCATAAACATTATGTACCTTTCCTCTGATTTTGTCTTATATGAATAATTTTCCAATATTGGAAATGGAGAATATTTTGAATTGTCCCTTATTTTTTCATTTGATAGCTAAAACCTCAACTTACATGTACCCATTATAAATATGCCTTGTAAAGCACATATGTGATAGGCCTTAATGCTAATGTTTCCAAATCCATAATCCATGAAATACAATAAATGTGGGATGCAATCCACTCAAAAAATGATAAATAAAATTCTTAATAGCCGATGCCTCTCCAAAAAAAATGTAATGTGTAGTCTTTAATACATAGTCATAGAAGTCAATATACTAGAAAGAAATAATATTCCTTCTGTTTAAACTAATACACTATCTCTAAGGTAACTAAAATTTCATTATGATAGTATGCAAAAAGGTTGAAAAATTAGAATAAAACTCAAAAAATATGCCATACATGTAAATAGTGCATTCCAATGCAACAGAAGGGCTTTGAGGCAGACATAGATACTGCAAATTTTTATCTCCAACTCAAAATAATGATGGATCAGAAAATATGTTGTGTTAGGTCATGGTATGTCATTACTACATAATTCAATTCCTCATTATAAACACCAATGAATAATGAATACGCCTCTATAAAAATTGGGTAACATGCACAATCCCTATGCAATTCTATATAAAAAATATATATAGGCCATGCAACTAGAATAAAGGAGAAGAAACGAAAAAAATGACAAATTAAAATTCTAAGCTCTAATACCAATGATAGGCCAAAAATAATATTGATTAAGTGATAATGAAAATGTATTTCATGATTCAAATTGAAAGAGAGAAAATGTTACAATAAACAAACCAATGAGGTTTTCCACTTCACATTCCCAAAACTAACCTTTCTTATTCCTATAGGTATGGATAACTTATTTAATAAGATGAAATCAAGAGACCTAATTTAGACACCTAGGATTAATAACACATATACAATATTTTTAGAATGTTATTCTATAGTGAACATGCTACAGTAAAAGGATAAAAGGTGATACATGAGGATGACCATGATGGGTGTACTCAATCATGTACCATGTATTGTGCCTTAATTCATGAAAACTTGTAATGAAACTTGTATGAATCAATATTTACTTTTGATTTAAAAAATCTAAAAGTAATAATATTTAGCATATATGAGATTAAATACTAAGACTATACACACATGTATGCATGTGAACTAGGATTGCCTTTTAGATATTATGCCCCTTGGAGATGCATAATTAAGAACATGGGTTGAGATAAATATGCTCCAACCCTAATTTGAAATTGATAAGATCCTAGAATTTATGTGATGATTAACTTTATTCCCACACAACTCAACATCACTACTTAAAATTATAATCCATTATGAGTTCCCAAAATTTGTGAAGTGCCTAGAAGTCAAGCTATGCCCAAATTCAACCCCACACAAATCAACATCTCTATGTAAAATTAAAATACATTATGGGTTACTATCAATTTTGAATCATCCACTATAGACATACTATATTATTTAATTCGATTAATGTTTGAGTATAATTTGTTGTTGAAATAAACCTAAGCAATACTAAATAGATAATGAAATGAGTCTTAATTCTATTTGGTATTTTGTGTAATCTAAGTCATCAAATTTATGCTAATATATCATGATATCTATTAAAATGTGAATAAATGCCATGTATATACCCCAACTATAATAACCTATGTAATCTAAGTCCTGTAAATCTATATAATAATCTTTTTTTTTGAAATATCTCATAATCCTATGAAATATATGACATATGTCATTCATATGACACCAATATAAGTTAAATTATTTTTAGTCTAAGTAATATTAAATACATACCATTATAAAATATTTTTTGCCCAAAATATAAATGTTTTTACCTGTGAAGGATTAATCTTTAAGACAATCCATTGTGTATGCCCCTTTTGAGATGAGGAATGAAAATTATGAATTACTTATCTAAAAAAATAGTAACTAAAGTCATTACATTATATATAAAACATGTAAGTGGTGTAAATTATATAATAACATGCAGAGAATTTGTTATCGTAATTAATAAAAAAGTATCTAAGTATTTATGATACATGTATTGTAAGCATACAAGTGTCATTTCAAGATAGATATATTAATGAGAGACATGGTCAATAACTAACATATAAATGACAATTCATAAATTGAGTATTAACTTCACATAAAATTACATGATATGAATTAGGGCACTATAAATAAGGAGTGTGTGATATAAATCACAATAATAACAAGATCAACAAGATTAGAAATTAATCATAGATTTAACCACACATATAAAATATAGATAAAGATACATAAAAAATAAATCAATCATATGTCACACAATGCCAAGGGCCACACTCAATGAACAAGTAAATTTCACACTAGGCTTAGGGCCACACACAATGGACAATATAATGTCACAATCAACAAATAATCTAATGTCACACACACAATAGAAAATATAATGCCACATATACAATGGGAAATTTAATTTCACATACATAATGGACATTAAAATAATATGTCACAAAAACAATGGACAATTGAATGTCCAAAAATTAGAGTTAAGCATAATGGAAAATCAAATGTCACATAATATATAGAGTAAAAAAAGAACAAAGTAACAACATGAATAATGCATATAACAAGTAAGGCTAATCTAAAAAATTAATATAAATCATCATCACATATATAAACATACAATATCTAGTGAAATGGAATGCTAAATAATATGAGTTAGAGCAAGTCATGTATAATAAATGTAAAGTAGTGTACTATGATCAATGGAAAGAGTCATAAAAAGATTAAAAAAAACTATGTAAAATAACTAGATGCCCCTAATAAGAGCATGATTCCAATGTAATAAAGTGGTCCCTTGGTGTAGGAAAGTTTAGGAAATTCATGCATTTGAGTTTCCATGTCATATATGGCATGTATGTCATAGATCTCACTCATGTATACTATGAAACACATGTATAAAAAATTTAATATAGAATGTACTATACATGATAAAGCATAAAAAAGTCATGTAAATAAAAAATACATGTCATGCATATGTCTTAGTTTTTGAATTTTTAGATTAATTTATTTTTTTTGTATTTTTTGAGTGCTTATAATATTATACAATGCTAGCCAATAATCCTATTAATGAAATGCTAATGTGTAGGTCCTATGTCAAATGTGCCTAATGTTACCCATTATGGTTGAGTAGTAACTGTGTATATGAGTTAGAGTCTTAAAAATGATTTTGTGTTGTATTATATATGTCATGGTCATCATTAACCACATGATTCTATGTATGTTTCATATCTCTATGATACATAGTACTATGTATAATTTGATGTGTAGTAATAAAAAAGTGCCTACGTTTTCTAAGGAATATATGGAAAACTCTATATAGTAGTCTAAGAAATGATAGAATATATAATGGCATATGTGATTTTTGTGTGACTCTTTGATATGATGGGTGGTAAATAATATACTATGTAGGAGATCCAAATACTATCCTTTAAGCCATCTGAGTAGTATCAACCTTAACATGTTGTATAGTTAATTTTGGTGGTGGTGAGGGTGGTGGATGAATAATTTCTTGCTAAAGCGGCTACTCATATGGAATACTTGAAACTATTACCACCATATTATCATGTGCATAATAAATATATATTTATAATATATATATGTTATTACACACATATTGTGTATCCAAAGACATCCTAACAACATGTCAAAGACTCATGTGCTCAGTATAATTAATAATAATGTAGTAGTTAGTATGTGGCATACTTAAATAGGTAGTAAAATGTATCCCAAGGGGTGTTGTATATTTCCATCAAATCCTTTGATCATATTTATTTTTTACAAAAAATCATCTTGGATATTGTTGGCCATTTTTTGCCCACATATAAATCTCTTCCATGGTTTGGTGAAGCAATGGATCAATGGCTTAGGAATGGATCCAACATTTGCAAATAGAGAGGATCCAAGCAAGGTTTTCTAAGGATCTAGTAGAAATGTTCAAGGATAAGCATGCAAGCCAAAATCCAAGTGAAAAAACTCTTATTTGGATAAGTCTTTACTTGTTCAATCTTTTGGAGAACAAGTAAAAGGTGAATTCTTTTGGGCTTATTTTTTAAGCTTGGTTTCATTTTCCTTTTGGGAAAATTGTTTGCACAATTTTATTGAAGGAATTTTTATCTTTTTTAGCTAAGTTGTCTCTCTTCAAGAGTTTTATCTTGATTTATTTTGTTCAAGTGTCAAGAATTATTTTGGGGAAATTGTTTTGAAACGATTTTCCTGAAGGAAATCTTTCAAAAGGGAAAAGGGCCAGGTTTCATTTTAGAAAAATTGTCCACACAATTTGTCTGAAAGAAGTGTTCAAATTAAGAATCCTGAGGGGTTCTTTTCCAAGAAAGTGTCTCAAACATATCTCTAAAAGGTAACTTTTTAGAAATTTTGAAGGATTTTTCTCTCAAGAAGTGTACCAAGCAAAACTTTTGAAAGATATCTTTTTTAAAGTGAAGTAGCCAAGATAAATTTTTTGAAGGGATTATCTTGGGGAAATGGTCTGATACAAAAACTTTGAAAGGCACTTTCAAATATCCAAAGGGTATTGTCTATTTGAAAGGTTCCAAATAGAAAACCTAAAGGGTTCTTTCCCTTTATAAAACACACCTTTTCAAAAGTTGAAGGCATTTTCAAAAGTTCTAATAGTCCATTTTCAAAAATCTGAAGGATTCTTTCCCTTCAAAAAGGGAAATTTCAAGTTCTGAAGGGCACTTAACAAAATTTTGAAGGATATCATCACCATAAAGGTGCCTCAAGCAAAGGTCTCAAACAATTTCTCTTGTAGAAAAAATTCCCAAATAAATTTGAGAGGAATTACCAGAAACAAAATATCGAAGGAATTCCTTCAAGAAGAAAGTCTAAGAAGAAGAGCTTGAAATTATGCTAAAGATAATGGCTGAAATAAATAGTCTAATGGAATAACCATTGGGATTCAAATATCCCATGATGAGCCTACATATGTCAAAATATGAACCCCTGTAAGTAGTTATTGGCATTTAAAAAGATCAAAAGAAGCTATGTAATCTATAGACTAGTATGAACATAAATGGATATAGGGAAACCAATGTCTTTAGATTGGTTTTCCATCTCTATAAAATATTTGGCCTAGGTTTCAAAGTAGGAGATGGTATATACAATTAATGGAGAGGATCTCATCCTTTGACATGGCCATCATATCTAAAAAATAGCCACTCAACTCAGAGGTAGCATAACTCATTCTAGATTCAAAGTCATGGGGAGTTTTTCCTTATACATGCAAGACAAGTGAATTATGGAATGAAATTGAAAGATGAAGATTATGTGATTAGAAAAGTTAGCTCAAGCATTAAATATGTTCCTAGACTTTTCCTTTTTTAGTGGGTCATGACATCACCATCCTCAACAAGTTCTTTTCTTCTAGTGTGTTTCTCAACCAATGAGAGGGCTTGAAGACTATTGGAGCTAATGGTGGTTAATTTATTGAAAAAGGATTATTTCTAATTAACCCAAATGTGGATGAGAATTCATGGAGGGTGGTTGGATCTCATTTATTGAATTGTGTTTTCTTACCTCTTCTCCTTTCTCTTCCCCTTTTTTCCTATATCTCTATCCCCTCCCCCCTAAAAAAAAGGAGATCCTCATTTGACAAGGAGAAACCTTGTCAAAATTTGTAATAAAGAAATTTTTAAGCAGAAATAAAGATCAATTTTTACATATCTCTTGCCTCTTAGTTGCGCTTAACAAGCTTGTACATGATGGCCTTGTGAAGAAGTGTTATTCCATGTCCATTTTCCTTCTTTCTTGCCTATTTTTAGGTGTTTTAAATTTAGTTACAAGGCTGAACTTGAGCTCTTTACACCATTAATGGATGCTTGCTATGAATTTTAAAATTCCTCTTTGCTTCATGTATTATTTGGTGAGCCTAGTTTATGAAACACTTATGCAAATTAACTAGTTTGTGAGGTTGTGTGAGCAAGAATTATCTTATGATGAATTAGTGTTTATTTCATGCTTATGTGAGTGTCAATAAATTTGGTGTATCACCCATTTATCTCTCTTAGTTACCCTCTACCTCTTTTCCAAGAAGAAACATTAGTTTAGGTGATCTACCAAGAGGAAGATAACCTTCTTCAGAGCTTCAACCTCACTACAAGGTACCCACAGCCTAGGGTTGTTTTAACATAGTAGTTGGGAGTGAGAGAGCCTAGAAAAATCTCCCATAAGGGAGAAATTCTATGCTACAATAGTTTTTAGCATGCTTGGTGGGACCACATTAGAGGAAGATTGGTTAAGTTTGATGTTGGTTTGATCAATTTGTAGTGGTTATAGCTTTCACCTTTTAGTATCTGGTGACTCTAAAGAATACTCAGTAATTTGGTAATAGAATAGTAAATTTTTTCATGCTAAAGGTAACTACAAGATTAACTTCTAGAGGTATTCCTAAATTTGTTGAATTACCTTTAAACTTAGCAAGAAGGTTAAGGTTTACCCATACTCAACCATATGCAAGAAAGCATTTTTCTGAACTAGTTATAAGGTATACCCACACATGAAGACCTTTGTTAGCCCCATTTGTTACCATGAATCCCTAAAGATATTTTGTAGGATTTAGTGGCAAAAGTCCTTTGAATCTACCACAATATAATCCTATGCTAGTAGTAGCTCTCAAAAGCATCCCATATTTTATAGGAGACTAGGCCACAACCCCTACTAAACACATCAATGACATATCCAATTTTTTCAATATCCATAATGTCATTGTAGAAAATATAGCTATTAGACTATTAGTTATATCCCTTAAGGGAAAACCTTTAGATTAGTATAGAGGCTTAGCTCCTAATTCTATTCAATCATGGAATTAGTTAGGAAAGGATTTGTGTAAAATATTTATAGACAAGAGTGACCATTTGTCACTAGCAGAACAACTTACCACAATCAAGAGAGTCCCCCATGAAGTCATGCAAGATTTCAACACAAAATTTCAAAAGGCTTGGGATATAATTCTAGCCTCTGTTAGACCATTCCCAAACTTTTCATTCATATACTACTTGAATGATCTAAATAGTCATATATCTATAATGATCTAATCCATGGGAGGAGACATATTGCCAAATGCTTATGAGGTGGCTATTAAAGCAAAAAATTGCCTAGTTTAGGTTGACAAGCTTTTTCCTAGACCCCCAATGCCTCTTTTCCCTAAAATTAGACCACCCCATAAGGTTATTACCCCACTTGATTTTATTCTTCCAACTATAGCAATGGCTACTATACCTTCACCTAAATAAGAAAAGGGCTCCACTAGTAGATCAAGTGACTCCCAAGAGCAAAAATACTACCTAGAACTTAAGAGCATGCTCAAATCCTTGGGAAATGATGTGTTAAACGTTAAAAGGCAGCAAGCTTAGTTTAATATACCTTATCAAACTCCATATTAGCCTCAACAACAATATTATCAAGGGAATAGACCACCCTTCAAGAGAAATTTCCAAAACTAGAACTATGAGCAAGGGAAAGGATAGCCTAGCTACCATAAGTAGAGAAACTATAATCCAAATGTTGTAGTCTCTTCCAACTCCTTAGTTCCTATTCAAAATAATATGGCTCAAGAGGTTTAAGGGACCATACCTTGGGATCAATCTTTTGGGTAGTATATTATCCCAACTAGTAGTTTTAATTAGGATTTTAATGACCAATGGTAGCAGGCTATTGCTTATGGATACAATCAAGCCTTAATGGCTCAAATAATATAGATACCCATGATTAAAAAATCAATAAATTATTCACAAGACCAAAGCTATTATCAGGTACTGAACCAACTAGATGCTAAAATTGTCATCAATGAGCAAGAAGAGTGATATACACTCTATCAACATGCCATTTCTAGCCAAGCATACATTCCAGTGGTAGCTAATACAAGGTTCAAGAGAAATATTATGGATGGAAACCAAGAAGAATTCAAAGAACCTCCTATAATTACTCCTTCATTATCAAATCCTAATGAGCTTTCTATTGCTCCAAAGGTCCTGGCACCTCCTAAAAATTAGAATCAAGAGAAAGGTTTTGATCCACAAAACTCACAAAATTAATAAATAATAGTAGTGGCTCCCAAAGCTAAGACAAAGGTTGGTGGTCCACCAATAAACATTTTCAAATAAATGAAAAGTTATAATGTGAGTTTTCCAATGTGGGACATGCTTTCCATGCATGGTCAAGTCGACATCTTTTAGGAAGGTTTGTCTAAGATAGGTGTTACAACAACTAAAGGTAGACAACCAAGTAAGGAAATAAAGGTCCTCACCAATGTAACCTAAGGTGTTATAGGAGAAGGATCAAGTAAGGTGGTTAAACATCCTTAATTCTAGATTTCATTAATCATTGGTGATTCTTTGGTGCATAATTTATTGGTAGATTGTGGAGCTAACACTTCATTAATGCTAAAGTCTATAACTAATCAGCTGAACCTCAAATATGAGCCACATACTAAGGGAGTTCTACAACTTTATGATTCTTCCACAAATCCATCTAGTATCATTTAGGATTTGATCTTGACCCTTCATGTTTTTTCTAGTGTTTTAGTGGTATAAGATGTGTTGATCCTTGATGTAACTCCTCACTTTATGCTATGCCTTTCGAGAGAATTCACAACTAAAATTAGGGGTTATCTAGTAGCAGATTGGTCCTACATGGCTTTCAGAATAAGGTATGGGACCAAGGTATCAATTAAGGTTAATCCCATGGCACAATTTCACATTTAACCCCATTAGCTAGATAACATAAACCTCAATTGTACTATCCTTGATGAGGATGATTTACAAATGGTCAAGAACTAAATGCTTATCCTGAGGAGATTTCATACTTATTTTTGGATGAGTTATGGGGGAATAGTCAATTTATCAACCCTTTGGAAGGTGTTGAAGAAACAGACATGGGTGTCTATTTGTTACATGAAGAAAATAAACTCATGGCTTCCCTCATTAGACCCAAAAAAGACCTCAATGGTATGTGTAAGTTTTTCTTTGATGGTTCAAGAAGTAAACATGAGTAGGTGTAGGGGCAATGGTAGTTTTTCCCTTAGATGAGAAGTATTTATCTTCTTATAGGTTCCATTTTAATTATGCCTCCAATATAGCATAATATGAAGGTGTAATCCATGGCCTCTGATGGGCGAATAATAGAGGAATTAGAAGATTACAAGCATATGGAGACAGTGAGCTTATAGTGAACCAAGTCAAGGCCCTGAACATTATGAAGAATCCTTTGATGAGGTCCTATAAAAATAGAGTATGGGACCTAATTGAATATTTTGGAGACTTTAAAATTCAAGTTATGCCAAGGAACTAGAATCAACATGTTGATAGGTTAGTAGTTGTAGGATCCCATTTTGATATTCTAGGTAAGCTAGAAGAGGCCAAGGTTCAACCACATGTCAAGGTGGTGGTGAGGCCATTAGTACTAGATAATGAAGCCAACTGGAAGGTCTTCAAAAATTACAAACACATTATTATTTATTTCATCAAGAAGTATAGTTCTCCTCCACCAATCAAGAGAAGTTTTAATGATAGTGTGGGGAACAAATTGTCCAATTAAAATCCAACAAAATTCCTAAAGGGATGGTCACCCTTGAAAGTCTTTTCCATGAAGGAGACCATATGAGAAATGATAAGATAGTAATTCCAACTGATGAGGAGAATTATGAGAGAGTCCTAATCTTCAAACTCCTCAAGCTTGAGAAGGTAAGCAATGAGGCAGCAATGCATGCTTTCATTGAAATTTGTAAGGAATATTCAAAAATATTTGCTTAGGAATATAGTGACCTAAAATGTTTTGATCAAATGTTAGCCCAACATATTATATAAATAGAGGCTAATGATAACCTTATGAGGTAAAAAAAAAAGACCCATTAACTCCAAAATATAAGAGCTTATGAGGAGAGATTTGACCAAGTTAATTGAATCCAAGATCATCTTTCCCATCAATCACTCATCTTGGGTAGCCAATTTAGTGCCTATAAGGAAAAAGCATGGGGAGATTAGGTTGTGTGTTGACTTTAGAGATTTTAACAAGGTCTTCTTGAAGAACCATTACCCTCTACCATCCATGGAGTAGCTTCTTAAAATATTTGTAGGTTCATAATGTTTTTCTCTTTTGGATGGATACTCGAGATAAAACTAGGTGTTAGTAAAAAAAGAAGATCAATACAAGACTACCTTCACCATCAAATGGGGAACATATGCTTATTATAAGATGGTTTTTGGCCTATCCAATGCTGAAGCCACTTTTCAAAGAGCCATGGACATGGTTTTCCAAGGGATACTAAATCAAATGGTGGTATTCTACTTGGATGACATCACAATTTTCTCCAAGGATGCCAATGAACACATGGACCACCTAAGGTTGATCTTTGAGAGATGTGGAGAGTATGGGATCTCTTTGAATATCAAGAAATGTGTGTTTTCCATGTAAGAAGGTAAGTTGTTAGGTCACATTATTTCAAAACAAGTATTAGCTATTAATCCTAGTCAAATAAGTGCAATCTTGACCTTATCTTTACCTAGGCATAATAAGGGACTCCAAAGTTTCCTAGGGAAAATAAAATTTGTGAGAAGGTTTATACCTAGTTTTGAAAACTTGGTCAAACCCATCATTGCCATGCTAAAGAAGAACCAACTATTTACTTAGTAAAATGAAGGTAAATCATCATTTGAATCTATCTAGCAAGCCATTACCCAAGCACCCACACTCATGAATCCTAATTTCTCAAGGGATTTCATATTGTATGCCTTTATCAATATTGACAATATATCATCTATGTTGATGTAGAAGAATAGTGAAGGGCTCAAGTAACCCATAGCATTTTTTAGTTAGGGGCTCAAAGGGTATGATGTGAGGTATATTTTTGTAGAAAAACAAGTCCTTAAAGTATTAAAAAGCTTTAAAAGGTTTAGGCTAATGCTCTCCAATATAAAAATCTATCTTATGGTGTCTCATTCTAGAGTGAAAGACTTCCATCTTAACAAAGACTTGAATGAAAAGAGAACTGGTTAGATTACCAAGGTCATGGAGTATGATGTGGAGATCAAGATCACTAAGCTAATAAGAGGTAAAGTCTTATGTGATCATATGGTTGATGGCCTTCATGAAGATAAAGAAGTTGCCATGGTGATATAAGACAACTCACAGGTAGGGGCACCTCCACTTCATAAGAGCTAGCTCCATGATATGGCACATTTTTTGCTAATAGAAGAATGCCCCTAAAACCTAGATAAGGAAAATAGAAGGTATTTTAGACTTCACTCCATATCTTATGAATTGGTTGATGGGGTTTTATTTAGAAGAGACCTAAATGGGGTACTCCTTAGGTGTGTAGATAATGACTAGGTGACCAAGCTTTTAGATCAATTCCATGATGGATTTGTAGGAGGTCATTTTTTACCTAGAACCATAGTATCAAAGATAATGAGGGATAGTTATTACTAGCCCAAAATCTTCAAAGATACATATGAATGTGTAATAAAGTGTCAAAATTATGCTTTCTTTATTGGTAAGCAAAGATTGATAGCCCTTCCTCTCAACCCAATCTAGGTGGAGAAGCCAATCATGTAATGGGGGATAGATTTCATAGGAATGATCAACCCTCTATCAAGTGAAAGACATAGATGGGTGATTATTTTAACTAACTACTTTAGCAAGTGGGTGGAATCCATTACATTGAAATAAACTAATGAAGGTGCAGTCCTAGACTTCTATGACAACATTGTGACAAAGTTTGGTGTTCCATCCACTATCATTTCTGATAATGCACTAGCTTTCATTGGTCTAAAAATGAGTGAATGGGATCTCAAAATAGGCATCTACCTCAGCACCTCCTCCAACTATTATCATCATGGAAATAGACTAGCTAAGTCTATAAATAAAAACTTTCTACGAATCATCAGGAGAACTATGGAAGAGAATCAAAGGACATGGCACACTAAACTAAAGATAGCCTTGTGGGCTGATAGGGTGACCCCTAAATTTACCATTTGAAATTCTCCATATGTCTTAGTATATATAAGGGAGACCAAGTTGTTGATTTCTCTTGAGTTGCTTACATTATAACTATCACATCAACTAGAGTTGATGGAAGATGAACCCATGCATGTGATACTAGCATAACTCATGAATCTTGAAGCAGCAAGAGACGTTGTAGTAAAAACACTAGACTCACATCAAGCTCATGTCAAGAAAACTTTTGACAAGAGAGCCATATCAAGGGAATTTAAAGAAGGGGATATAGTCCTCAAGTGGGATTCAAATAAGGTAAAGCTAGGTAATCATAAGACTTATGGAGTGGTCCTTATTTGATCGACATATGTAAACAACATAATGCTTTCTAATTAGCCCAACTAGATGGAGAGGTACTACCCATTTGAGTCAATGGGATTCATCTAAAGCCTTATTATAAAAAGATTTAGGATCCATTGTGTATATTGTACTTTTGTAAATTTTTTGATGTTTTCCTCTAAGTGCCTTGTGTACATCCTTTTTAGTTGTGTGTTTTCATTCCCTAAGTGCCTTGGGCACAGTGTTTGTTTTGTTCTAGTTGTCCTAATTGCTTCAAAGGGAGGTTTTAGTTCAGTAAAAAAGTGACTTGAATCCATGCCCAATCAATGGGTTTAATGAGGTAACATGGTGTAAGTTCTCTTGCATTGATAGGTATGCAACCCTTGTGAGCCACAAAGGATGTTAGCCATTTTTGGCCCACATATAAAGCTCTTGTATGGTTTGATGAAGCAGTGGATCAATGGCTTAAGAATGGATCCAAAATTTTAAAATAGAGAGGATCCAAGAAAGGTTTTCTAAGGATCCAGCAACAGTGTTTAAGGAAAGCCTATAAACCAAAAGCTAAGTGAAAAATATCTTATTTGGCTGTCTTTTCTTGTTCATTATTTTGGAGAACAAGTGAAAGGTGAATTCTTTTGGGCCTATTTTTTAATATTGGTTTCAATTTTCTTTTAAGAAAATTATCCAGACAATTTTCCCAAAGGAATTTTTTCTTTTACGGCTAAGTGTTCCCTCTTTCGAGAGTTTTATCTCAATTTATTTTGTTCAAGTGTCAGGAATTATTTCAAGGAGATTGTTTCAAAACAATTTTCCTAAAGGAAATAGTTTGAAAGGGTAAAGGGTCAGGTTTTATTTCAAAAAAAAATATCTGCACAATTTATTTGAAAGAATTATTCAAAGTAGTAATCTTGAGGGGATCTTTTACAATCAAGTGTCCCAAACATTCCTCCAAAAAGTAACTTTTTAGAAATTATGAAGGATTTTTTTCTTAAAAAGTGTACCAAGCAAAAGTTTTGAATGATATCCTTTTTAAAGTGAAGTGGCCAAGACAATTTTTTTGAAGGGATTTTCTTGGGGAAATGGTATGATACAAAAACTCCAAAAGTCACTTTTAAATTTATGAAGGGTATTTTCCATTCAAAAGGGTCCAAACAAAAAACCTGAATGGTCCTTTCCCTTTGAAAAAGATACCTTTTCAAAATCTGAAGACATTTTCGAAAGTTTCAATGGTCCATTTTCAAAAATCCAAAGGATTCTTTCACTTTGAAAAAGGGAAATTTCAAGTTCTGAAAGGCACTTAAAATTTTTCTAAAGGATCTCTCCACAATAAAGGTGCCTCAATCAAAGGTCCTAGAGACTTTATCTTATAAAAAAAAGTCTTGAATAAAGCTTGAAGGAATTGCCTAAAACAAAATGTTGAAGGAAGTCATTCAAGAAGAAATTCTAAGAAAAAGAGCTTGAAATGATGCTAAAGACAATGGCTGAAATAAATAGTCTAAAGGAATAGCCGTTGGGATTTAAATATCCCATTATGGACTTGTAAACATCAAAATATGAACCTCTACAAGTAGCTATTAGCATTTAAAAAGATCAAAAGAAGCTATGCAATCTATAGACTTGTATCAACATAAATTGATATAGGAAAACCAATGTCCTTAGATTGGTTTACCATCTGTAGAAAATATTTGGCCCAAGTTTCAAAGTAGGAGCTGGTGTATGCAATTAATAGAGAGGCTCTCATCCTTTTTCATGGCCATCATCTTCGACAAACAACCACTCAACTTAGAGGTAGCATGGCTCAGTCTAGATTCAAATTCATGGGGATTTTGTCCTTATACATGAAATACAAGTGAAAGATGGTATGGAAGTGAGAGATGAAGATCAGGTGATTAGAAAATGTAGCTCAATAATTAAAGACATTCTTAGACTTTTCCTTTTTTAGTGTATCATTACATCATCATACTCAAAAAGTTCTTGTCTTTTAGTGTGTTTCTCAACAAATGAGAGGGTTTGAATACTATTGGATCTAATGGTGGTTAATTTTTTGAATAAATATTAATTATAATTAACCCAAATATGGATGAGAATTCATGGAGGGTGGTTGGATCTCATTTAATGAATTGTGTTTGCTTTTTATATCTCCATTTTTACCCCCCAAAAAAAGAATGAGATCCTAATTTAATAAGGAGAAACCCTATAAATATTTGTAATAAATATATTTTGAAGTAATAAAGATCAATTTTTACCTATCTCTTGCCTCTAAATTGTGCTTAGCAAGCTTGTGCATGATGTCCTTGTGAATAAGTGTTCTTCCATGTCCATTGTCCTTCTTTCTTGCCTATTTTTAGGATTTTTAAAGTTAGTTTCAGGTCTAAAATTGATCTCTTTCCACCATTAATGGATTCTTGGTGTGAATTTTGAAATTCCTCTTTACTTCATGTATTGTTTGGTGAGCCTAGTTTATGAAACACTTATGCAAATTAACTAGTTTTTGAGGTTGTGTGATCAAGAATTATATTATGTTGAATTAGTGTTTATTTCTTTCTTATGTTATTGTCAATTAATTTGGTGTATCACCCATTTATCTCTCTTAGTTACCCTATATCCCGCCTCTACCTCTTTTCCAAGCAGAAGCATTAGTTTAGGTGATATACAAAGAGGAAGAAGACCTTCTCTAGAGGTTCAACCTCACTTCAAGATACCCATAACCTAAGGTTGTTCCAATATTGTAGTTGGGAGTGAGAGAGCTTGGAAAATTATCCCACAAGGGTGTAATTCTATGCTACACCAATTTTTTTGGGGGAAAAATGGAGATATGGGAAAAAAGGGAAAAGAGAAAGGAGATCCTTATTTGAAAAGGATAAACCCTCTAATTTTTTTTAAGAAATACCTTTTGAAGTAATAAAGATCAATTTTTACCTATCTCTTACCTCTAAATTGTGCTTAGAAAGTTTGGGCATGATGGCCTTGTGAAGAAGTTTTCTTCCATGTCCATTGTCCTTCTTTCTTGCCTATTTTTAGGATTTTTAAAGTTAGTTTCAGGTATAAAATTGATCTCTTTCCACCATTAATGGATGCTTGGTGTGAATTTTGAAATTCCTCTTTGCTTCATGTATTGTTTGGTGAGCCTAGCTTATGAAACACTTATGCAAATTTACTAGTTTGTGAGGTTGTGTGAGTAAGAATTATATTATGATGAATTAGTGTTTATTTCATGCTTATGTGAGTGTAAATAAATTTGGTTTATTCCCCATTTAACACTCTTATTTACCTTATACTCCCCCTCTACCTCTTTTTTAACAATAAACATTAGTTTAGGTGATCTACTAAGAGGAAGCTAGCCTTCTCCAGAGGTTCAACCTCACTACAGGATACCCACAGCCTGAGGTTATTCCAATATTGTAGCTAGGAGTGAGAGAGATTTGAAAAATCTCCCAAAAATGTGAAATTATACACTACAATAGGTATATCCAAGACTGGTAAAGAGTGTCATGGTGAGAATATTTTCACTTGAACCCATTATCTACCATGATATTATGTATGTATGTGTGTGTGTGTGTGTGTGTGTGTGTGTGTGTGTGTGTGTGTGTGTGTGTGTGTGTGTGTGTGTGTGTGTGTGTGTGTGTGTGTGTGTGCGCGCGCGCGCATGCATATAAATAGTGCCTCATCTAAATAATCATATTCAATGAACTTGTGTTCATTAAATCTAATATCAGGTCTCTCTATACATATAGTTTGAAGTGTGTCAATAATACCATCTAGAGAATGTGCTTCATTGGTTCTAGTATCATATGAATATAGAGGAGGATGTGAATTAAAATTCATATTCACATGAGGTTGAGAAGTAGTTTTTTATGACTCTTGATTAGGAAGAAGGTCATTGAATATATTAAACTTAGCATTTCCATTAGGTTGTGTATGTGACTCTTATATATATGTTTTAATGTCAATTATGTTTTAATATATTAATTCATATATCTTATGTCATAATTTTATGCATATGTTTGTTGAATGTCATATTATTTGATGATATCCATAATATGAATTACTTTTGAATCCTTTATATTGAGGCTTACTCATATAAACATATTTTTATGGAGGGAAAGATACAAGTTTTCATTCATGTCTTGAAATACTTTATGTGTAGATTCTATTAAATGTTTAAATTACCTCCTCGATGTAGATGAGAAAATAATTTAATTAATTATTTTAAAAAATATGTTAACTATTATTTTCATTTCATTCTTATTATCAATAAATTTTGATTTGAAAGTTTATCTACTTGGAAACATTTCACTAGGAATGGTTGGAGGGTAGGACCCATACTTTAACTTATTCATTTCAATATGTTTAACATCTCAATCCTCAAACAAGTGACACAATTAATTATTATAGAGGGGAAAACAATATTTGGTTAAATATAACTTGTAATTCATTATTTTCAATTTTAATTTCCATACTAGCTATCATAATCTTGTAATATAACACATAATTAGTGATAGGCTCATTTAGGCCTTGTTTGATTCCTAAAATATAATAATAAGCCATTTTATCATTAATTTTAATTAATAATTATTCTATAAATTTATCAACCAACATATTTAAGGCACAAACTTATTGTACATGGAGACCATAAAACTAATGCAAGGTGTAATACTTAAAACTCTATGGAAACAACTTAGTTAATAACTTATCATTAGATGCATGGTTCAAACATGCTACATGAAAGTCTCAAAGATATTATTCTAGATCAACTTTATCATCATATAATGTAATCTTAGGTGACATAAAGCCTATTGGAAAAGGATAGGATAAAATATTAAGAACAAATGGATTATGTAATGACACATGAGAATCACTAGTATGGCCTACTTTGGAAGAATTCTAATGTAATTATGTAACCTTATTATAAATATTAATAGCTATTTTTAATAATGTTTGAGAATAAAACATATAAAATTATGTGTCATGAGTAGTAACCTTATATGGCATGAAATTACGATATGTGGGGATAAATATTTTAATTTAAGGAAAATTGTATGTTTCAACCATACTATTGGTGGACATCAAATGTTTAGAAAAAGGTGTAAACATAGGAATGGATTTAGTATAAGTATCAACACCTATTTTAAAATTTATATCCTATGAGATGATTTAAATTATATGAAGATCTCATATTTTGATTCCTCAAATGTGGAAATATTAACATTTTTAAAAAAAAAAACTTATAAGATTGTTTTTAATATTTTTGTAGGTCATGGGGTTTTAAATAGTTTCTCTTTTGAAATTCATAAATGGATATAACCTATGAATTATCTACACCATCAAGTTCATCTAGATGTATTTTATCATTATATTCATTATAGTGTGCATTATCTTGCTCATAAATAGTTTTCATATGTGGCATATCATCATTAGCAGTATTTTGTACTTTTGTGTGTTTTTATTGGCATTTATATCAATAAAAAGAGGAATATCATCAAATTTATCCATTTTCAAAAAGGGTGATTGATCTAAATAAATATGACTATGCTCAATTTAAATATCACTTAATCTAGCACTTCACCTTGGATGGATATAAATCTAATTTTATTGAGTGGTAAATAATATTAAAATGAAAAATATGAAGCATAAATTACTATGCAATAAGGGAAAACCAAGAATCAAATCTAAAAATCATAATTAAATACAAAAATATGAAACCCTATAAAAACTATAAGGAAACCCTATGAAAACTAGGGTTTGATATGCTAATGTAAAATTATCCTAGGTTAAATGTAAATATTGCATCCCCAAAAAATAAACCTAGTCAGTTGGATCAATAAAACAACTAGGTGTACATAATGTTAAACACAACATTTTTTTGAAATTCTATTATAAATAGTGCAAGATTCCACTTCCATGGAAGAAAGGTAGCCAAAAGTTTCATAAAATTTTGAGAATAAGAAAAGGGGTTAATTTTTTTGGCTTTGGCTAAGGCAAGTGGAATGTGGTAAAGGTGGTTGGATAATCAAGCTTTGATACTAATTTTAAGGAATGATAAAATACCAATTTAAATGAAATGATCTAACATAAGGGAACTAGGAAGTAGAAACAAAACATAGAGGTAAATTATCATGATAAAATGCATGAAGATATCAAAAAATTTAGAGAATAAATAATAGGTATAAAAATACTTCATTGGACATGCTCTCCATAAGGTAAGGAGAGTGGTAGATAAATTAATTTTAGACATATGTTATCAAGGTGAAAATGTGTTGGAATTAGCTAATGAGATGGGGGAGGGTGAATTATTTTCTTATCAATAACCATTCAATTCCATTCATCATTCCATGAAGCATTCATTCACATAAAGATTAATGCATAAACAAACAACCACAAAAGCATACCACAAAAGATATGTGGGAAACCCTCTTAGAGGATTAAATCCACTGGACCATGCATATGGAATATAGTCCTATAATGTCAATATCCAAATTTTAGTGAAGCACCAACTTCACAGGGAGCTCTAACCCCTACCTAGTTAAGCACCCACTCAATTAGTCTTCTATAATCTCAATCTTGCAAGAAGGCTCCAACCCCCTAGGTAGTTTATCACCAACTAAGTCATCTCTAATATCTTATCATATTAGAACACTTATTTGTATTATTAAACGGATGATAATCTCCTTTGTTTTCACTCTTTGCCCTTTAACTCACTCAAACAACTTCTTAGGACTTTTTGCTCAACATGCCTCGTTTAGGCTCATTAGGTCCATTGACTTGGTAATCCACATGAAATAACTATGTTAGATAAACATGTAAGCTCCTATTCTCCCTCTGATGGTCCTTAATGACATGTTCCTCCTCTTTCAAAGGTTTTCTCCTTCACTTGTTTCCTCTCAACTCTAACTAGCACAAATAGACCAATAGTTATTGCTTTTATACTCAACTCTTGATCTCACCCATCTTGGTCGAACAAGATCATTATACCATGATTGATTTACCCTTGAAATAGGTCCAAAAACATGTTACATGAGTGAATCAACCACTCCATAGGTAATTTATACCCCTTGAGGACTAAAACCTATTAGGCCTATTAGAGACCTAGAGCAATTAGGCCTTCTCTAAGGCACACATTACACTCATACCCCTTGAGAATTTTTGAGTCTTCACCAATCCTTTAAAACTTCTAATATTACTTAAATAGACCACTTATATCATCCACATATGTCCAAACCACTTGGAACTAAAATTCATCACTTGAATCATGCCAATAGGCTTACTTTCTCAACATCTCAACCATATTCTCTACTTATTTGCACACTATAAAAATCAAATACCTTCATCTCAATATACCTATATAAGCTTTGTTCATGCTTATGAACTAGTCTAAACACATAATCCTACTAGTTTTCATATATGTTGAATATCTTCATGCCACTATAGACAAATTCAAGGTTCATTCTCATGCCAAACCACTTTGATGCCATGTTCAACTACTGCTTCACATATTCTCAGAATACATGTCTTCATCAAGACAAGACATTCTAATAGATCACTTTAGAGATAAAACTAACAATATTATTTTGACATCAGTGATTATATGCAAACATATGACATCAATGATAACTTGCAACAAAAAGTAGTGTGTAGAGTTGTTGAGAAGAAAGTAAAAATACATGAAGATAAAGATAAGGATAGTAAAGGACATTTTAGGTACTTAGAGAGTGATGTTAATGTCATGTGTAAATGAGATTATAAAGAAAGGGCACACTAAGATGTAGGAACATAATATATAACATAGAACTCAAGGAAGTGAAAGATAGTTGGATGAACAATGAGCTATACGGATTGACATTTGGACTTTCCTTAAGTTAGGTTGGTGTTGTAGATGACACAAAAATAGAGAATAATATTCAATGATATATAATATTCATGGATATGATATAACATTTTTAAAATTTACTTCTAGGGTAGGTCCATAGATTGCACAAATCCTATAGATCTACTAAAAACCCCATTAATTACAGTTATCATTTAGTTACATAGAAATTTAACTACATGACCAAGTATAGATGGATATTAAGATGGATTTATACCAAGCCCTTTTAATTATTAGGAGATAAGAATAAAACTTTATAATAGGGATCTTATAGAGGGGAGGTTGCTTGATATGAAAGATTAGACCTATATCCTTGAGTAGATGGTAGTTTGAGGATCTCATGGTAAATAAGAGGAAATCCATATTTAAGGACTTGTTCTGAGATACATAAAGCTCCATTACAGTAGTTGTGAATCTCATAATATATTTTTAAAATTTTTGAGATAAATAAATAACTAAATTTAATATAAATATCCATTATGAGAAAATTTGAGGGTTGTTAGGTTAAGACATCACTTCACTAGGACCCCTAACCCTAACTTCACCTGTTATAGTATCAAAATAAATTGGCAAACCTTGCAAGACCATAAGATGAAAATATGGACCTATAAGTGAGGATTGACCTATAGGAACAAAGGATAGTAGATCTCTAAACATGAAGCAACTACCAAGATATTATTCTCAACCTTGATAATGTGAGTACATAACAAAGGGTGATGAGAGAAGAAGAAAAAAGGCTAGCATATCATCAAATGTGAGGCAACTATAGATCATAATCATACACTAAGGAAGGTGGTTTGAGATAAAATATAAGAGTATTAAACACTCAGTTGGGATGATCTCTGTAGACACCCCATTTTGGCCACAATTATATTCCAACCAAACTTTATATTTATTTCTACCAAATAATGTAAATTAAGCCTAGGAATCACTAGATGCCCCATTTTCATCCAAAAATTAGATATTAGTGATCAAAACTATGTTGAGGCATCCCTATTTGGGGTATTATCCTATACTCATCATTAGCCTTTCCTGGATTCATCTCCAATCAATTTATGACCTAGTAAATTGATAGTTTGGCCTTTCAACCCATTAGGCAAGGCACTTAAACAATTCTTAAAGTGAAAAAATGTTAAGTAGAATGAATTAACTAAGAAAATCAAATTAAATTCTTAAGTAAAATTTCCATTTGAAATTAGTGAATATTAATTTTTTTTAAATGAAATTCTAATAAAATTGAGGTCATAATGATATTATCATTCTTAAATTTAAGGAATTGAAAATATCTCCTTTAAAACATTAAATTTAGAAATGGAGAGCCATGCTTAATAAATGGGATCTATATCCCAAATATTAATTACTTGTACTCTAATTAACTCAACTATGGTTAAACTAAACCTAACTACACTTGGGTTAGATTTAGTTTGAAAGGCTATAAATAGAAGTGCCAAGACCATTTTAAAACAAGCTCTCAAGCCAAGGTTATAATGTTCAATTGTTGAGAGACAAATCAATCTTGTAGTTTTATAATGCAAAAACATTTCCAAGGTGAAAAGGATAAATTATTCAAGGAGTAAAATTTTAAAATGCTCTTTGATCACATGACCAATCACATTCCTCCATGTCTAACATCAAACTCTTGCTCATAAGGAATGTAAAGAAGACTTGTTTTGTCTTCCATTGTTAGTTAATTGCATTGTTCTCTTGTTCCTTGAGTGTCTAGGTTTGAGATGTTAGATTTATTAGTGTGTTTTTATTGGTTTTTATCATACTAAAAATTTACTCACTCCCGTCCTATATTCCTATCTCACATAATGGTACACTCGATGGGACAAATCTTTATGAGTGAACACCCCATAAATTTTTATTATTGTCTCTTATTATTTTTTTTTACTAAAAAGGCCCTTAAATTCATCATAACTTTTGATGGATTAGCTACTTTATATATATTTTTTAAGGATGATTTGATGTTTCTTATTATAATACTAAAAAAAATTCATGAAAAAACTATCTATATTTAGTATTTATCATCAAATTAGTGACTACCACTTTTGTTTTCTAGGATTTTACTAATAAAAAACTGATACAGAGATCATAATTTTTTTATATTCATGTTTTTAATCTAAAATTTTAAAAATATGTGAGTATATAACCTATGAAAAAACTTCAAAAATTTTGTGAAGGATTGATGTATATTTTATAGGTTATGGCAAGACATTGGCTGTTATTTTTATATTTATTTATGTTTGGTTTTGTTTTTAACATTGGTTTTGTATGTTAACTTTTCTCTTTTGGTCCAAACAAACTTCTAACAAGTTTTTTCTTACATTTTTTTATCAAATAAAGAGAAAAAATATTACATCCTAACATTCATTCACACTCATTTCACATTTATTTTTTGTGCTTTTTAAAAATTAAACAAAACAACTTTCATTTTATTGTTTCAAGATTTCGCAAAGGCCAAACTTCAAACACATTTTAGGTTGGTGCTATTAAAAAGAAATTCTATATAGTTAGAGATCTTAAGATATTTTTCAATTCTTTTTTGTTCTTTAGATAGTTTTAATTACTTAGATTAAATTCTTTGATTTTTATAAATATAAACTATAACATGTATGGTCTCTCCCCATACCCTTTAGGTAACTTAAATATCCAAAAAAAAAAATTATTTATATCCAATGTTTGTTAAGTCTTGTTATAAATAATGTCATATATGCTATACCCAAGCTCCAAGTGACTTGGGTGATTCAAAAGAGACCTCTAAATTCTCAACATTTTTATTTATTTTTTGTTATGTATATGTCTTGTGGGTGGGAATTCATCACCTCCCCATGAGTTATATAGGGGTGAGTTTACTTTGGGGTTCATATCTTAGCATCATACTAACCCAAATCCATGGTGGGGTATATAAATCACATAATGTGATATTATGATTGTTATGGGGATGACCGGCTAGCCCCTTTGATCCTAATGAAAACCTGGGCTAGGTATTGTTAAACATTGGACTCTACTAAGAAATACATGGTCAGAGTCACTATGCAAAGGAATATACCCTTTCATAATAAGTTATCATGTATGAACCCAATTGACATGATTTATCCCTTGTGTTATCCACACTTGGGATCATACAATACATTCAAAACTTATATATTTTTAGTCAACCCCACTTGCCACAGAATTTATAGCCAAATGTTGAGTTATCCTTACTCTAAGTTTGTGTCATTTACCAATGCTTTATATATAGAGGGAGGAGTAAAAAATATACCTACACTTGTTCTTTAATTTTTGAAATAACACTTAATTAATCACAAGCATTGTTATATCAGTGGAAAATTTGGTAGAAGCTACACACACCCATGTCAATTATAGGGATAGTACGAGCCATTTGTCTTACTTATATTTTCTTTGACTTACATGCATGTTTTGAGAGTATAAATTATTTGTTTATTTAAAATTAGTCATAACCATCACATGTTTTTATTACACTTTCACCCAAGAGGTGTTATTTTGTTCATTTGGTGTCACACTTTTGCCTTAGAATTTTTATCCTAAAAACATTTGTGTGTGTCACTTGTTTAAATAGGGCATCATTATTTTTCACATTTCATCTCAAGTATTTTACTTGAAGTTTTTAATCCAAAAACATTGTCATACATTTTTACTAAAGTAGTGTTGTTATGTTGATCATGTTATTCCAAAAATTATGCCTTCTTTCAAACCAAGTTCAAAATCACATGTACCTTTGGTATAAAAATGGTGTTTTTATGTTATCCACTTGGGTCTAGGATGTTCTCCATTTAAAAATTTGAAGTCTTTTAAAACAAGTTAGGAATTTTTCTTGTGAAGTTTAGTTTCAAAATTTATTAGTTTGCATTTATATCTTGCTTAATTTTGTCTTGGGTGTTTACATCTTACCTTTGAATTGTGTAACCTGTAATAATTCCTTTCTTGCTTTGAAGACCCATTTGCATAGACCTAATAAGTGTTTTATGTTCATGATCCTTGAGTCAATTTGTTTCCTTAAACTAGTATTTAAACTCAATTTTAAGTATAAACTTTAAACATGATTAGTTTACATTGGAGCCTTGCTTATCACTTGGGCTTGAATGCTTTACTTATCGCTCTTATTTTGATTAATTAAGATTAACATTCCCAAATAGTTTTATATGTGTGCCTAGAATGAATTATTAATACTAAGGTCAAGTTTTTTTAAAAATCCATGTGCTAATATTGAGTCAAATTTCTTTGAACTAGTTAACTTAGAAGTTAGATTAATTACAAGTTTTTACCTTAACCTAGTTTACTTCAAAGTTTAGCTTTGTGTATTCTTAAGAAAGACCTAGCATTTCATTAAAGTTTTTAGATATAGTTAATGTTTTTTGAGTCTATATTTTTACCTTTTATCTAAATAACTAACACTCTTTTTCATTTTAGACCTAGATTAGATTTGTTCAAAATAACTTTTCCAAGACCAATATTCAAAATTACCATTCATTTAACCATTTGTGTGAGAGAACTTAGAGTATATGAGACCAAGTTTTTGTTGATAGTTTTGGAGAAGAGCTCCATTATAGGCCAATTTTAATTTTTTTTCAATAATAGATCATTTTTTTCATCTATACCAAGTTTCAAGATATGCCAAGCATCAAACAATATTTTTAGACCCTATTTCAAGAGTTTTGTGAACTATAGATTTTTTCTTCACAAGATGTTAGTTGTGAGTTAAGATATGCCTTGATACACACATAGTGGGAACATGTATTATATAGATTATGAAATAATGGTCATGAATGATGATATTTTTCAAGACCTATATGGAGAAGACGTATTTTTTGACACAGATCCATATCCCCTTTACACTAATCAATATACAGAATAAGGCCAAGATTTATTACAACAATACTTGGTTATTACACTTCCTTATATAGGTAAATAACAATAATAGATAGATCAATACCTTGATAGTGTGCCATATATTATCAAATAAGTCCAAAAATAGCCTTAATACATTACCATGCCCTCAATCTATGACTCGTATTCATTCGATCATCACTTTCTTAAAAATAAGGACAAGGTTTTGGTTAGAGCCATCGAGGTAGGATCCAATGTTTTGGAATACTTTCCCCACTATAATATACTAGTCTAGTTAAAATGGTTAGAAACATACCTTATACTAACCCTCTCGAATAGACCTCTACTAGCTACCATAATACTCTCAAGCCAATGCAAAACCAAGGTTCAAATGTGTTTACAAAGGGAAAGATGCCCATGGTAGACTAATTCATGTAAATACAACAAGCATATAATACATATCTTAATCTAACACATAATTTCATTGTTATTTCCATATCAAATACCCTATTTATATAAATAACTCCTTCTATAGAAGTGCCAATTGATTCATTGGGTCATACTAATTTGGGTGTGAACCCATTTTACCAAAGTAATTCAATATACAACATGTTTAATGTCCCATTAATTAAGGAAGTGACTATGGATTCTAATTAGGACCATGTGCCAAATTCAATAGAGAACATGCAAGTGTCTCCTAGTTCAAGCCAAGGTAAGTAAAATACACCATAGAATAATTCACAATAAATACCTCTTGCTAATACTACAAATGGTTCACAACAACATGGGGTATGAATACATATTTCCCAACTATAATAAGTTACACTAACTCCTCAACTAGTTGCTTCTTCAAGCATGCAACAATAAGGGATATGCAATTAGACATTACCTAATATCTTAAATTAATAAGTGGTGAATGTTACCTCACCCCAACAAGGGATGACTAATATTTCATGGCCATGGACATAGACTAATTTTCCACCTAAACAAAGGTAGAAAACTATGCCACATCAATAGGTGATAACAAATGTTCACCTTAATATATGTAGACTAATATACCTCAACAAATACATACATTTTCTAGTCAATAACATGTTTTTATTTGTCAACAAAAAATTATAAACACCAAACATGCATCTAGTTCACAACTAGTGTTTGTTCAAAAAAGAGGTGCCAACATCCATCAAGTACTTATTAGGAAATCATTTCCTTTTACCCAATATGTGCCACATATTCAAAGACATGGCCTTCATTAATAATAAGTACCATTTATACTACCATGTTTGAGTAGTCAACAATAATAACCTACTCAAGCTCAGTAAGCACAATACCTTCCAAAAAGCTAAATACATCCATTACAACCCAAATTCCCTCATGATCAAATCCATATTTCTAATCCAAACTAGACTATTTACAAAAATATATAATATCAACTACCTAATCCAAATACATAGATGCATATTACTAGCCTTGGTCTATCAAACTAACATTCCAAAATACTCCATTCCCCTATTGTACCTCGGTCAAGGTAGTCCACCTTTGACCACCCAACTAAAACCATAACCAATTATTCCATTAAGTTTATTATTCTAAGAGATGAAACAAATGAAATATCTAATTTCATATATTCATACAAAAAAAATAGACTAATAAATTAAAATTGGATGACGTGTGATCATATCTATTTAACATGGAGTATCTATAGATACTATTTCCTCTAGGTTATGAGCTACCAAAATTTGAAAAATACAAGGGTAAAGGAGACCCTAGAGATCATTCAAAAGAGTTTTTCATCACTTTCTAGCCAATGGCCTATAGTGACATCTACATGATTCTTATTTTTTCTCAAAGTCTAGCTAGATAGGCCTTGGAATGGATTCTTAAGTTTCCAATGAAATTGGTATCTGACTTTGATTATCTTTCAAATAAGTTTGTACAACATTTATCATACATTCTTGAACATGGTATTTTGATAATTGATTTGGTTCAAGCCAAGAAGAAATTTGGCAAGAGTTTTTCAAGCTAATTATAGTGATGAAGTGTGTTTGCTATTTTATTCACTCATAATTTACCAGATAAACAATTGACATCTATGTTTACTAAAAATTTGCACATCAAAATATCTTATCCCTTGGATCTTCAGTGTGCTCACACATTTAAGGAGATCATTGAGAAAGGTATCTAAATTTAAAGGACCTTATTGATAAATGGATTATTAATTTATCTTATTCAAACCAAAATCAAAGCCAAAACTAACATTTAGGTGTAATTCAAAACCCTATCCCAATCCAAACACAAGCATCTGCCCCTACTTAAGATAATAATTACAAAAAACCTAAGTCATACAACTGCAAAAATAATTTTGTTAATAATGGAGTCACTGAGTTACATCATGTTTAAATGGTGAAAACATCATCTACCTAGCCTCTACCACAAACTTAACTTATTCCACAAATACAACCTATCAAACAAGTGCAATTTATACCTCAGACTAGGATAACTCCTTAAATCCTACAACCACCACCTTTTAAGACCCTTCCTCCAAGAAGAAAACCCACTCATAGAGTTTTTAGTGACCTTCATGATACTACTAAAGTAGTGTTTTAAAAATTATCTATGGCCAATATGATTAGTTGGATAATTCCAAAACCCTTTCTTGAAGGAATGCCTTATCCAAATTAGTATAAATAACATGAGTTCTATGAATACCATCATGTTCATGGATATTCTATACACTATTTTGTGTATTTGAATAATCTCATTGAGAATACATTTGAAAATGGAGAGATACAATCAAATAATAGAGCATCTACTTCTAATTAAAACTTTAGCATCTACCAAAATCCTTTTCCACAACATAAAAATACCAATAAACAATAATAATAATAACAAAGACCATAGCCATAATAATAGGAACAATAATAGTAGTAGTAACAAAAACATCAACCATAAAATGGATAGAATAACCAACAAACCTATCACATAGCTACACATGACTATAATAAAGTTGTAGGTCATATTGTAGGTAGGCATGTATCTACCATTACCATCAATCCTATATTGAATACTAATAGACCAATACTATTACCTGACAATGCCAATAAGCCTAATAATTTTGATAATCCTTCCTTGACCTATGACTGTAGTAAAGCACAAAAGAAACTAGGGATTACCATCTTAGGTCCTTATGTCGATAACCCTTCATTACCCTGTAACCACAATCAAGTGCATCGGCAATCAAGAATTACCCTCCTTGGCCCATCTCCATAATTTTCTATATATGATAGTTTTGTACCCTATCCAAATTATTTAATAACAACTTGATGGTCTAAATTTACCATCCCAATCCCATAATCCCCTATCAATGATCCAATCTAACCCACTATGCCAGTTAGGAGTAAGACAATTACCATTGTTAAGAAAAAACATATGATATTGTGGAATAAATATAAAAGACACACAAATATCTATTATATATTTGTTTCATACATTTACCATCCATAACAATATCCTTATAGAACTCTTTGTCCAATCCCAAGTTCTCAATGACATTACACCAAACAAATTTAGAGCTTTAGTTGGACACCCAACCCTAGGCCAATAGTTGACCTTTAACCAACATGATATGTCATCCCTTGTCCCTATCTATAATAACACATTGTATATTATAGTTGTTATAACATGGAGTAATGTTAAACATGTCTTCATAGATTGGATCAGGTCTGAATATTGTGTATCTAAAATTAAGTAAGCATTTGGGATATACTATAGCTAACATTTAGCGAAAGACTATTATTATCAAATCCTATGACAATGAAGAGTGAGAATCACAAGGAAACATTAGTTTTATAGTGATCATTGGGCCTTTAACTGATGATACACTTTTCCATGTGTTAGACTTGGATTTATCATATGATTTTCTTTTAGGTAAACCATGGATACACAAAATTCATGCAATACCTTCAATCTTGCACTAATGTATTAAGTTTCCTTACTTTAGGATGGAGGTAAATATCTATGGATATTTACATCCATATGAACACTAAAAGCATTTAGAGGCCAGATATGAAATATACAATTACCATTTTGGACTAGACCAAATGTCTAAGAATGACAAAGACAAAGAGATACTTGTTGAATTGGTAGAGACCAATTGCATAGACCTTGATAGCCTTGCCTCAACTTTACATATGCCTCGTATAGAAATGTCTAATCATTTTTACCCTTTCAAATAATGGTTTAAGAGAGTATTTTACCCATGACACCTTCCATATATCTAGGCTTACATAGAACCCCAACTCTTATAGAAGGCCCAAAGCTAAGCCAATTTATATGGAATGGTGACAAAAGGGGTATGAAAGATTCATAGATCAATGCCTATTCTTTTCACATCAGACACTAGCCAAGAATAAGACCTACTAACTAATGATTATTTTTGGTTATATAATGAAAAATTGGTTGATTTATACTGAATTACAAATTACACCATCCCTAACAAGATCATGGATAATAAAGCTTATGAAGATAGAGGCCTGGGGTAAATCAGGAGGGTACTATTGAGTCCATCTCTATGACCAAATACAAAGGAACTCATGGTCTTAGATTTAAACCATCTGGGGGTGATCCCACATATCTCATTCATGTTCATATACCAATGACTAGAGATGATAATTTTAGTAGTGAAGTAGAGTCTTATTATAGCATATATGAAGACCTTGCCAGTTCTAACATATTCAACCCATATATCATTTGTACCATTACACCAATAATATGGCATTCCCTCCTTACCCTTTATAATCCTCAACTATTAGACTAGAACCAGTAAGAATCCATAGTACCTATAGATGAGTTTGATAATGATGAGGCCTTTTAAATTTTTATAAGCCTAAGAGACAATGTTCCTTTGGGAGACCATAAATAAGGGTTCTCTATAAAATTATATCCTATTGCCTATTTTAGAGAGTGAGTGAACACCCTTAGCCAAAAATTAAAAAAATAAAATATTGAGGTTCAAAGTGAAAACCTCTTCGAGGTGATTGTAGACTAGGGTAAAAGAAAATAAAAAGGCTAGTCTCTTGGTGAAAACCTATTTTAGGTGCCACTAGATGAGGATGTTCACCCTTTTTTGAATGAAGCTCAAGAGACCACAAACAATGAACTTGATTTTGGGCCTACGTTTAGTACATATGAAAAATATGCCTTTGATAAAATTGTTCAAGAATATACTATAATGTCTATTACATGGCCCTTGCTACCATTAGGAGATTTAAATTCATCTTGCTTGTGAGAACTTGAAGAACCAGTCCAACTAGAGGACTTTGCCATTGATGTCTATTTTACATCCTTGCCTACTATTCTAGAATATGGTTTGACTCTCCTTGTATAGGATATTATAGATGTCAACATGGGGACTCTAGAAGACCCAATGAGGATTAAATTAGGAATGTCCCTCACTAAAGAGGAACATGACATTTTTATAGCCATTTTAAGGGAATTTGTTGATATATTTGCATGGGCCTATTTGGAAATACTAGGTTTGGACCCTACCTTGGTTGTACACTATCTCTTTGTATATATTGATGCCAAACCTTTTAATCAAAAATTTCGTAAGATACATCCTCATATTATTTTGTTAGTTAAGAAAGAGTTGGAAAAATTCTTGGAATAGAGATGCATCAGACCAATCAACTATTAAGAATGGATGTCCAACATTGTGCATGTTAGTAAAAATCTAGAAGAAATCAAAATATGTAGTGATTTAAAAGACATCAACAAGACCTACCCAAAGTATGACTTTCCTTTATTGAACACCATCATGATAGTTGAATCTATAAATGGGTATGAAATGATTTCCCTTATGGATATTTTTTAGGATATAACTAGATTAGGATTGCATGAGAGAACCAACACAAAGAAATGTTCACCACTCCTTTGGGATTTTTTTGTTATCATGTCATGTTGTTTAGCCTAAAGAATGTTGGGGCAGCATGCCAAAGGGTTATGACCATTATATTTCATGATATGATGCATGATATTCTTTAAGACTATATCGATGACATATTAGGTAAATCTAAGACCTGTGTAAATCATCTAGATGTATTATGAAATATATTTGAAAGGCTTCATGAGTACAAGGTTCAACTTAATCCTAAAAAGTGTATCATTAGTATTACCCTAGGCAAATTGTTAAGCTTTATTATCCCTCATCAAAGCTTTGAAGTTGATCTTACCAAGGTACAAGCCATTATTTATATGTCACCACCTTTCAATTTAAATAATTTTTATAATTTACAAGGAAAAATATAATCTATCAAATGATTGATTTCATAAATGGCCAATAAATGTCATCCTTTCACTCATTTATTGAAGAAACGTATTAAATTTCTTTGGGATTCATAATGTTACAAATACTTTGATAATTTAAAGGAATACTTAGCAAATCCACCTATTATGTTACCACCAATGCCAGGTAGGCCATTTCTACTTTACCTATATACCACCTAAATTGCCTTGGAGGCACGTTTAGCCCAACATGATAAACATGGGAAAGAACATGTAGTGTACTATCTAATCCATACACTGGTATTATATGAACATAACTATATTCTAATTGAAAAATATTGTATATATATGGTCTTTATATCCCAAAAGTTACATCATTACATTCTTAACAACAAGACCATAGTCATTACCAAAGTAGATCTGCTCAAGTATCTACTATCAAAAATAATTTTATAGGGATGGATGGCTAAGTAGGGCATGATTCTAAGTGACTTTGAGATTGAATATGTCAATAAAAGGCCATTAAGGGATAATTAATTATATATTATATTGTTTAATATCCCCTTTAAGATACTCAACCATTCACTTTTACATTCCTTGATGAATCCATCATGACTATCATAGAAACAACTCTAATAGAGTAGCATTGGAAGCTATATTTTGATGAATGACCCATCTCATGGATCAAGACTATTATTTATGACAACAAAGGGGGATCTCATTACCAAATCATTTTTTATCAACTTTCATTGTACTAATAACATGGCTAAATATGAATAACTCATTATCGAGCCTTGTCTAGTAGTATAATGGAACATTTAACATTTAATTGTTCATGATGATTCTTAGCTAATCATCAATCAAGTTAAAAACAATTTATAGACTAAAGATGATAAGTTGGTACCATATAAATCCATGGTGGACATTCTTAAGTATTAAATTTCCCACATTCAATTTGAAAACATACCATGAGTCAATATCAAGATAATAGATGACATGGATACTATTTTTTATTTAATCCATAACACATATAAAACAACAATAAGTTACATCATTACATTCTTAACAATAAGCCCATAGTCATTACCAAAGTAGATCTGCTCAAGTATCTACTATCAAAAATAATTTTATAGGGATGCATGGCTAAGTAGGGCATGATTCTAAGTGACTTTGAGATTGAATATGTCAATAAAAGGCCATTAAGGGATAATTAATTATATATTATATTGTTTAATATCCCCTTTAAGATACTCAACCATTCACTTTTACATTCCTTGATGAATCCATCATGACTATCATAGAAACAACTCTAATAGAGTAGCATTGGAAGCTATATTTTGATGAATGACCCATCTCATGGATCAAGACTATTATTTATGACAACAAAGGGGGATCTCATTACCAAATCATTTTGTATCAACTTTCATTGTACTAATAACATGGCTAAATATGAATAACTCATTATCGAGCCTTGTCTAGTAGTATAATGGAACATTTAACATTTAATTGTTCATGATGATTCTTAGCTAATCATCCATCAAGTTACAAACAATTTCTAGACTAAAGATGATAAGTTGGTACCATATAAATCCATGGTGGACATTCTTAAGTATTAAATTTCCCACATTCAATTTGAAAACATACCATGAGTCAATATCAAGATAATAGATGACATGGATACTATTTTTTCTTTAATCCATAACACATATAAAATAAGACACTATCAGCTCATCATTGAACATATTATAGCACCTACCCATGAACCCCTAGTCATTGAAATGATCTATGATATTATTGGTCCTAGTTCTATTTAGTATTTTGATTTATATAATTACCTCTATGACCAAGACCTTCCACCAGAACTTTCACATAAGCAACAAAAATATTTCACACACTAAGCCTCTCAATATACCCTAATTGGTCCAACCCTTTATTATAGAATATTTAATAGAAATTTAATTTGTTGTTTAAATTTGGAAGAAACCACATTAGTTTTTAGCAAATTTCATGAAGGAGTTTATGGATTCCATACCAATAGGACCATCCTTCCCAAAAAAACTCTTACATACTAGTTATTATTTGCCAACCATAAAAGTAGATGTAATTTCTTATGTGAAAATATGTAAAAAAATGTTAGAGTTATACAAATTTGATCCATTCTCCAACCAAAACACTTAAAATAATTACTACACCATGGCCATTTTCAATGTGGGGACTCGATCTCATAGGGGAGATTAACCCTACCTCCTCAGATAGCCATAAACATATCTTTACCACCATCCATTACTTCACTAAATGGTTTAAAGTTATACCCCTCACTTATGTGATAGGAAAACAAACTTCCAAATTCATCTTTAGCCATCTCATTTACCATTATTATGTCCCATTCAACATTATATCTCATAATGGTGTATCATTTAATAAGAAGGATGTCAAGGCACTCTATGTCAAATTTAACATAACCTAAAATGTTTCCACTACATATTACCCACAAGGTAATGGCCAAGTAGAGTAATCTAACAAGATCATTGATAATGTTTTTGATAATATTGTCAATGATGCTAGCCGTGATTGGCACTTACAAATATTCTATGCCCTTTGGGCTTACCATACTCCAATAGAAGCCACATCATATTTCTTTGTCTATATAAATATGACCATTGTTTCCATCAAGGTCAAGTTTCCTTCTCTACATATCTCATTAAATCACATCCTTGATTATAAGGATTACATATTCACTCATATACAAGAGTGGAGTTACTAGATTAAAAATGTATGGTCACTATAAACAAATTTTAAGCATATCAAAATCAGCTATGTGGTTAGTATAATAGGCATGTCAAGCATATAGAGTTTTATCTTGGTTATCTTATCCTAAATAAAAATAGAATAGAACCATAAATGAGAAAAAGATTAAAGGCAAGTTCAAGCCTAATTGGATAGGCCCTTATTTCATTATTTTCAATTATGGCTCTAGAGATTTCAAGTTAGATACACCAAAAGGAGATGAACTTGATGAACCCATGAACATAATATGTCTCAAGTATTATTTCACTTGAGAGACCAAAGGTATTGTTTATGAAAATAGTTAACATTGTACTATAATTTCACCTTCCTAATACCATACAATAAGTTTGTTCCTTCCATACCTTCCTTATTGGCCAAATTTATTTCTCAAATATTCACTTGTCCTTTAGTGTCCCCATAGTTATTGGCCTTAGTCATGCGCTCTTACAGTTTTATGATTTGATCTTGTGAGCATTATGCATTCAAATTTGATGAAATAATGACCAATTTGATTTTCTTACACTTTTTCCATTTTTTAAACAATTTCTATTTGAATGCTCTCATCATTTTATGAGTAACCATTACCAATGTTCATGTTATTTTATAAGCTTATTCTAATTCTAGGACATAGATGTAGTAGACACTATGAATTACCAATTTGGTTCATTTATGGATACTCAACTCTTGCTTTTTAGTGCATTTTAATCCTAAACCATACTTTTGCACTCACACAACTTATTTGTGTTGATACTTTCATGATTGTTAATGTCATCCCTCTCTCTTTATATTCACTCAAAATTTTATGAGATCATTCCTATTTTATTATACAAATCAATCATGTTTTCTAGATCATCATTTTCTTCTATCACATATCCTAGGAAAACTAAATTTGTCTTGAAGTTCACATTGGATCTTATGTCTATGGAACTATGTAGGTAGAATCCACTTGCCTAGTGCATCTAGAATTAGCTCGACTACCCCTTCCTTTTCTTATATTTGCCCCCCACCTCCCCCCCCCCATTTTGTTTTTTATTTCATTGTCTCCTATAGCATAGGGGAATGTTTGTTGTCTTGTTTGTATCATTATTCCCTATATCCAAAGACAATGGTTTACCTTCTTTTCCTATTTTATTTTTCTTGTATCATTACTGCCTAGCCTACAGGTCACCTTGTCACCAAGAGTAACACCTCTATTACACATGCATGAACAATTTGTATTTTATTTATAATACCATTATGATTGACCATTATTTGTATATTGCCTTTGTCTATCTAGAATAGTTTGTTTATTAGACTTTTATTTACTTTGGATTATTTATTTATTTTTATTGTGTTATTTTATTTGTGTATGACCATGTTTATTTATTATTATTTATTGGTGTTTTATTGTTTGTTTATTGGTGTTTTGTTATTTGTTTATTTTTATTTATTAGTGTTTTATTGTTTGCATTTGTTTATTTGTTTATCTTGTTTTATTTTCCTTTGTATTTTTGTCTTTTTATTTATTATTTACCATATGATTCTTATACTTTATTTACACTTAAGTCTTGACTACCCATATATTGTACTTAAATTGTGAATTAGTGTACATTCCTACACTTAGTTTATTGTATTATATTCACTTGGGATTTGATTGTTCATATCTTATGCCTAAGTTATTTATACTTACATTTAAAATCAGTTTTACATGCTTTAGGTAAACATTATTATTATAGTTTTCTATAAATATAATACATAATATTCAAGCTACAACTAAAATTAGACCAAAAGATATATTAGACAATGCAATGGGTAATACTTCTCCCTATTCACACCTAGCAAAATTCTAGACCTACCCAAACATTACCCAAATCTAGAGTAATTAAATAAAAAATGAATTATAATACATTATAGTTAGGACATGTATATCCATCCTAGTAGGTAGCATAAATTCATGTTTATCCTCTATGTTACCTTGTTTTTATTCTATGCATATAGATTTAGTACATAAACCACCTTTCCTAATTTTCCATACTAAGGAAAATCATGTGAACCTTCCCTATTCATATCTACCCTATTGGGGAAAATACGAATTGTATCTTGCTTCCATCCTTCTTGCTAGGGCATCTCACTATGCCAATGATTATAACTACCTTTGGACAAATCATTATTTTCACTTTCTTGCCCTACTATGGCACCTCACTATGCCATTAATTATAACCACATTTGGATAAATCATTATTTATACCCCAATTATTAATATATTTCATCATTTCCTTTTTTTAAGGGAACATTTTCTAACTCTATTTATTCAACCTACTCCTTTGAGGGGAAACTAGGTTATATCCATCACCTTCTATGGCATTTGCTAAGGCATTAATGACCTTTTAATTCTTTTAGAAGACATTACTATTCTTATATCTTGAGATTGCTTCCAAAATAGGAGAAAAATATAGACACCCCATTTTTTCCACAACTCTATTCTAAATGGAATTCAGATTGTTTTCTACCAAATAGTGCAAATTAATCCCAAGAGCCACTAAATATTCCAATTTCATCCACGCATTAAATATTAGTGCTAAAAATCATGTTGAGGCATCCCTATTTGGGGTATTATCATGTACATAATAGCTACCTCTTACTGATTCATCTATAGTCAACTTGTAACCTAGTAAATTAATAGTTTAGCCTTTGAACCCATTAAGCAAGGCACTTAAATAATTCCTAAAGTGCAATAATGATAAGTAGAATGAATTAAATAAGTAAATAAAAATAAATGTTTAAGTTAAATTTCCATGTGTAATTAGTGAATATAAATTTTTTTAAATAAATTGTAAAAAAAATGAGTCATGATGATGTCATCATCCTTAAAGTCAAGGAATAGAAGACATCTCCTTTAAAGCCTTAAATTTAGAAATAGAGATATTTGCTTAATAAATGGGATCTCTATCTAATAAATTAATTACTTGTCCCCTCCTTAACTCAACTAAGGTTAAAATAAACCTAACTACACTTTGGTTAGAGTTAGTTTGAATGGTTATAAATAGAAGTATGAAGACCATTCTAAAATAAGCTCTCAAACCAAAGTTATAATGTTTAATTGTTGAGAGACAAAACATTTTTGTAGTGTTATAATGAAAAAACATTTCCAAGGTGACAAGGATAAATGATTCAAGCAGAAAAATTTTCAAATACTCTTTGAGCACATGACCAAGCACATTCCTCTATGGACAACATGGAACTCTTGCTCACAAGGAAGGTAAATAATACTTGTTTTATCTTCCATTGTTAGTTGCTTGCATTGTTTTATTACTCCTTGAGTGTATAGGATTGAGGTTTTAGATTTATTAGTGTTTTTTTATTGGTTTTTATCATAATAACACTTGACTACATCCCCTCTTGGATTCCTATCTCACAATATCTATAGGATTGCAAAGGGAAATTTGTGTTAGTAGTTTGTAAGTATAGAGCACCTACATAAGATTTATACAAATAGCATAATAATAGATAAAAATGAGGTTGAAAGGATTTTAATACCCTATAAGAGTGAGTATAATACAATTATAAATCACTAATATGAGGCATTCATTATATTAGGGAAGAAGTGAAGTGTCAACACATCATTGAAATTAAGGTAGCCAAATGAAGTATCAATAGATTGTTGAATATGAGGTAGTCTATAATCATAAGTTATGAGAATACATTGGAATAAACTTATATAATAGGTATTAAATCAAAATATCATCTTATAATTAGTGTATTGAGTATAAGGTGTGATAAAGTGTTATCCATTGAGCACGGATAGGTGGAGAATGAGAAAAACAAGAGATGGATTGGTGAGAATCTAGGATGAGATGTGTCTCATAGTCATAGATTTCAATGAAAATTAAGTAGATAGACTTCATGTTAGAATTGATATATTAATTTATATCACAAGCATGCATAAAATATCTTTGGAGGAAGGATCCCATAGAAAATTAAGGATATGCCCATAAAAGAAGAGAATCCTCAAAGATTATAATGCCCACAAAAAAATTAGCATGAAGTTGATATGTAAAATTTATTTGGTAGAGAAGGCCCTAAGAAAATGGAGTGGGTATTTGATGCCTATCACTATTTATTGTTGAAGGGTGCAAGGGAATCTATGAAGGTAGAGTATGTGCAAAGAAGGCTACGTGATAATTATTTAGAAGGCTAGAGAGATCTCTAAGTGAGAAAGAGATGGAAAGGAAATAAGAGGGTGTAGAGTTAGGAACATATGTTTTCCAAACTACTAAACTAATTAGTATATCTTGAATTCTATATAAAATTCTGAAGCATACTCAAGTGCCAAAATATGGGACCTACACAGACCAACACTAGAGTGAAGAAGAGACAGTCACAAAAAAGGAAATGTAGGGGAAGAGCTAGAATGGGAGTAAAACAAATTCCAAGAAAAAACTCATGATATTATGGAAGAAATCCATGAAGTTAAGGTGGATGTAATTCCATAATTTTTTATATAAGTGAAAAAATATGTGCAAGGTGTAGTAGTGGTCTACACAAAGATAGGGATGTAGAATAACCTTGAAGAGAGAACATGTATTCTTGTGTAAAATATCGATAGTAAACCAAAGGAAGTATAACTACTTGAAAAGGATGGAATTTTGTGATAGCTATAGATCCTATTGAGGAAGATTCTTTACAATATTCATATCTAAAAGGAAAAACTTCCCTAGAGAAGGCATAACAAGAAGAAGAAATTCAAGGTGATATAGAAAGAGAAGTACAATTTTAGAAAGGTAAATTGAGATCAATTGAGTGTAGTATAAAAAGAGGTGATTTTAATATGTGCAAGTTTTTTCTAAAATAAATAAGGAATCTAGAACAAATATTAGAAGAAAATATGTAACCTTAAGGAGGTATAAATGTGGAGGTCCAAAAGAAAGCAAGCCTAGTTTCACAAAGCACTTACTTAAGGATTGAAGGGAAGAAGATGAGGAGGTACCATCCTAAAACTAAACCTAAGTTATCTCAAAGACAATAGAGCATCACATTGATAAAATAAATGTGAAGAGAGGAAAACTAGAGAGAATCTAGGAAAAAATACTTAGATTGTACAAATGTAGTTTCACAATAATGAGAGAATTCACATGAATAGATTACAGTGTTATCCATGAATAATATCATGTATGGGTGTAAAATATTATAGCAGTGTCCCTAGGAGAAGGTGTTAAGATGTGCAATGAGAAGAGGAAATTTATCTTGAAACTAATGATGAGATGACATTATTTGTGCATAGTAGAGAGGAGTTTCTAAAATGAGTTGACCAACATCGTCCTAAATTTAAAAAGGAAATAAAAATAATTAATATAATTATCATCAGCTCAAATATAATACATAGGCTGCAATTTTTATTGCACATAATGAAAATGAGTCGTTACTAATTGAGGACGATGTAGAAGACCATTCACCCAAAGCTAAGAAATGTGATTAGAGGTGATATCAGTCCAAGTGTGAGAAACAAAGTTCATAATAATATAGAGTGAAGATAAAATATGAGTCAATGGATCCCATGTAGATGTACCTACTATAAATAGTGTCAAATAAGAGGAGATAGAAAGGGATGAGGGTAGCAAAAGAATCACTCAGACAAACTTGTAATAAAAAAATGAAAAATAATGTGTGTGTATAATTATCATGGGAAATGGAAGAAATGAAGGTGGGGATAAACCCATGATAAAATAATGGATGATTAAAGAGTGCACATGGATGCATAATAAAAGTATTGAAAATAACTGGAAGAGGAGGATGGTTCATGGCCTAAAGAAGGCCTAGAAGAGAAGAAAACAATTGAGTAAGCCTCCTTAGGTGCCACATCAAGTGGAAGGAAACATTATGGTCAAGGTAGTCAACTAGAAGGGTGGTTCTACCACTCTAACCCTAATTATAAGTAGGAACTTATAATTTAATTACTTTAGGAGTATGATGTAGAATAATCCCAAGTGAATTAAAAATATTACATCACCCAAAATATATTCATTTAGTCAAATAAATAAACCAACTAGGTGTACACAATTGCATGACATAAATTTTTTTAAGGTTATTCTAGACATTTTAATAGTCCACTTTCATGGAAGAAATGTAACAAATATTTACTGATGGATTTGGAGAACAAGAAAGGGGGTTACAATTTTTGGCTTTGCATAAGGCAAATGATGTCCATAGAGAATTGGAAATCACATAATGGTACTATGAACTAGAAACAATGTGTAAAATTAAAGGATCACATGACAACATATAAAGAGATCAAATACTTTAGGGCTTTAGGAAGAGGTGAAAAAAGAGTTCATTAGAGATGTGCTACACAAGGAAAGGAACATAATAGATAAAGTATTTCAAACTTATGAGACCAAGGTGAAAACATTTGAGCAATGTGTAGGTAGCTGAGAATTGTGTAAAAATATATGAATAGTAATATAAGGTCAAAAAATATCTCTAATATACATAGAAATTGGTGATGATGAACATGAAAATGAGATCCTGAGGTAAGGGCATGTAGAGATAGGTTTATAACTTATATAATATAACCTAAGTAACTTTAATGTAGTTGTATGATCAATAAACTTCAAGGATTTACACCTAGCTTTTACATTATGTGAGGTTGGTGTTGTAGATGAACCAACAATAGATAAGGATAGCCAAATATATCTAATATGCATGGGCACTATCTAAAAAATTTCATGTGAAAGAATTGAGGTTTGTAAAATGGTATGCTTCTTCTAAGGTAGGTTTGAAAATTATGTAGAACCTTCATATCTATTAAATAAATCATTAATTATAGTTTTAAACTAATTATGTGAAAATGTAGATAAGTGACCAAGTGTAGGTGGGTATAAATAGGGTTTTATCTAAGCCTTTATTTTGATCAAGATCCAAGGAGGAAAATGTATTAGAGTGGTCCTATAGAGGGGAGTGACTTTGTAGGAAAGATAAGGTATATAACCTTGAGTGGATGGTAGTCTAATGATTTTAAGGTAGATGAGATGAGATCCAGATCTGAAGACTCCTTTTAAGATCCATATATCTCCATTGTAATAATTTTGAATATCATAATGTATTTGTAATACCCTTAATATAAATGAATAAAATTATTTAATGGTGAGATCCATTGTGAGAAACTATGAGAGCTATGATATTAAGGCATCCCTTCAATAGGATCCTTGACCTTGACTACACCATATCCTCAAAAGAAAGAATGGGTTCAACAATATGTTTTATTAAATTTAGGATTTAAGTGACCTAATATTCATTAAACTATTTAATAACTCATATTACTTAAGATGTAAAACTACTAAACAAATTTCTATTACAACTAGCTAAATATAGTAAATTGATATTTCTATAAAACACTAAAAGAATGATTTACTTAGATTTTTTCAAGTCTGTGAAGGAATAAATTCATCTAAAATGCATTGAAATATGCATATGAATACTTGGATCTGAAAATATCGATTATGTGCATACATACACAATTTCACACTCACTAAACACCTATATAGTTGTGACACTATATGATGTTCTACGAAATTATCTTATGTAATTTTTCTAGTCTATGATAGTGTTGCCCATTATGCATGTGTATAATGAGTGTGCATGTATATTCATATTTATTAATGCCTTATTTTACTTCAAACCCTAGACATGCACTATAAGACAATAATAAACTAAGACAAAGGGTGAAATGAAAGTGTTGAGCTAACCTTAGGCACTCTTATATGACTAAGTTTTTCCTACATATCTAATACACTAAGGAAGGAATCAAACCACATGTAGTTATATCACATAATTAAGTGTGTGCAATACTATGTAATATTAATATGTTTTACAATCTTGAGTATGGATTTCAACACTTGAAAACTAGTGACTTGGCTTTGTAAATGGCATTAAAATTTAGATCAAGGCCTTTTTATTTTGAGGGGTGATTTTTAGTGATAGCTTGATATGTGATAAACAAGTGCTAAATTATTAGGCAAAATCTAGATAAATTATTAGGATTTATTTGGTTATATAACTGAATATTTAATAAATTTCCTTTGAATCAATATACAAAACATGTGGGTTGAACCATATGATCATTTTGAATTTTAGAAATTAGTCATTAAAGAGTGTGGAGACAAGTACATCATGAGTGTATAATTATTTGGTAGCAAAACTATTTCAAAGGTTTCTAATTGTAAAATAATAATAATAATGACCAAAGTCCAAGAGGTGGTCTAAGAATTATAGTAAGTTGATTGGGTAGAGACTAGGAATATCATGTGTAACAATAATAATAATTCAGAAGGTTCATATTCATATATGAGACAATGGATATGATTAATGGAAAATAATATTAATTTATTTGATCATAGTTTAATTAGGTTAAAGTACAAGGTCAAATTACATGTTGACAAGTGACTATTACCGTATATGAGTGAAATATGAATTTCTATGTTAGTCTTTTTAACTAAATCAGTTATGTAGATATAGTTCAAAATTGTTCTAGTCTTTATGACTATATTAACCTTCCATATACTTTTGAAATGACCCATATTTTATTGATTTTATCAACCACCATTCACATAATCATTATACATTTCAATTCTAACCACCTAATGGTATCATCCACCACTCAAAAAGAGTTGATATAGTTCTAACACCATATATAGAAACTTCTAACTATATCATCCAACACATAGAAAGTGGCAATACAATATTACTACTACTTCCTAAAAAAACCAAATTACATCACCAACAACCTTGAAAGTTTCAATCGAGTATTAAATTATTATTATAATCATTGTATGTACTAAAATCTTCTCACCTCACTAATTATTCTAATTTCACTACTTTAACCTACAACTACATTCTTATATAATTTAACTAATATACCATTATCCCACATCCCATTTACTACATCCTATAAAACTTAATCCATCCCATGACCAGTTAATCCCTTCATTATTCCCTAACAAAACACATGTACCTACTAACCTACTCCCTAAGCCAGTTTCCAATTTAAAAATACAAAATATTCTACATACCCATCTACCACCCTATTCCTATCTATACGTAAACCCCTAAAATCTAATAGGAGATTTATATAATTAGAGGATTCTATAAATTTCCTCTATTTTATCCCCCTTTCTCTATAATTTTATCATCTTATTTGCATATCAATACATACAATTCAAATAAATTGAAGAGTCTACCATAAATTAATGAGTAAAAGACTTTTAGATAGACCTGCATATTTATAGTGTTTTGAAAGATAAACTATTTTACTAGTGCATCAAGCATATTTTATAATTTTTCCATTTTATACACAACTACAAATTGTGATTTTGATTTTATATCCATAATTTCATCTAACTATCATGGTTTTGTAAGGTAACATTCATGGTTAACTAACTTATATAAGATCACAACTCATGATTTACAACTTTGTTTTATAGTTGTGATTTTATTGTTTCTAGTTACGGTTTTGCATTGTGTAATTATGATTTTGTAGGGAGTTACAATTTTTTTTTTTTTTAAAAAACTACTAACCCATTTGGTGTATGATCCTCAAGGCCAAGGCACCCCATTTTATTTTATTACCTTTGTGCTTTTAGGAAGGGGTACCAATAATAAATTATTTTAGTTTTATTGTATATACTTGCTTGTGTGTGAATTTGCTTATATATCTGTGTGTGTGTGTGTGTGTGTGTGTGTGTGTGTGTGTGTGTGTGTGTGTGTGTGTGTGTGTGTGTGTTTCTCTCACATAAGTAATTATCTAAGAAATTTAATTGTGCCTACCTAATTATTACCCCCTCCTAGTCTATGATAACATGTGACGTGGAATTCATCCCCATACATAGGTTTATAAACTAGGGGTTGATGATGTGGATTTCATCACCATGCACTAGACAAAAATCCATGTTCCAATGGAGTATAAAAATTAGGAGAGCTATCATTAAGAGCCTAAGTGGAATTATCCATAAAAGGTTCCATGAAGTGAGGGTCAGTTAAGATCCAATATGCATTGAAGTTAGATAACATCTTATATAGACTTGGGGCCCATTATACCTTCATGTATATTAGGAATACAACTAGAAATCTTTTTTGTAAACCTAGTAAAGGATCCTTTGGCCGTAACATGTATTTCACTATGGGGGGTAGGATAAAACCTTAATAAGCCATTAAGTACAAATGGGGTAAAAAGGGTTTAGTTATTTTTTTAATGGTTCACCAGCCTACAACCTCACCTAATAATCCATCAAATAGTGTAAACATCAAGTTACACACCCAATTATAGTATACTAGCCTAGGACTTATCATTGGGTGTGTTGTTTGAGTGTTGCATTAGACTTGTATTGTTTGTAAGACAAGTCAACCATACCCCATTTTATGTGTGACACAAAAGATACCTTTAGTCAAATATCTGTTATCATCTCATCATTCTAAACCACACCCATCTTACATCTCTTACTCATCTCATGTCCTCCACACCCTAATATTTCATCTTCCACATACCTAAAATCTATTCAAATTATAATCTCTATCTACCCCACTACATCTTAAAATACACCCTATATCATTTACCCATCTTGTATTATTCACCCATCCCACATTTTCTACTTGATATACTAGACATCATCTAACATCTATCTTATGTATTCTCCCATCTCATACTCATCATTTTCCACACCCTTCATATCCAATAACATCAATTATATATCCTTATCCTATGTAATTTTCTATAATCCCCCTTACTCATCCCACATCTCCCATTATTTATCACATACTCACATAACATCCCATATTTACCATATATTTTCCATCCACCTAATACCCATCCTATAGACTTTATTCATTTCATACCTTCCTATATCTTATATCTTCCATACCCCATCCATTTCATATTATCCCATCACCTTTGAACACTATATTTAGTCTTGGAATCAAGTTATAGTGGTCACCCATCCCGTTTATCCTTATTATCATCTTTAGACTAGGTATTATCAACATACATAGTCTTATTAAGATTCTAATCTAGCACCCATCACTCATCTCCTATCAAGTGCCTTATTCACCTAGTACTCATATCATTATCCATTTGTTAGTGGACAAGGTATTTGATCCCATCACTCTCTTTAATATTTACTATATTTGATTTTTACAAGGATTTGTCTTTTAGTAATTCTTAGTCATCCCATTCCTTTCTAAAAATCATCACATCACTCTCTTTGACCACTAGCTGATTTGGTTTCTAAACTAAGTTAGAATTCAAACACTCCCACATCACCTATCGCACCTCATCACATCTTTATTTCTCTCATCTAGAATGGTAATCCATACCCATGACTAACTTAAGATTGGATAAGATTTCAACCAAGATAATGACCCATTGGGGAATATTGTTGATCTAATTTGAGATCATGAAGATACCCATAGTGATATGCATACCCTTACAGGAGAAGATGTATGATTCAATTCCATCCATGATGACAAGGTTAATAATCTAATTGATTGATACCTATATTAAAACAATGATCATGTTTTAGCTTGTGCCATTGAATAGGGAACACACTACCCTAAAATTTTGAACATATCCCCCTACAACATATGTTCATCCTCCCACCCATTTAAATACACCACATAAAAATGTACATACCAATAAAATTCTTAAAGAAGAGGAAGGTGTGGACCAAGAATTTATAGAAGAAGAATGCCACGTGCCCCTCTAAAATAATCATATTAAGACTAATAGGAGGTAAACTATCTTGGTGGATTGATTAGATCAACTTACATAGTAAATAAACCTTTTAATTCATTCCTAAAATTAGCATACATCATCCCCACATCAAAATTTCCATAACACCCCAAATACCTATAAACCCCACTATAGCCATGATCAAACTTTTAGTTCTCTTGGGGAACCTGCATTCATACAAGAATGAAAAGAGATGAAGGAGACTCTCCAAAAAGTATACCCATACTCATAAGTGATAAAATACAAATATGAATATTTTTTTTCCTCTCCCTTGGACATGAGTATCTTACAAATACCTTTCCAATGTCACTTTGAGGTCCCTAAGTTTGAAAAATATAGAAGAAAAGGTTATCATTGAGACCATGTATAATAATTCTATATGGGTCTCAATGAAGTAGCATATGAAGATGCCTACCTATTGAGAATTTTCCTAAAAAGTCTTACTAAACCATCCTTAGAATGATTCATATACCTACCAAAGGGGTCTATATCTAGCTTTAGGGAATCAACTCAATAGTTTGTTAGACATTTTTCATTAAATATTGAACATGATATTTCCATCATAGACCTATATAACACCAAATAGAGAAGTGGGGAAAGCTTGGCATACTTCTTATAAAGATGGAGAAGCTTAGCAAGCCACATATGATGTACAATACCTTAAAAGGAGTCAGCCAAAATATTTGTGGACAACATCAATGCTAAGCTTAAATACCAAATAAAAATCTAGTGTGCTAAAACCTTTGATGAAATAATTGATAAGGGGATGCAAATTGAAAAGGAACTTATTAAAAAGGGAACAATTATACTATACTCCTAAAATGAGCACAATCAAAATCAAGATAACTCCTTTTTAATAAATTCAAAAGTCTTCAACACAAATAAGAATGTCATGGGAGATGGGGTTATTGATTCCAAACAATAACATATTCAAATATTACAAAAGAATAACCCCACATAATAGTAGAATGTCTTTTTCATTTGAGTTTCATGAGGCAAGCCAAAGCCTTAGACTAGCAAAATACCACTCACCAAATTAGAAGTACCCATTAAAATGGTCCTTGACTAATTAATTATTGATAACATGATCACCCTTCCTAAAATTTGACTAGTGGATGATTATCAACCTAAACTAGATTAGTACCATGAGGATGAATTTTGAAAATACCATAGGGTTAAATGTTATGATATAAAAATATGTATGAAATTAAATCATTACATTCAATAATTAATTGAAAGGGGTGATATTGAAATAGAAGGGGAAGTCCTTCAAATCAATCTAAAAATGGGTAGTTAGGCATTTTTAAGGATCTATTACCCAAGCATGATCAAATTAATCAAAAACCACCAAGAGACTAGGGTCATGATTCTTCTTCCAACTGCACTAACTACCACACCATGCCAAATCATTATGTCAACACCATTAAAATATAAATCCCCCAAGAGCCCACTCTACCTTCATCTACCATATTAAAAATCAACTAGACCATAACTGATTATGTGGTTACCACTAGATGTAATAAAATTATAGTCCCTAGGGTACCACCTAAGGATCTATCCACTTATACCAATCACAAGGGTAATACTTCTACTAAATTTATAGTGTCTTATAATAAGTCTTATGATATCATTCAATAACTAGAGAAGACACCTTCTCAAAATTAATTAATGAAACTTCTCAAAACATTTTATTTATGTCATGAGATACTTAATAAAGTTTTGAATGATATTAAGTTCCCTAATGATTTATATATCAATTAGTTCCAAGTATTAATGGGACATTTATCCCCTTATTTGAAAATTAGCTTTGGTACCTAGGAGATGACTCCAATTGGCTCCCACCATAATTATCCATTATTCATTGAAGTCTCCATATCCCACCATTGCATTCCTTGAGTGATCATAAATAGAGGGTCAACATTAAATTTATGTAATATGGATTTTTTGAATAAGTTGGGGTATTATAAAGCTTATTTAGGGCCCACCTTAATTATGATCAAAGCATATGATGATAATGAGAAACCATCTGTAGAAACCATTTACCTTCCCATTATTGTGGGACCTATAGTCCATCAAACCTACTTAATATTATGGATGTTGATTTAACTTATAACATGTTTCTCGATCATCTTTGGATCCATGAGATGTAAACTATCCCATCTACCCTACATCAGTGTCTAAAATTCCCCCACTCAGGTATGGAAGTCACCATCCCTAGAGAAATTAATCATTTTTGCATCTATCAAATGGATCAATCCTCATCATCATATAATTTCCTAAGCATAGATAATTCCATTCTTATCCCAACAACCACCAATTATATATCCCTTAATTAGGTTGTACTTGCATCAGATCCACTACTTAAGGTTACCCACTTAAAAATCACATTAATAGGTTATGGGGAGTATGAATTTAAAACCTTTTATTTAGGTTATCTACCTATTTCCTTACATAGTTACGGGTCCCTAGCCATGTAGAAGGCTAATCCTATCAAGTATCAATTTGGACCAATAACATTCTCTAGTGTAGGTCTATTATTAGAAGAATGCATTAATGAATCATGGATAGTTATAGAAGAAGAGGACCTAATATCTCCTCGAAAGCAATAGCCCCATGTTCAAAAAGAGTTAGAAAATATTCACTATCAAGGGAAAGGACTAGGGAGACATGAACAGGGTAGGATTGAACCCATAATAATTCAAGAGCATCCATAATATCTTAGTTAGGGTACAAACTATTTTATGATGAATTAAATAATATTCTAGTGGATACTACCTCAATCCTTGAGTAATATCTCTCTGATAAATAAGTTAAGATAGGTTTAGTTTATAGTCACTTTGAAGAGTTTGCTACTACCAGCATTTTCCCTAACACCACCATTTACACCATAAATAAATCCATTCACTATTCCCTCACTCATTGACTAGGATCAAAATTAGGATCCATCTTTTGAGATATTTAAAATTGATGAGGCCATTCTAGAATTTTTGGGAGCCTAAGATTTTATGCCTTTTAGTGACCATAAGAAAAGATTTTCCATTAATCTTTATAAATCATCATATTTTTGGAGCAATAACATCCCCTTGACAAAATTAAAGAAGAGAAATTTGAAGATGAAGAACCACTTCAAAGTTTAAATAATTTCCCCATGTCTCATCAAAATCAAAAAAAAAATATAGAAATAGACACAAAAATCTCAAATGGTTTCACTTCAAATATCCCACATCAGTCATTACCCCATTATCTCCAAGATTAATCACTCTCTCTCTCTCTCTCACACACACACTCACACATTGAGGAGGTGATTAAATTAAATATTGAAATTGAATAAAATTCAAAAGTTATTAAACTGGGGGAAAATCTAACATTTGAGGAGTGATAGATTATTTTTGAGCTACTTAAGGATTTCATATATTTTTTTGCATAGTGTTATTTTGACATGCTTGGGCTTGATCCCTCCTTAGTATTACATCATTTTGTGGTACACCCTAATACTAAACCAATTAATTAGAAGTTTTAAAATATGTACCCCAAAGTATCCCTCTTAGTTAAGGAAGATCTACAAAAGTTCTTAGAAGCCAGCTTCATCTGACCCATTGACTATTCTGATTAGATCTCTAACATTGTTCTTTTGGCTAAACCCCAAGCAGAAATTTAGATTTACATGGACTTTCAAGACATTAATAAGGCATATCATAAGGATGAATTCTCTCTTTTAAATATTTACATGATCATGGACTCAATAGTAGGCTATGAAATGTTATCTCTCATGGATGGCTTTTCAAGTTACAATAAAATTAAAATCATGAGAAAAAATCAACATAATATAGATTTTATCACTCCATGGGGGACCTTTTGCTATCAAGTCATGCCCTTTGGCCTCAAAAATGTTGATATAACTTATTAATGGACCATGACAATTATATCCCATGACATGATGCATGATATAGTTGAATATTGTATAGATGATATCTTGGGGAAGTCACGACTCAAGTCAAAACATCATATAGGCTTAAGAAGAATCTTCGAGTGGCTACAATTGTACAAAGTCAAGTTAAATCCCAATAAGTGTGTATTTGGCATTACCTCCAGAAAATTATTAGAATTCATAGTTTTTATGAGTGGCATAGAAGTGGACCTAGCCAAAGTAATATTGATTATGGAAATTCCTCCTTCCAATCTGAAGTAGCTTGAAAGTCTTCAAGGAAATTTATAAGCCATTTGGTAATTTATCTCCCAGCTTACAAATAAATGTCACCCCATTACCCATCTCTTAAAAAAGGGGACAAATTTTAATTGGAACTCTGAGTGTCAATATGATTTTAGTAACGTCAAGTAGTATTTAAAAAATTTCCTATGTTATCACCTCCTTTCTTAAAAAATCCATTTTTCTTGTATATTTTAGAAACCCCATGTGTAATAGGTTCCCTCTTGGCACAACATAAAGACCAGCACAAAGAATAAGCAATTTATTATCTTAGTCACACTCTAATTTCATATGAGCTAAATTATACTCTGATTGAGAAGGCATGCTTAGCCATGGTCTTTGCATCGTAAAAACTTTGGTATTATATGCTTAATAATTAGGTTCAACTCATTTTCAAGGTTGATCCTCTCAAGTATTTTTTGTCAAAATCATCCCTCACAAGAATAATGGCCAAGTAGATCATGTTAATTATAAATTTGATATTGAATATGTTAATAAAAAGGCCATTAAGGGAAAAGTGATAGTGGATTAACTAAACAAAGCACCTCTTGAAGTGATTGAGCCTATTATAACAAGTTTCTTGGATGAGTCTATAATAAGTACTTTAGAATCTAGTGGATAAAAGTTATATTTTGATGGCTCTTTTAATATGCATGGATCAGAGGTAGGCATCCTTCTTATCACCCCACAAGGTGACCTTATTCCCAAAGCTTTTTTCATTTCCTTCCCATGCACCAATAACATCTTAGAATATGAGGCTTTGATAGTAGGCCTTCAACTAGCCATCCAATGGAATATCCAACATTTACAAGTAGTTGGTGATTCACAACTTATAATCAAGTAAGTTAATGATGAGTTCCATACCAAGGACTAGTTATTACTCCCTCATAAATAATTAGTTGACCAATTGAAGTAGAATTGTTAAACTATCATGTTTGAGCAAGTACCAAGAAGAAGTAATAAAGTAACTGATTCAATGGCCACTATTGGCTCTCTTATTGATCTCCCTAAAGATGTTTTAGAAGGAAATTTTACAACAAAACATCTAATTCTCCCAACACATCAATCCATAGCTCATTTACAAATTTACACAATCCCTAATCCCAATCTTCCTTGGTACCACAACATTTATAGGTAGCTCCATGATAACATATTACTACCTAACCTTAATTGCCACCAATGAAAAGCCTTCATCCACCTCACTTCCCATTACACAATCCTTAAAATCATGCTCTATTGTAGAGGCTATGATGGGACTTTTTAAAGATGCCTAACCTTAAAAGAGGCCACTCTCATGATCAAGGAGGTCCATGATGGTATTTATATTGGTGACATTAATGGAATGGTCCTAGCTAAGAAATTACTCCAAAATGGATATTATTGGTCTACCATGAAATAGGACTCCTATCAGTACATGTGGAAATATGTAGCTTGTAAAAAGTATGGGAATATTATTCATACACCCACACAAAAAGTACAACCCATAATGAGTCCATGGCTAGTCTCTATATGGGAACTTGATTTGATCAACTAGATAAATCCTACTTGTTCAGATGGTCACATGTTTATCATCACCATAATAGAGTATTTTAATAAATTGGTAGAATCAATTTTGCTTACCTATATTATAGGCCTTCATATTTCT
>JARHVA010002757.1:1525000-1710000 GCA_037957365.1 Torreya grandis | reverse complement strand
TCTAACTTACATCTAATTAATCATCCTTACTCTTCCCTAATTTAGTTATTCTTGATTATCCTTCATCCTAACATTCCTTAATCTTTTAACAAATAATCCCACTCATCCCTAATGCTACCCTCTTATTCATAATCAAACCTACTATCCCTAGTCAAATTCATTTTATCCCTAAGCCACCCACTCAATCATATTAATCTAACCTAACCTATCATATTACCCATTCCACATGATCTAATTAATTAAACCCCCTTCCCAATCCCACTAACATCTAACTCAATCTTATCACCCCTGATCTAACATCACTCTCCACTAACTACACTTCACTACACCCTATCTAACCAACCCTAATCAACCTAAATCTCACCCCTTAACCCATCCCCATCTCACTAACATCATCTAAATAATTTCAACTCTTAGTGTATCCCCATCCCATTAACATTATCAAACTAACCTAAAACCTTAACATATCCACCTTACCTAACTACACTAATTACCCCTCACACTTTATTATCTATCTATTCCCAACTAACTAACCAATTATTTATCCCATAACTTACCCATTTTTCCCAACTATTACAAAACCATGATTTACAACCCTACCCTAACTAGCAATCTTGACAAAGTCACCATTTACATCTTGAAAGTTTGCTTAACCATATGGTTAGCAAAACTGATAATCCTTGATTTGTGATATTATAATATCATGAGTTTAAGCTTTCAATATTACAATAATGTAGTTCTAGAATCATATTATTATAATACCAAAAGTTCCCCCACAAGACTTTAGGTCACAATAATAATGTCATGACTAAGGGCTCTATCATCAATCACAATATTATCCTAGAAAATTGGATGACATTCTTTTTGCTAAAAATCCTAAAAATTTGACAAAAAAATTAATAAAATCACAAATGTTAGGGTCTAGTACTTATTAATGGTCTAACCTCAGTAGCTCTCTAGAACTCCCACACTTTTTCACCATGATGGGAAGCTCAAGGAAGCCAGTCCATAGTTTTATCTCAGAGTAAATATAAAAAACTCAAATGACCCTATTTTGTCCTATTTGACCCCCCATCTTCTACCCCCTTCCACTTTAACATCCCTTTGCTTCCAAATCCTACATCTAATCCCATCTAACTATCTGATTATCACCATTAGTAATATCTAATCATCTAGGGCATGAATTTTCAATTTTCCCATTGTCCACTCTTTATCCTAAGTTATAACTACATTAACCTAAGGTTTATTTGGATTATGTAGGTATTACTTGGTCTTGACCAGGGATATCTCAACGACCATTCATCCCTCATCACCCTCCCATCCTTAGACTAATCACTCAATAATCACACATCATTTTTATGCTATAAATATTACTTAAAGTAACTCATTATCATTAATCAACAACACTTATCTCTACTATCAATTTTCAAACCTTCCCTAACATATGTCTTCACTATAGGAATTATCATTAGATTGAACCATCCCATCTCAATTACTTTTATCTTGTAAATCAATCACTTTTTAGACATTGGTCATTTGTCTAGAAGCCATCACAACTAAGTTACTTTATCCCCTTCACTCATGGGTCATCTCAACTGTAGCTATAATTCAAGGCATCCCAAACCCATTTTATCATCCTAGTATTATTCCACCCTTGAGACTTTTATTTTAGTTACCATCTAGGTCGGTTCTCCCTGTATGCTCCTTTGAGGGTGCATCATATCCTACTAACTAATTTCTATCACTATCTAAAATTATTATGGATCTTATTAGGAATACAATTACTCCCTCCCTCCTATCCACTCACAATTCCCTTTCAAAGAGGGGGAGAATGTATACACTAAAATCTACTCACCTTGCTAATTATGCAAATTTCATTAATTTAACCTACAACTACATTCCTAGCTAATTTAAGTAATATCCCATTATCCCACATCCAATTTTATACATATTATAAAACTTACTCCATCTCATGACTAATTAATCCTTTCATTAGTCCCTAAAAAAACTCATTTATACACTAACCTACTCCCTCAGCCACTTGCCAATTTAAAAATACAAAATATTATAACTACCCATCTACCACCCTATTCCTATCTATTCCTAAACCCCTAAACCCTAATAGGAGTTTTATATAATTAGATGATTCTATAAGTCTCCTCTATTTTAGCCCCCTTTCTCTAGAATTTTCTATTATAAAGATTTCTTTGGAATTAAAAATTCCATGGAAAATCCCTAGCCATTGATATCAATGGCTCAAAATTAAATTTGAGCCATTGATTTATCCCTGTATTCCTATATAACTAAGCTCACTCCCTCCGTGAAGCTAACTATAAACCAACTTAAAATCCTGTAATCTTACTATTTTTTTTCCATTATCATCCCTCTTGCATCCATCCATAGCCACTATCAAGCTCAAATGACCCATTGGAAGCCATTATCAAACATCAACAAGAAATGCAACATCCTTCAATTTTGGCATCAAAGACATGTTTGGAAATCTTAGAGAGGAGCTATAAAGAGGTGAAATGATGGAAAGAGTCTTATCAATAAGCTGATTATCTCTTTTATCCCTTCCTATTAGTGTGTTTATATTTTAGGTTTTTATTTATAAATATAGTAATAGGAGTTGAATCCAAAATTTAGGCTACAATTATGACTATATTGATCTACCTATCTCTATTTCATCCAACTTTATCATCCATATCTATATAATATAAGTCATTCCATAAGAAACTAATTGTATTAACTAGTCTGATTTAATTTAGCCTAATTCTACTACAACAGACTATATTATCCACACTAATATCAAACAAAAATATTTTAAAAAACCTCCAAAAGTTATATAAATTAAATTTGATGACAAATATACTTTTATAATATAGATATTCTCAAAATTTCATACAAAATATAATAATAGTTTTGGTCTTAAGGTAGACATTGAGTGTTATGGCCCACTACCTACTTTGCCTAGTGAAGAAGCCATATTAGAAATTCTTTCATGTCAAAGAGCCTCAAATTTCATGCCAACATTATAATCTTGGACAATTTAATAATACTTAACCTCAATTTCATAACTTTTTCTAATGTTAGTCCTAAGCTTGATCCCTTTCCAAGCTTCCTTATACACCACATCATTTCTAAGATGGAAATGTAATTCTCTTTAAGGAAATAACTATAGTCAACTTAAGAAAACCTATCAATCCTCGACCCATCCTTATATATATTTATATATAACTTAAAGATATGGATAAATTTATCTTGATACTTCATATATTTAATGAATATTTTGCATGGTCATATGAGGACATCCTTGATATTGAACCTAACATAGTTTTCCATAACATCGTTACCTATCCTAATGTAAAACCTATTCATCAAAAGTAAAGTAATTCCCTCTTAATATTTATAATATTTATCACAATTAAATCATTAATCTCCTAAATTCTAGGTTTGTCAAATTTGTAGATTAATTTACATCAGTCTCTAATATAGTACATGTTCATAATAAAGTTAATATGATCATTATGATTTGTATTGACTTTTGTAATCTTAATTTAGCATGCCCTAAGGATAATTTTCATTACCTTCCATAGTTTCTATTTTTATTATATATACAACTATGAGATGTTATCCCTCATGGATGATTTATCAAGATATAATCAGATTCCAATATCCCCTAAAGATCAACATAAAACTACCTTTACTACGAAGTGGGGAACCTATTTCTATGTTAAGATTCCTTTTGGAATTAAAACTATTGGTAAAGTTACCAACATGAAATGAATCACATTTTCCATGACTTTATCCATAAAATAGATGAAAATTATGTGGATGACCTTGTATCCAAATCTAGTCAGTGTGAAAATCATCCTCATAACTTGTATATCATCTTTAAGTATCTTATTAGATAAGAGGTTAAGCTTAGTCCTAAAAAGTGTGTGTTTATTGTTACCTCCAACAATATTTTAGGATTATTAGTCTCATGATAATGGATTGTTAAGAATCCTTATAAGATCAAATCACCATTTCTCAACCTTACTCCATCCCGCATATTCCCACCTACCTTGGGAATCTTGGGGTAATTTACATATTTGTTTCCAAGTTGGATTACAATAATCATTCAATAAATTATATTCTCAAGAAATGTATTAATATTGAGTGGACCAATGCATGTCAAGATGAATTTAACAACCTTATGAAATACTTAGTTCAACCTCTTACCTTATGACTACCTTATAGAGCTCAGACTCTTATGTTATACATGTATGATACCATCATCTCAATTGGGGTAGTGCTTGTAAAAAAAGGTGAATCTATCAATAATTATGTTATCTATTCCATTAGTTATGATTTGATAGATTATGAAACCCACTATAATAAGATCAAGCATGATTATTGCTCCATCTACTTACCATAAAAAAACTTTAGCATTATATACTTTATAAAACTACCTATGTCATAATCCATTCAGACCCTTTCTACCATTTATTCTCTATGGTTTTTTTTTTTGGAGATCAAGTTTGAAAATGTATGAAACTATTAATGGAGTTTTACCTTTGAATTATTTCTCAAAAATTAGTCAAATTCCAAGTAATTTCTAATCAAAGTCCATCTATACCAGCTCAATGACATGTCTAATATACTCTTTAAGATGAATATGTCCTCTTGATTGAAGGCATTGAGCAAGCCATTCCTTTAAATACTAATTCCATAATTTCATAGCCAATATCAAGGATTAGGACCTCAAGTAACATAAATGTATAGTCTTTAAGACAATTTTTTTTTTAATAAATTCATCTTAGAAGAGTTAGAAAAAGTCACCATTAATTTTCATGAGGATACTTGGACACTCCATTTTACAAAGCCAGGTGATTTTAAGGAGTTATGGTAGGATGTTTCCTCAATAATCATTTTAACAAGATCATTCCTCTATATTTTTTATTTAACTTTGATGTGACCAATAACATTATTGATTATGAATCTCTCATTCTTGGGATGCAAGTAGCCATTGATTTAGACATCTCTTACTTACATGTTTTATGTGATTTATAACTTAGATGTTTCCAAGGATGTAACATATAACAACGTAAAATTAAAAACCTTATATCATATCATGAGCTTGATACTACCTTACCAAAGATTTTTCATCTTTCATTATCAATGCAATCACATGAGAGTAAAACATTAACATAGACTCTCTCTCCTTCTCTACTTCCATTTATTGCCCTCATTAAGTACTACATGATACACATTTCCTCATCCACATGAGGAAATATCCTTGTACCTTAGAGCATAAGGATGATTTCTTACTCTCCCCATAAAATTTATCACTATTAGACAAAAAATCATGGTATAAATACATCATCCACTTCATTGTAAACCAACCCTATACTCCTAAAGCTAGATCTCATGAATATAATAGAATCTATAAATAAGCATTCAAATTTGTGTTTAAGTATAACATCATTTCATATCATAAAGTTTAAATCACCCTAATTTATTATGATACTAAAGAAGAATCCCTTTTAATTTTTTTACCCTATTTCAAGATTAATGTGAATCATATTAGGATAAACTAAAATAATTAATTTAGATTATATTGCTATGGAATTAAATCAAAAAGTTAAATGTACAATATCTAAGTTAACTTTATATTAGATTTAATATTTATATAAAGTATAACAAAGGATAATATACTTAGCTCCATTATTTGACTGATTGACTATAGCTAACTTTTAACAATGGGAAAGGGCTATAGGCAAGCTTATGATTCATCCAAATATGAAATATTTTATTTATGCACATAGCATCAGTACCAATAGGAAAGGTAGAATTTATCATACATAAGTGACTATTATTGATGTTAATATCCTATGATTTTTTCCTCTTTATGACTATAAATTATGATGTACTAACTGATATATCCTTGTATGTGTGATATTTAAACCTTAAGTGTGCGTGCAACTCCAAAAATTAATTTCATTATCCTTGAAATCCTAGGTATACTTGTGAGGGATAAAAACTATTAAAATGTGAGGAAGTGTAATTGGTTGAACTAGACATAATCATCCCTTTTATGATTGATTAATGCCCATGTATCTAATACTCTAAAGAGGGAATTTAATCCACATTTAGTTCTTTCCCTTAGTGGTATTATGAAATTTTTTTCTTTGAATATATTAATGCATCTATAAATTTGGATTTGATATTGACAATGTCAACACTTGACCTAGCTTGGTATGCTTTATACTTGGTTGATGACTACTCCTATGACTGATTTGTAATTTGGGAAAAATGGGGAATATTTTATCATTGTATAATAGTGTATAGATGATTGATAAATAAGGTGAAAATGATTAGTATATTTTATCTTGATTTTTATTTATATGCACTCAATTAGTTAATTTTCTGCACCACTAACATGCTACATGAAATGACTGACCTATGGGAATGATTTTATTTTGAAAATAGTCCTTTTTAGGCAAAGGATGGTAACATCAACCTTATTATAATTCTCTTGATGTTACTATCTACAACTAATGTTACTATCTAGGATATATAAATGTAAATGTGGTGATGTGAAAATGTTTGGGAAGGATATTTAAATAATTTAGCATAGACTAGGAGGTTCATGTAGGTGACTAATAGTAACTTATAATGGATCAATCTCATAACTAACATGCAGTTGTAATGGAATTATGAATAAGAGTTGTTTAGATATGCACAAGTCATGTAATATAAATGTAGGTTAATATTTACATTACCAATTGTCAAATACTAGATTTTAATTTTTACACTTTTCTTGAGTAAGCACATAGGGACATTTGAGGTATTTATTATAACAGACATGATACAACTTGCAAATTGCTATGTATGGGTTACTATTTGCCTATCATTAAGGGGGATGTCACCACTTTTACTAAGAAGTGCAATGCTTTCTAGATCCATGATGATCTTATTCATTCTCGCTTGACTAAGCTTTATATCCTTGAATTTACCTACCCATTCTCTATGTGGGGATTATATATCATTGGAAAACTTGCATTGACCACAAGTTCACCATGTTTTCATTATTACCATTATCTAGTATTTTTACAAGTGGGTAGAATTCATGCCATATAATGATGTTACTAAAATCAATATCTCCAAATTTATCATTAATTAGATCATTTTTAACATTTTTGGATTCCCTATACCATCATATTTGATAATGTTGATAATATCTAGAAATAAGGACTTGAAGCAACTTTGGGCTAAATTCAAAACTACAAACAAATTTTACACACCTTATCACCTTCAGTGGATTTAGAAACTTGAAGCCATGAAAAAAATACTTCATAAGATATTGAAAAATACTAATATGGATTCTAATTTGGATTATCATTTTAAGATTTAATCTACACTTTAGGCCTACCATATGAGCATTTGTATTGCCACTAGGTAAAATCCATTCTCTATAGTCTATTGCTCTGAAGTCATCTTGCCACTCAAAGTAGAATTACCTTCTTATGCATATCTCTTCAAAAATCATTCCCAATTAAAATATTCATGAATCATACTTTCATTCCTTAGACTTGATGAGCTTTGCACGAGTGATTTGAGATTTAGTGTTGAAATTGGATTAACCCAAAGAAAGGAAGGTAAATTAATCCTAAAAGTGGTGGGGTTCTTAACCTTAATAAAGTCAATCTTGGACCTAGTAGTTATATGATAAATAATGAGGGACATATCTTCAAATAATTGGCCAACACTTAGTTTACAGAGAATTATTTCACTTGACCTATGTTCTTATATTCCTTTTATTTGTGATTTTCTATTTTTTATACATGTTATTGTTTTACCATAATTTGGATTGTACAACCCTAATTAAGATAAGAACTTGAGTATGATTTAGATTAAAAAGTATGACAATTAAACATGAATCTAAGTGTAAAATATTGAAACTGATTTGACAAGTAGAATACCCTAAATACATAATGAAATAAAGATATCAATATTCTTTTAATTTTTTATTTATTTATTAACTATGACTGACTTCTAATAGTGGAAATTAGTTTGAAGGAGCCTTGAGAATCACTTAGATCTAGAGATAATTACATGTGTATACAAGGTCACTAACATCAAGCTATGGAATAACCATTGATGCTAGTGACTAAGGTTGATGTTTTTATCCTAGGTTGTTTTATCCTTATATGTATTTATAATCAACTGCACCTATTTGTAATATATTTGTGTGTGCAATCTTTATACTTGACTATGCATGTAGCTAAATAAATTAGTCTTATTCTCCTTGAAACCCTAGGTCCACTTAAGAAGTGTAATGGGTTGAGTTAACCTCAATCACTCTATTTGATTAATGACCATTATTTATGTTTATAATAGTCCAAAGAGTGAAGTTAAGCCACATGTTATTCTTCCACTTAATGTAAATGTGAAATTGTGCTCCTTTTTTATATGAATGCATTTATAAACTAGATTTTTATACTTGAAAATATTCACTCATGACTTGGCTTAGTGTGCTTCAGACTTGGTTGATGATTGTTCCTAGTGATTAATTTTAAATATATGAAGAACAATGTAGATTTACTTAATGTTTACGAGTGTGTACACTCTTGATAGATAAGTACCTAATGAGTCACAATTATGGGTTTGATTTATATTTATGTGAGTCCATGTAGGTGATTTATCATGCCATTGACATGTTATTAAAATGGGTTGACCCATAGGATTAATTTAAATTTTAAAAATAGTCATTGTTGGGCAAGGATCAGTAACATCACCCTCATGACATTTTTGTCATTGAAATTATCTAAGCTTGACATTAGTGTCTAGGAAATGGGAATGTGGATCTGATGATCTAGATAAATATAATTAATAAATTTAGTTGGTTTGACATAGACTAATATGTTCTTTTAGGTAAGTGATAACAAAATAGTAAGGTTATGCTCATAATAATCATGTGGATGTGACATAAAGGTGAATAAAAGTCATATATGTGTGTGCAAGTAATGTATGGTGAAGGTAGGTTAAAAGTGACATTTTCAAGTTTCTAATACTAATTTTTAGTATCTAAAAATTCCTCCCTTTTATTTGTATTTTTAAAATTAATAAAAATACTAGATTAAAAGGATAAAGTATACATGAGTGTGTAAAAAACAATTTTTCTTAGGGAGATGACTCCGGATGTAAATATTTTCTAAATGCAAACATATAATGAAGGTTTAACACACAATTTCAAGTGAAATATAATATTTGGAATTAAAATTTAAAAACATTTTAAGACAAAGGAAGGATTATACCTATATTTGAGTAAACCATGTTACTCTATAACTTATTGGAGATGATTCCTCTTGGATGAAAAATTAGAGAGTCGTTCTTCCTTAATATATCACATGGAGATTTGGGGTGAATGTGCCATAAATTTGTTTAATCCCTTATATTGGGAAGATAAATTTAGTGATAAGACTATTGAGTAATAGTAAACCTCAAGTGCACTAACTCTAATATTTAATCTAGCTCTGATCTTGAAATCCAAGATGGTAAGTTGGAAACCATATAATGGGTTTTCTATGGGTAATGCCATGAAAATTGATCATTTTTAAAACTCAGTGTATATTACCTCAAAAATCATGAATCACCCATTATATATGTACTTATAGATTAAATTTTTGTCACTACCCAGTGCCATTGAATTGTGTTAAAAAAAAAAAAAAAAAAAAAACTATAATAGTGCTTATTGAAAAAAAATTAAATATGTGCATGAATAAGTATAATCTTTTAAATTTTTACTATGTTCCCAAAATATAAATGTTTTACTCATGAAGGTATGTATCTCTATGTCAATCCCACTAATATGTTCCCTTTTGAAATGAAGCATGTAGACTTTAAGTCACTCATCTCAAAATAAATAGTAAAATGTAGCATGCCATGTATAAAGATGTAATCGTGTAGAATCATGTCAACATGTGGAGAATATGTCATTATATTAATGTATATGTCATCAAGGCATGTAGGTGACATATGTATTTCAAGGTATATAAGTTTATTTTTTAATAAAAATGTATATATTAGGCATGCAGGAGTAACCATCACTTATATAATAACTAAGATAGATTATGTAGTAAATAGGTGCATGATGTAAATCATGGCACCACACACAAAGGGGAAATGGGTGATATGTATCACAACACCACAATAAATATTATCAAGACCAAAAAATGTAACAATATAAATATAAAATCTTATATTAATATGCTCATAACCATGTAATGTCACACATAAGGCCAAGGGATATAAACAAGGGAAATAAAGATATTACAAAAAATAAGGCTAAGAGCCATATATACAGAACACAAAATATAACAACAAACAAGGCCAAATGGCCATAATAAAGAGACATAAATATATCACAACAAACAAGGCCAAGGCCTACACATAATATACAAGTAATGACTACCCTTTAATACAATATAAGTAACACGAATGAAACATAGAAAAATGAAAAGTAGTCTAAACTATTAATGTTTATAAATGTCACATCATAGTAAGGTATCATATCCATGTAGCACTATGTATGATATGAGTAAATAACAAGACATATGTAATAAATTTAGATAACTCAACATGGTAAAATGTTATAGAAATATATAACCTATAATAGTGTGACCTATGGAATACGATGCCTCTAATATTGGCATGGTCACTAGTCATAGGAGAATCCAACCTCTATATGTCCATGCATTATTTATATGTCTTACATCACATTCATATACTATTAAATGTATGAAAAATAATATGACATTTACAAAACATCTAATAAGTGACACATGTAAATAGTGTAAACTAGTAATCATGTCATGCTTAGTCCTAATTTTTTATTTCTTAAATATTTGAGTGTAATTTTAATTTTTAATTATTTGATTTTTTTGTATTATTGGAATTATCTTGAAATTTTTAGAAGTTATAATTGATTATGCCATTAATGATATAATCATGGGGAGAGTATGTATCATTTGGTACAAGGTTTACCCATCATGAACAAAAAGTACCATATGTATGTGCATCAAAATATGGAAAGGGTCTAGGTACTATAATATAGATGTCATCATCACTCATAGGCTCACATGTATGATGAGTAATTATATAAGTTAAGGACTCTATGGGGTTTGATGTATAATATAAGGATATATCATTGCTTGTGTTCATTATGGAACATGTTGAACCATATGTGATATACTATATAATGATATATGGGAGTCATGAATGGCTCATTTATATGATAATTATTGTAAAATTGGCAACCTAAGAGGGTCACATACTCTTCTCTGAGTTGAAGGTAAAGAAATATGATTTAGATATGTCATAACTAACTCTACATAATGTTATTAAATAGTTTTAACAACTAACTTTAGTGGTGGTGGGGGTGGAAGAGGTGACACCACTGACTAAATAGTGTACTCATATTCAATCCATAAAACTAAAACTACCTTGTTTTAGCTTATATATTTAATACATTGATGCACTATAGATGGTATCGCATGAAGCTTATATATCCAAATGCATCATAATAACATGGAGAATACCCATGTGATTGGTAAGACTATAAATTATGTAGTAACTATAGCATAACTAACCTAAAGAGATAAAATAATATGCCAAAGAGTGTTATGTAGTATCTTGTAAATCATATTGTATCTAAGTGTGTTCAAAAGTGTCATCATGCACACATTATTTCTTGACCTAGTTTCAACCATGAAATTATATATGGATTGATTATTTACATAAACTCATATGAATAGTATGTGGATTCCTAAATCATCATTTATAATCTCACTATCATTAAATGTAATCATAAGGCATTATGTTAAGGTTACTTTAAGTGTATAAATAATCCCATTCACTAAGTCACCTTATATTATAGGAGGGGATTCACATTTTATTCATGATGTAATATATCCTTTATCTCTATTTCCTCATGCTTGGGAATGAATCATTGAATATTTTCAACTTGTAGTTTTCATTTGGTTGTGGTCTAGACTCCTTTGTAGGTGTGTTTAACTCAGTATCATTAGCATCAATAAGATCTTGTATCTTATACCTTCACTTCAAACATTTGTTTGTAGAATGTCTAATACCTATATGGTAATTGTAATATGAATTAATTAAATTATTCTTATCAAATTTATGTGGTGGAGGAAGAGAGATGAGGTTACACACAAGTAACTTATTTAATAGTACATGAGGAGGTGATGGTAATGGTGATAATTGCCTCTTTTATGGACTAGATAATTAAATTTGATTTGTAGGTTATGGTATTACATTAACCATCATATTTATCTCATTCTTGTTGGATTGTATTTTACTCTATAGCTTGGATTGATTTGAAATTTATTTATTGTAATAATTGGATTATTAGGTATATACTTGAGTTTTTTCAAAGCTACGAGTTTTACTTCTTGATCTCTCATTATAAAACATAATTCATAAAATGAATAGATTTTTTTGAATATTATTGACTCATGCATTGGTACAATAAAAAATTTATTGAAGATATCTTGTAACTTATTATCTATAATATAATTTTTCATCTTAGATAGCATGGTATTATATCATAGTACATAATCATTGATTGGATCATTGGACCCCTGCTAAAGTTTATTAATTTATGCATAAGATAGTTTATCATCAATTTTGAGGGAAAATTATGCTAGAAATAATTTTTCAAAGGGTTGAATGCTCTAAATGATTGGATTGGGAGGTTATAGAACCACCATAATTCATAGTATTTAAAACTTCTTGGAAATAGATTGGTTAACAATCTATCATTGGATACATAATTAAATCTCATTGTATTGAAAAATCAAAGATGTATTTTAGGATCACCTTTACCACCATATTTTAAGCTTAAGAACTAAAAATATTATAGGTAAGGGATAAGTCGCTATATTGAGGGTTGTTTAAAGTTAATATTAATTTATCAATGAAATTATAAAAATGAATGAACTATGGAAAAATAAATTAGATATAAAAAATATACAAATATGAATATGAAATATAATAATTTACATAATTGGAAATGATCTATAATAGTAAATTGACCAATAGATATGAAAACCTAACATGGATCTAATTTATAGCTAAGTGTGAAGGATAATTGTGGAAGAAAATAAGTTGAAATTATCTTAGAACTATGTTGGAGTTGAAAAAATAACTATAAACTATGATAGGATAAGGCCATACTAGGAGGATAGGGGCACACTAAATCCTTTCATGTTGACTATGACTACATCATGGTTGATTGTGTGATTGATTTTTTGACTTAGATACCTATGGATATCTATCAGGGTTTACTATTTGACTATGTATGTTTATTTGATGTATGGTAGATCTGTAAAATCAAAACCTTATATCTTACATAATAAACACATAAGAGATCAAATTCCAAAATGGAGGAATAACTAAGATATCCTTATAAAACCTTATGTAATCTGAGTGTTGGACACATATCCTAAAAGGGTCTCAGGTCAATGTAATTCTTCCTTATAGAATGAGTGTGTGAATATTGATTTTTCTATATGAATGCCACTAGATATATTACTTTGAATGCTCAAAAAAGAGTACCCATGGCCTAGAATAAAATAACTTTATACTTGGCCTATGACTATTATAATAAATATAATTTTAAATTAGAAAGAATAGTGCTCCCTTACTTAGTGTGTAGTAGAATTTCCAACTGATTACTAGATGTGTTTGGATAATCCTTGGTGTGATTATATAGGGGAAAATGAAATATTTATATTAACTGACCTTGTTAAAAGTAAGTGAGGGGTAAATTAAAACATATTAAATTTAAAAATTTATATTTAGAACATGGGGGACAAGGATACACTATTGGATAAGGTCACATTGTGGACCTATCTGACCTAGTACGATCCTATCCCAAAAGGACAAAGACTATTGGAACTAAGTTGACAAGAATATATAAGAAGAATAGGAATTCCTAAATTATATTTGGAATAATTTCAACTTATTTTTTTATAATAGTTAAGGTTCCCGTATAGATTGAAAATTAATAGAATGGTGAATGGGCCAAATAAGGTAAGGGTGTCAATATTAGAAATTTTCAAGCACTTATGCTTAATTTTGAGTATCTACATTTCCCCCCACTATATTATAGTGATATAATGAATTGAAATTACTAGATTAAAGAAGATACAAACTTAAGTGTATATACACACTTTTATTTTTGATGTGAAGCTTCATTTTTCAAGATGCTATAATTCAAAACCTTCAATAATGCCACTTAAAGTAGATACTACCCATATTTTAAATTTTAAAATTTTCAATTTAAAAAGATATAAATGAAAGTAGACACTTGAAATATTATATAATATAATTGATCAATAACATGAAAATGGAGAAATGCATGCCCCCTTATTACAATATTTGGATAAATGTTAAACTTGTGGTAAATTAAGAGTGATCATGTGTCAATTTAAAAACTAGTGAAATACCCTGAGTTATAAATATTGTATACTCTAACTCTCATCTAAATATGTATAGTACTTATAAAAATGATTGAAGAGTAGAACCAACAAATTTGGCTTGCTACCATAGAAAAATTGAAACCATAGACATTGAGTGTCACTAGACTCTAGCATGGATCACTTAAAAAATGAAGATGAATCAAAGCATTGTAAATGGATATAGATTCTATTTTAAACTTTACACTTTGAGACTTTTGATCTATGAAAATTTTTAAATTTGAAGTTTCCCTGTAGAAATGTGAACATGAATGAATATCATACACCTATATCTGTAATAAATTTATATTAAATGGAAACTAAATTTGTAACTATTTAAAACTTTTAATTTGTAACTATAGGAATGAGTGCATAATCTTGGCATGTGCCCCCTAATCTTTGAATGTTAAATCATATTGAAATATGAAAAATATACTCTATTATAAATCTAAAATAAATTACTCATGAGGCTTTTATTTTTAATGCAAGCTGATTATGATGCCCCCTTTTTGAGATGAGAGATGTAGCCTACAAGTTATTTATCTCAAAATAAATCATATGTGAAAGATATAATCATGTAGTAATATTTTGACCATTTGAATTGTATTGTATCATCGTATTTAATATATCATTGAATTTACATATGTTACATGTGTTAGAGAGAGAGAGAGAGAGAGAGAGAGAGAGAGATCATTGATACATCCTATTTTAGATGATATTCTATATAGGACACTAGAATCAAACTTAGACAATAGCATCGACTTAACTATCCTAGTTTGATGTAAATGTCTAAAGAGCTAGAGGCAATAAATATAGAATCTAATTATTATTCCATAACTTCTTCCCACCTACTTTCTACCTATATTATATCTAAGTCTACATTAGAATTAGAACTAGGTAGGTACCTCATTTTATGTCATTTATATATAGCATAGTTTTACTTTCCATTAATATCCTATCTTAGTTTAATAAATTTATCATGTGGTACATCTCAACTTAACATATTAATTGGCCTATTGTAGATATGATATTCACCCTTGTGTCTTATAATTTATATATCCTTAAAAATATCTACCCAAGTAAAGATCCACATCAAAATTAGGGTTAAACATTTGTTGAATCTAATATTTGAACATTAAACCCTATACCAATTAGGGTTTTTTAATTTAGTTTCATGTTGTTAATCCCTGATTGATACATCTTTCAATCATGTTTGTCATGGACATCTCTATAAATCTTTCGTGGTCTAATACCTTATAGTTTATTTGGTTTGATAGGTTACCTATATTGTAAAAACTATGAAGTAAATTCATTTCCATAATGAGAGAGTGTTAAAATGAAGACAACATTTGATATCTCTTCATAATTCCTCTTTCAATGTAATAAATATGGTATCTATACTCCAACATGAATAATTGATAAATACACATGATAAAATTTCAATACTTGAGTTCTTAAAATAATATAATGTTTATAAGGACATCTTATATGAGACATCATGTGAAATTCAAGTTATAAATGATATCGATCCTACTTATTTTGTATATATCATGACAAATCTCAAGAACGCTACCAAAATTATTATGTTTAATCTAACTAGCTTACATCTAAGGATATTATTGATCAATATTTACCTTTGTTCATACAAGTGAAAATATAAAATAAGGGCATCAAAAGTGCTCTCATTGACAATGGTTTAGGACTAAATATTTATATTATAAACTTTTTAACCATCATGGTAATTAATAGCAATCTACTTCAAAATTATATTATGCATATGAGAGGGTTTGATTATTTACATAGTCCTCTAGATGGTCAAATTACATTGGATGTGACATTGGGAATAAAAACTATTTCAACTAATTTTTAGGTAATGTCTCAATCATTCTATTATAATATAATTTTGGGTAGACCTTGGATAGACTCAATGGAATCCATCCCATATACACTTCACATATGTTTAAAATTCATATATGATGGGAATTTATTAATAATGCCTACTGATGATATTTTTTTTAAATTTTACAAAATATAATTTAAAATTGAATGCATTCTTACAGTGATACCACCTAAATAATACATTCCTCTTGAGTGTATACACACTTATGAAATAGGAGAGTCAAGTACAATGGATCTTCATTATCAAGATGAAAATAAGGTACCACATATTGAGGTGCACATATATTCACATCAAGAGTAAGAACCATTAACAAAGCATCCAAAATTTAAGGATTCCATTATTGCACTTATTATCCATGACAATGATGATACTCATATACCTTGGTGGTTTAGAATAAATGATAACACATGAGTTAAACACCACCATTCACATGGACTATCTTATGTCAATGATGAAAACTATTAGGGATCTTCAAAAATAGGTTTATATACTTTAAATGCAGCTAGATTTCTATAATTCTAATAAAAATGTTAGCTTATTTAATAATCAACCTCTTGCACAATTTATACTTAAATATACTTATCCACATGGTTTTTAATTACTACATATACCTATATTTTGGCATGACAAAGATCCATTTGAGCACATGTTAAATTATATACGTTCTTTTGGTCAATGGGCAAATGATGACAAACTATTATTAAAGGTATTCCATATGAGCATCTCCAAAAAAGATCATGCTTGATTCTATATCTTAATAAAGGATTCCTTAACCAAATTTTCTCCCTATAAGTACCAAATTTTTATCCCTTATACAAATGATGAAATTAAATTACCAAATTAGAATTATAAGGGAAAATGTGGTATTCCTAATCTTTTTATGAGTGTTTTGGAAAAAATAACTTAATATGGGGCCCATAAAAGGTTATCATCCTATGCCAAATCCTCAAGTATATTAAATAAAAAGGTTCACACATCATCAATACTTAAAAATTACCTTATACATGTGTAATGTTTGTTGCTGGCATAACCATATTGATCCTACATAAATGAAAACCACTTGAGCATATAAATTTTTTAGTAGCAAAATTTTAACTTAAAAGATTTTCAAAATAAGATCACTTGGAAAGACTCCTTAATAAAAATAATAATACCAATTACTTTTTTTCCTAAAGTGATTCAAACATAGGTTTGGCTTATGCTTACCACATCTCTATATGTATTTACACTTGAAACTCTTTGGATATACCAAATGAAAGAAACAATTAACCAAAATCAAAAAATCATCTCCTTTTATCATGAAAGAAAATTAATACATATTTCAAATGAAAATATTATATCTTCAACTACACATGCAAAACATGAGGAAGAACATGATATATACCTTTTCAACCTATCAAATCGTCATGCAAACTATGTAAAAGATTAATTTAAGGGTGTAAGGTTCATAGTAGAGGGAGATATTTATGACCATCCATTGGATGGAATCATATATTGATCTTTCCTTATCATCAAAAATACAAAAAACATTCAAAAATACAAAAAAAAAACATTTTTGGCACGTACATATTCTATTGGCTCATTGACATATATGTGTTAGTCCCATGTTGAGGTATATCATATCATTTACTCCTAAATACACATATAAAATCATACAAAAATACCTGATACACTTATGAGTGTTGGGATTTCCCTTTACTCACATCAGTAAGACATTAGGGGCATCCATCTAATATTATCTTGATACACACATGTTATATGATTTGATGCTCACTCTACACTATCATGTTTGAGATTATATATAATTATAGATGCCTATTATCCATGATTATATATTGCAAATGGTACATGATATTCTATGCACTTGACATTTTTTTCTAACACATTTGATCCATGGGCCACAATGACATGTTTATGTTGGTTTCTTATGTTTTTCCATTATACACTTCCTTGAGTATTTTGCCTTGTTATTATTTTACTTTTTTAAGCATTTGAATATGTTCCATCATATGTGTCCCCTATGGATATGTTTTCTTTCTTGGAAATTTAAATATGTCATTACTTATTCTTAGACATTTGAATATCTTAATACTTGTTGTATGGACATTTGAACATGTTATTCCTTATTTTTTGGACATTTGACTAATTCATATCCATTTGATTTTGTGTAATTTAAACATTCCACTTGTTTGTGGTCTCCTTGGACCATTGGTATGGTTGAGTGATTAAATCACTCAATCTTACTAACTTTCAAGTTTTGACTTGATTATCTAAACTCATTAGGTTATAAAAATCATTGGGTTGCATGGTTTAGGTATTATTGACTACCAAGTGGAAACTCACTTTTAATCTAATTTTGGGGGCATGTCCCTCTCTCTCTCTCTCTCTCTCTCTCTCTCTCTCTCTCTCTCTCTCTCTCTCTCTCTCTCTCTCTCTCTCTCTCTCTCTCTCTCTCTCTCTCTCTCTCTCTCTCTCTCATTGGATATATATATATATATATATATATATCTTAGTTTCAAAGTTTTATAATGATACATGTTTTGTAAAACAACTTGCCAATAGGCAAAGTAGTTACATTGACACACAGGTATACTCCTAAACCTTGTTCTTTTAAAGTACATCTATTTAAAGTAATTTTAACCCAAATTATATAAAATAATTTCACACTATAACATGTTCTTGGTTGTAGGTTAGTCACTAGTAAATCACTCAAATTTAATTCAAGTAAAGATAAGGTGTGCATACACACCCATGTACTTATTCCTTTCCTTTAAACTAAATATTTCATAGCTAGATTAAATGGGTGGAAATTTAGATGATATGTTTCTATTATATATCACCTCAGTCTTGTACACTTGAAAAAATTAGAACTTAGTTGTTCCTCTTAGTTTTACACATGTATTACTTACACAACCTCACATTTATTCTATATTTTTCCCCTTGGCCTATCTCTTAGTCTAATCAGCCTTATATTTATTACATAAACATCCTATTTTTCTTAGAATTCTTAAAATGTACTTATCTTACACCTCTAAAAGTTATGATCCTATACCTTCTCTCTTACTCCCTAAACACTAACATCCAAGACATATAGTAGTGTTGACATTATTGTCCTAACCTAACACAAATGTATAGTACCCTAAAGTAATCCAATTTTAAAATGAAATGTATCCAAATGGTTGGCCTAATTTATTTAATGTGAGTAATATTCCAGTGGGATCATTATAAATGCAATATCAACCCTCATTCATTCTTATTTAGGGAACACCTAGCATTCAGACCAAAAGAGAATTCAAGAAGCACCCAAGCTACTAAAATATTTATTATTATACCCTATTTTTATATTATTCAAAGGAATAACCTAGCTACAATTTTGAAGTACTAAAGGAGTAGTCATAAGGTCATATTTTCCAAGTTACAAGCTAGGTCACTATTGTAATCATTTTACACACATTTCATGATTCAAACACAAGCCAACATATAGGGGATAACTTCACAAGTATGAGGCCCTCTTTTGGAGTATTGGCTATGTAGGTAGTTCCCTTTAATACTAGGGTCAATGTGGGTCGAATCGACACTATGTGACTACTAACCCATTTTACCCAATGTCATATTGAATATGAAATGTTAGGTTTTTTACATTTATCTAGGAGTGACAGTCCATGACCCAGATCTGAATGGACCAAAGCAAAGGTAAAGCCAATATTAGAAGCATTTAGGTGGCCACATCCTCTTTTAGCTAATATTCCATACAAGACACTGGCTTAAACCTAGATAGTAATATCAATATAACTATCCCAAGATAATATAATTTTCTAGAGAGTCAAAGGAACTAGATCCAAAATTTGTTGATTATTATATAACTTTCTTCCAACCTACTTTATGCCTATACCATATCTAGATCTGCATTATCATCAGAACCAACTAAGTGCCTCATTTTATGTCATTTTTATATCTATCATAGTTTAAATTTCCATCGATAGCCTCTATTAGTTTAATAAATTCAACATATGGTACACTTGATTTTATCACATTAATTGGCCAACTATAGATTTGATATTCAACCTTGTGCCCTATAATTTCTATATTGTTAACCCTATATACCCAAGTAAGTACCCACACCTAAATTAGGATAAAATAATAAGTAACATGTGCATGATATGTATCATGGCATAAGAGTAAAAATATAAATAATTCATGATATGAATCATGAAATCATAGTAACAAGTAGTGAACATGTAAGTAATGTCATACAATGTCACACAATTTCTATCAAATGTCACACATAAGTACAAATAACCACACAAGTGACTTTTGAATGACACATAAACACATAAGCCAAGGGCCACATACAAATAGAATAACTATACCATACATGTAATAACAATTTATATATATTTCACACAACAGGACAAGGGCCACAACACAATAAGCAAACAAGTCCTAACTTATCATGTAGTAAACTAAGAAAGTAAAAAGAAAACATAGATAAAATGAAACTAGTTTACATCAAACATATGTATTAATGTCACTTTTATAAAATATCATATCCATGTAACATAATTTAAATCATGAGTGATTAATAATACATTTGTATGATATACATCTCAACATGATAGAGAGGTTGTGAATAGATACAACTCATTGAAGTTTTCATGGAGAATGAAGAGATGTCCCTAACTTAACAAGGTTGTTAGGTAATAAAGGAAGCCTGACATCAAAAAAATATGTAGAATTATGTAATGTATCACACTTACATACTTTTTAAAAATAATTTTGTATTGATAAATTAAAATATGCTATCTACATATCTTTGAATAAATAACATGTTTAGAGAAATAATCTAGCAACCTTTGGAAATGCTTTTTAGGTCCTAATTTTTAAAATTTTGAATTTTCAAAATATATGAATTTATTATTATTATTTAGTTTATTAGATAAAAAGGTTTTACAAGGGTCCTAAAACCTAAAGTTAGACCAGTATCAAACTAAAATAGAGAAAATCCCTGAGGGTTGAAAAACACAGTACAACCAAAACAAAAACAACTAATAGAAGTTTAGTGCAAAAGACAAAACAATACTTAACAAAAGAGAGAAATTAATCAAAGAGGGCAGTGTCCATATTTGAATATTTTTAATTTTTAATAATTGAACTAAACATATTTGAAAATTTATTGGAATGAAGGTTTTATAAAGATAAGAAATGGGAGGGATTCAAACAATTTGCAATAAGGTACTAAAGCATAATGTGTCAAGATAGAAGGAAAGGAAAATTCACCCAATGTATGTGTAAAGGAGTCATATAAATGTTGCAAAAATGTGGATAAGAATGTACATGCCCTGTCAATGAGAAATAACTTATGCATGATCATGGATAATGTAGGATTAACTATATGTGATCATGTAAGTGCATTAGAAACGATAACATGATAAATATGCAATAACAAGCAAGTAAATTGCCATAAATAATGGGACTTAAAAGCATTGTAAGATAGGCATTTTAGATTATTAAAATTAGATTGAAAATTTAAGATGGCAATTACCTAAAGTGAAAAATAAATCCAATGGTTATTAGAATTCTTGGATAAGGGATATAATAAGTAGCAATGAAGTATAAATAAATAAGTTATGTACAAAGAAAAATGCAAGTAGCTAAAAATTAACTTGATTATAGGAAAGTTCCCATTAATTTCATGCATAAAAGGTATATCCACCTACTTCATTTTGTGATAAACCACCAATTAAAATGGAATAACATTATGTGTATCCATTTGCTCCATTATATTATATCATAAGTGTTGTATGATGCATATTAGTCATAATCATATTATATGTCCTTGATGGAGTATACCCTACTTTATGTTATTATGTTTTGATTATGTTTTCTTTTGAAATGGTGATCATTACATTATCTTGCTAAAATTTTACATAATCATAATTAGTACTAAATGTAGCTTCCATTAATCTTTGTCATGATCTTCCAAGGATTGCATTGTATTTCTCTAAAGTAAGATCAATGTGAAATAATGTTGAACATGATTTAGGACCAAGAGTGATTGGTAATGTGATATATCCGATGTAATTATTTGGTTTTTTAGCTTTACTGAAATGATGTGTATCATACCCAATATATTTAAGAAGAGCAAGGCTGCATACATTAGCTTTTTATAAGTGAGCAACCACAAAATTAATGCATTATTTTCCATCCATAAGTGGTTTAATAATGAGAGGTTGTAGGTATGAATAATGTTATTTTATTTATTATTTTCTAACCATATTTATGGGAGTGACCTTAGATATTGATTATTTCTTTAAAACTACCTTATTAAGAAATCCTTTTTTAAAAAAGCTTTAGTATCATTTTGGTAATTGTACCTCTAAATGTGTCTTTATGTGAGTCTTTAATTACTTAGTTTGTAACTTTTCCTTAGAATATGTGATGACTGTGTTAGATTTAACTAATTATGATATATTATTTCAACTATTTGAAGTATTTTTTAAATCCAATTGATTATAAATGGGTGCCTTACCATTATTTTATATACAATAAATATTTATATATTCACCCACTCTAATAGACCTAAATAATAAATGAGATAAGTATTCATCTTCATGTATGGGAATGAAATTTAACTTGCATAGTTGATAATTTGTAATTTCATGTGTATCTTCATCATCATTTCTATAATAGTCCTTAATTTAACAAAAATAATCTTCTAAATTGACTAATATTGGTAGTTATGTAAAAGGATTTTATACTTTTTTAAGAATTGACACTTATTATTTTTCTTTTGTGATAGGTTCTTCTATGTGTGTATAAATTTCTACTTTTTTATATAGTTTGTTTGATAGGATCCTCTATTTTCTTATAAATTTGAGTAACATATGGGATAAAATTTACATTAATTAATTAGTCCACTTCATAATTATGTTTTCATGTCATTTTAATTGGTTGATTTGGTGGAATAATGGAGACCATGTTGGTTTATGATTGTGTCATTTTTCATATAAAAAAGGTGCATCATCAACTAGAATTATATACTCATGTGTCTCATGTAAAAAAATGATTTATATATGGAATGTATAGGGTATAGCTTCCATTTCATGAATCCAATCCCATCCTAAGAGTATATTATATTGTAATTAATCATGACTTGAAAAATAGTAAACGTCAATTTGGGGCCCAATAGTAAACCCAATGTTATAGTTCCTAATATGTTTTTTGGAGTGATATCAAACCATGTATAGGTTTTTAATATTTTTTAATATTATCCTTATTGAGTCCCAATTTATGCATGAAATCATAACTATGAATATTTATTCTAGAATCATTGTCAACCAATGCACACTTGACTAGCATTCCATGTCTTTGAATTTAAATGAATACTAGAGGATTTTGATGAATGATATGCTTGGGAGGTAATTATTATTTATCAAAATTAATATTATTTTCAATATCCTTAAAGGTATTCATGATATAATAAAACAAAGCTAGTTTTGTATCCATAAGAATAGTGGTATATTACAACATTGCATATAATTATCTTTGTGAGTTGGTGCTTTATATAATAGCTCTAGAATATAAATTCTAGTCAAAGTTTTATGAAATTTGTCAATTATATCATACCCCTTAGGTTGATAAATTTTCCTTGAAGGATATGGAAGAGGAGGATGAGTAACATTTTGATTAGTAGGATCTGGTTGGGGAGGTAAAGGTGGTCATCTTCTTCTAGTTTAAACATCATGAACATGAAAATTTAATGAGCCTTGGCAAAATAATTGGAATAAGTTGAAAAATATAATTAGGTTTAGGATGAGGACTAAGAATCACAAAATGTTATGTACATGCTCTTTGGTATCTATTTATGATAGGAATATACTCAAATTGGATATTATAACAATAGGTATTAACAAAAAGTTTGAGCTTAAGAAATGAATTGACTTGGCTTTGTCCATAATAAGTAGGCTCTTATTTATACGCAAGACCTCTTCATTTAATATTGTTTGAAATGGTCATGCACTCTTGTTCCAAAATGTTGACAAAAATCTCTTATGATGATGTTAATATTTTGGGAGAATTATTATAAGATGTAACATTGTAATAATAAGAATTTAAAAGTGTTTTATGGTCTATACTATACATTATATTATATTGGTGTGATTTATATTTTATCCATGATCTAACATAATTAATATAATGATGAAAGGAATATAAGATGAAATAATTAATATTATAATCCTATGCAGCATATGAGATACTTTCATTCAATGAACCCATTATGATTCAATATATATAATGACTATGAATATAATATAACCAAAAAATAGAGGGATGAAGTGAAATAGGCAAAGGGTTTGCCTTATTGTGTGAGCTCATAAATATATTTTCTCTTTTTAGATTATTTTTAGCCCAATGTTTAAGAGCACTAACTACAAAGATAAAAATGTGCTTCTAACACACTATCCCATCTTTGAGGTTATGATGAGAGTAAATTCCCTGGGTGATACACTCCTCTCAAGTGCATCAGAAATAAAATGGTAAAAGGGGTTTCCTATGGTATAAACAAGGGACCTTATGTATTTTATATATATTATGAAGTACATGGAAATTAAATTTTGTGTTTAGTGTTATAAAAATGGCTTGAGTATTGGGGTAGTATCCCTCACATTAAGATGTCTATAAAATAGATAATCACTTAGCCCATAATGATAATCACTAAGTAGTTTTAAAACTACTAGAACATAGTTTCTAAAAACAAGCAACAAGAAAAAAGTAAATAGAAAATAAATATAACATAAAATAAAAATATTTTGTGTATAGAGATTAAAAAAATCAACCTATGGTCAAAATAATTAATAGATTCAATGTCAGATGTTCTTAATGGTCAAAAGAAAGAGAATTTTTTAGAGTTACATTAAATCTAAGGTAGAAGAATATTTTCTCGTGTTTTAAAATATATATCCAAGGTTAATTATATTTTATTTTAGTGTCATGAATTTTCAAAATTTGTGTGAAATTTTAGGATACAAAACATGAAAATAACAAGCATTGTTCTAAATAAAATATGAGTTCACTAGAATGTTTAATAGTAATTTACTAAGAATAAATAAACTATTTAAAATTAAATCATATCTAAAAAATATACATATTTTAATATGAAATACAATAATTTAAAAATTCCATATTGAGCTATAAATAGTAAATTGACCAATAGATATGACAACCTAGCTTTGATCTGATTTATTGATGACTATGTAGGTTGATTATGGATGAAAACTGGATAAAATAGAATTACAAATTGTGATGGGACAAGATCACACTACAAGTACAAGGATATATTATGGCCTTTGATATTTACTATAGTTGTATCATGGTTATTCGTATGACTAACTTTATATCTTGGGTACCTATGGCTATCTATGAGGGTTAACTATTTAACATTGTATGTCAATTTAACACATAAAAACATGTAAAATCAAAACCCTATATCCTAAATAATATAAAAAATAGAGATCAAATGATAAAATTTGGGAATAGGGTTATGGGAATAGCTAATTTATCCTTAGAAAACCCCATGTAATTTAAGTGTTTGCTACATAGCCTAAAAGGGCCTTAGGTTAATGTAGTTCTGCTAGAGTGAGTGTGTGAAAATTAAATTTTCTATATGAATGAAATTAGATAGATTTTTTTGAGTTATTAAAAAGAGTGATCTTGATCTATAATAAAATGAATTTATACTTTTTGTATGATTGTTAAAAAATGAAAATTGAAATTGGAAAGAATAGTGTTCTTTTGCTCAGTGTGTAGTAGAATTTCCAAGTGACTGATATATGTGTTTGGAGAGGTATTGATTTTATTATAAATGGAAAAAAATAAAATATATCCATTAATAAACCTTTATAAAAGTGTGATATGGGTAAATTAAAATGTCTCAAATTTAAAAATTTACTATTGAAGCATGGTGGACAAGGTTACACTAGTGGACATGGCCACATTGTGCCCCTACCCAAACTAGTATGGTAATGTACCAAAAGGATAGATAATATTAGAAATAGGATGAAAATAATATGTAATTATAACAAGGATGCTTGAATGATGTTTTGAGTAGTTTCATGGGAGTTTATATAATAGTGAAGGTTCCCATATAGATTACAAGTTAACATAATGGTGAATAGGCCAAGTCAGTCAAGGATGACAAGATTAAACATTGTCAAATACATAATGATTAATTTTTAGTGTCTAAAAGGGATAATTTATTATGAAAAAAATCATAATAATCTATTAAATTATTATCTCTAAATGTACCTTGCTCTAACTACAAATCCTTAGCCTATAGAGCTAAAAGAATCTACTCAACAAAACATATAGTAGGCAAAATTGATAATTTAAATTTTATAGTCATGGTAGGATGGGAATAGGTCATCTATGTATGAAAAGTCATGGAAACTTATGGGAATCCTTGTGTTCCCCTATACCTTGGTTTGACATCATAGACTATAATAGAGGTTTATATGTAAGAATAATATGAATAAACTAGGTTTTAACACATGTGGGTATATTTTTATCTTGAAAGGATTGGTTGATATCATAAAAGGGGTCATAATATTCCCTAGATGTAATAGCCTAAGACAAAAAAATTCTCATCTCTTGTTGTATATAACACTGCATCAAGCACTTCTAGATTTATGTCTCTATACTTGGCTAATTATCTCTTATCAACCTAATAAAATATAATCACAATATTTATTTATTTGTCAACAATATTTATAGATTAAACATTAATGATAAATCCATTAATAAGATGTGTAGTAGTAATTAAGAGTAATATATATTGGATGTACCATGAATATGGATTAATCAAGGATAAAGATTGTCAATTTTTAATTTTAGCCTTATTAGTGTGCAAAGATTTTGTCTATTTAATTACATAGTTGTTCTAGATATTGCTTATCAAAGGAAAAAACATGTAATTATTACAATCATTGATTGAATAAAAAAAATAAACAATGTTCATTCATAATATCCATGTGTAATTTTTAGTATTAAAGAAACTTAGAAATTAAGACTAAAAATGAAACCCTAAGGAAAAAATATGAAACCCATAAAAGGATGAAACCCTAAAATAGACCTAGGGTTTGGAAATGTTAGATTAATATTCAAGCCCACCAATATGTTTTACCATAGTTTTTATTGTACAACCCTAATTAAGATATAAACTTGATTGTGATTCATATTGTAAAAATGACAACTCGACATAAATTAGATGTAAAATATTGAAACTAGATATGGGGAATCTAGGTTTAAAGAGATAGAGATATCCTAGGGCATATGGATGGTAGACTACCTCTAAATTAAGCTAATTATTTGTGAAAAGTAGATAAACATTTACTAAACTTATTATGTTGAGATATGATAAAAATATAAATAATAACTATGATAGATATTGCAATGGTAATGAAAATAAGATAGTTGATTTTGATGCTAATACATATCTATATCTAGAATAGGTCAAAATTAGACTAGATCTAGATTCTAGATCAGTCACCTAATTCTAAAAATTATACCTCTATAGCCATAAACACTTGTGTTGATCTGGCACAATTATGTCGATGTTATTGTCTAACTCATATGTAGGTGTCGAGTATAAAATACCTACTCAAAATCAATTTAACCATCTAGATGATTTTATATTATGTTTTGCCTTCACTTTGGTGTATTTATATCTGGGTCATGGATTATCTCTCCTTATTAAATAACAAAACCTTATTTCTTATTATTCATAGTGGCTATTAGAAAAATGGTTTAGTGGGTATATGGTGTTGATATTCCCCAAAGACCCCTTTATAATGAGTGATGCCTTTATATCTAACACTCTGAAGAGGGCCTCAAACCAATGTAGTTCTCCCTTACATGTTGTCTTATGTGTGTATCATGAAATGTGTGATAAGCAAGTACATAGAGTGACCTATCTTTTAATTTGTAAAATATGGATCATGGAGTGTTCCTTTAGTAATTCAGACCTATATATATGGTGTCCCTATGAATGATATGGAAATAGGATAAAAATAGGGAAGACTTGCTCACTTGGGTGCTTAATTAAGTGATTTTAGGTGTATAATAGGTCTATGCTACGTGAGGAATGAATGAGGGTTGATATTATATATACCAATCCCTTTGGAGAATATATTACATTCAATCACTTATCCTGACAATAGGAATACATTTTATTTATGAATTAGATAAATTCAAGGCACTATACACTTGCATTGGGATATGACACATACGTCTATGTAGGCATATAACTAGGATGCGCATGTCTAGGTAGTTGAAAAATAGGTCTAGGTATACAACTTGTAGAGATGGAATATAAGTAGATTTATAATATTCTAAGGAAGATAGAATACCCAAGTCACCTGAATAACATTGGTTAGACTAAGAGATAATCAATAATCACATAGAGATATTATATGTGAGCCTTTTGGTAGTGTGAAATTTATTTCAGTTTAAGGTACATCCATGATATGTATTTTCTAAGTGTATAAAATTGAAGTGTCATATCATTTAAAAATCATGTCTACATTTTCCCCTCCTTTAATCTAGCAGTGAAATTTCTACTTTAAATTAAAATGAATGTGTACTTGGGTGTGTATAACATACTTAGCCTTTACTTGAGTCCAACTTGAGTGATTTATTAGTGACTAACATGTAACCAATATCATTTTACAATATATAATTAGTGTATATAATCTAAAATTGAAAGCATTGAAATGATTGAAATTGAATGAGAATAAGATTTTTAAGTACACATGTGTATCGATACAACTATCTTTCCTTTTAATAATTTGATTTGAAAAAATATATCCTTATGAATAATTTAGTTGAGATTATGACAAATATAAAATATGTAAAGTGAATATATCTAAAGAGATAGATATATATATCAAGACACATGCCCCCAACCTTGGATAAAAGGTGAGTTACCACCCAATAATTGAGATTAGCTCAACCATGTAACCTAATCACACTTAGAACCTAATGAGTGTGAGAAAACCAAGTCAATTCACATTATAAATCTATTGAGGCTAGATGATGTAATCAATTCCAACCTATAAACTTGTAAATATTAAGTGATTTAATTACCTCAACCATACCAAAAACAAATCAACTACTACAATAGATTGGCTCAATACAATCCACAAAATTTCAACCTAGTAGGTGATGGCAGTCCTTAAAAGTGTTTTAAATTTTAAAGTGATCCAATTTTTCAATTTAGGTGCCCTTTCCATATCATATGAACTTTAAATATGTCTCATTCTAAAATTATGTATAAAAATGGTACCAATGTACATAATTTTACCACAAATGTGTATCTAAATCATACAACTATGAATTTGGCTAATTTGAAACTATGTAAGTGTGGAGAACATGTTTTTAAAACATGCCCCTATTATAATTTGTAACTAAAAATTGGTTTAATTTTGTATAACATTTTTCAAAAACATGCCCCCACTGTATATCTTAATTTGGTAAAGAATGTGAAATCCATGCCTCTATGTAATTCCCCCAATAATATGTCCCCCTTTTAAAGTGAGGGAAAGTATCAATTGGTAGTTACCTTACCTCAAAAATATAATATAGACATGTAAACTATGAATTCACCATGTATCATATAGATGAAACATGTCTAGGTAGGTATAACATTAAAGTATGAAGAATTTGATCACACCAAGTCTTAATATGCTTGATGTAGATCATGGCAATGTTTAGATAGTAACATTAAAATATAAATAAGGAATGAAGAACACACACAATAAAACTTAAAATCAAATCAAAATATAATGGTATAAGGAGACCTTGAACAAAGATCATGTTCAAATGTCTCGTAATCAAAGGGACATGATTTAGTCAAATTTTCATAAAGCAAAAATGACATATTCAAATGTTAACATACAAAAAACAATGACATTCAAATGTCAAATAGGAAAACAAGTGAATGATGACCATAAATAATGGATCATTTTAAAATTCTCAAACAATCAAGACAATAAAAAAGTAAGACACTAAAGTAAGTGCATGAATGGAAAGCATATAACATAAGCAACCAACATAAACATAACATACTAGTCCATGGATCATATGTGTTAGCAAAAAAAATTTAATTACATAGCATATTAAATACTTTGTGAAATATATAATAATGGATAAAGGCATGTGTAAGTACAAACATCTCAAACATGATAATGTAAAATGAGAATCAAATGATATATCCTAGATGTATCATGGTCAAAGAATCAATTACCCCTATTATTCACATGATGAGTAGAGGAGAGGCCCACATCTAAAAGTGCATATATCATGTATTTATGTATGATTAAATATCACTCAAATTATGTTTTAAATAGTATTAAATATAAAATACTTATATTAAATATACCAACATGGAGCAAACAACATATATGCCAAGGAGCTAATAGAACATGTAGATACTGAAAATAATTTTTGATTTTTGATTTTTTTTTTAATTTTTTTGTATTTTTGGAATATGTGAAACCTTGTAAAATTAATTTAGTTCCTGTGAATTGTTTTAATAATTTTTAATAAGTTTAAATGGTACATATTATGTTCCTCATGTTTTACATGTGCAGTAGAAGAACCAATGCTATCATTTGAAATATGGGTCAATTTGCCTTCATGAGAAAAAGAAATACCTTGTCAATTTTGGTCAATTTTTGTTTCCATTTGATATAACCAAAGAGTGACCAGTGTAAATTAATATGTATTCATAACCCAAACCCATGTTTGAATCACTTTAATACCATAAATAATTGGTATTTTTATGTTTCTCATGGAGTCTTTCCAACATCCTTTACTTAGTAAGTCTTTTAGATCAAAGCCAAGTTGTTGAAAATGTCTTATATTGAAATTAGTTTTTGTTTGTGTCAGATCAATATGGTTATACCAAAATTAATCACCACCCATGAATAATTTCATTATTAAATATTTTTGATGTAGATGATCTTTATATTTTTCACCTTGGGGTGTTTGTATAGGATGTGGACCTTAGATTGGTCCCACATTGAGTAAATTTTTTAGCGCTCCCATATAAAGATTAGGAACTTTACATTATTATTCATAATGTTTATTTGGTAATTCATCTCCCTCCTTTGTGTGAGGAATAAAACATTGGTATTTATAATGGGATATGTTAATCTCCTTTGGATGAGTATGTATGAATGAATCATATATATGCACATCCATATATAAATGGGTAAATGAATTTTATTATTGATGAAATGTTATTTATTTAAATTAAGAATACCTCTACTAAAAATGAATTGTAACTACAAATTTGAAGGTATAAATGTTATCTCATATGATGTAATCTTTAATCAAATGGCATACTCTTGAAGGGATTCATCGTCATGTTGTTTGAAATAATGAAAATTTTCTAATGCATGTTTTGGCACCTTATGGATATTATAATTGTGAAAAACTAGTTAATGAACCCTTTGGTATGTTATAAAACCAATTATGAGACTCATCTAAAATGTTCATATGGAATACCTTTAACAATATTTTGTCATATTTTCCCCAATGACCAAAATAATGTACATAGTTAATCATGTAGTCGAATGGGTCTGTATGATTCAAAAAGAGAGGTAAATCTAGTAGTTAAAAACATAGTGGATAAGGATATTCAGGTATACATTGTTGAAGAGATCAATTGTTGAATGAGATAAAATTTGCATTAGTATTATGTAAATTCATTTACATTTAAAGTATAGAAACCTAATTTTGAAGATATCCAATAGTTCTCATCATAGAAATAAGATACTGCATGGGAATGGTGATGCTTGGAATAGGTATTATCATTGATTATAATTCACCATGTCTATTTAATATAGGCATATGAGTATCATCATCCTCATGGATAACAAGTGCAAGTTCTGAATCACTAAATTTAGGATACTATGGTAATGGTATTGGATCTATAAATTATGGCACCCTTGGTATATAATTTGAAGATCTTATTTTATTCACCTTTGGTATATGCATAGTAATTAGTATTGGATGGATATTTGATAAAGCCACCTATTTTAGTATGGTATAAAGCTTTGCATGAACTAATCTTTAGGGAGATAAATATCCCTTGGTTTAAAGACCTTAGTTGTAAGATTTTAAACATTAAGCACCTTTTCCACTTTAGGTTTTCAATTCTCACTTATTCTTGGTGCCTTAAAGTTACTTGTTAAAGATGACATGATATCTTGTTTAATATTTAAAAAAAATCAATATCAAATGAACATAAAAAATAATCATCACCCTTGATAAGGGGGATATTATTTGGAAATGATGGAATTATGGGGGTTTGAATTAATTTATTTGAAGGAATATCCCCTTATAAGTAATTTATAAATCAGTCATAATTTATTTATGTATTTTTTGGAACTTTTGATGATCATATGAAGGATCATATTACTCATATGTTTCCTTTTTGGTGGTATAAGGTGCGTGAAGGGCATTATTAGATGACTTACCTTGTTGGTGACTCATGGATTTTTATGAAAATCCCAAGCCCTATCGAATTGTATTATATTTAAGAGATATAGGGTGGGTTATACCTTATTTATTTTTTCCCAATCTTTGTCCTTTGTATCCATATTTTATAAAATATTGAAGGCCAAAATCATATGATTATGGTGAAAGAAGTAATGGAAAGGATATTTATCTTCCCTAAGATGGATCAACTCATATCTTGAAATGGTGGGAACATGGACCTAATTAGAGGGATGGTAGCTACCACCATTTAAATTTTTGAGATTAGATGTTTTAGAATTTGTAATAATACAAAAGTAATAAATTTTTACCCCTTATTTGATAGAAATTAGGAAATTTTAATAATCATAGTCATAAAAATAATCATCATCCATGATGAGAGAGTTAAAGAACACAAAGATTAGGATAAATTAGGTCAAAAACATTTAATATGGAATGCTCAAGTAATAATTATGTTCAAAGATTAGGTTCATCAAAATTTTAACACTAAAATCTATATATGGGGAATCTAGGGTTAAAGGGGTACAAATAGCCTAGTTCATAAGAATGGTAGACTTTCTCTAATATAAGCTAATTATTTTCAAAACTCAAATAAACATATACTAAATTTACTATGCTAAGATATGATAAAAATAGAAAGTATATCTATTATATATATTATATTAATAATGAAAATAAGATAGTTGGTTTTGATGTTAATATAGATCTAGATTTGGAACATGAATAAAGTATATTGGATCTAGATTCTAGATCAGTCACCTAATTATGTAAATTGTACCTCTATAGCTATAGGTACTTGCATTGATCTAGGATGGTTAGATCGATGCTAATTTCTAACCTAGGCATAGGTTTAAAATATATAATACCTACTAAAATTGGATGTAACCACCTAGATGCTTCTATATTCTATGTTACCTTCATTTTGGTGCATTCAAATCTAAGTCATGGACTATCACTCATTAAATAGAAAACCCATATTTATTCATCTTCATAATGGTTGTGGTGAAAATGGGTTAGTGGGAACACAGTGTTGAGCTACCCTAAATACCCATCTGTCAATGAGTGATTCATATATATCCATTACTATGAAGAGGGCCCTAACCCTATGTAGTTCTCCCCTACATGTTGGCTTGTGTGTGTATCACGTAATATGTGATAAAAAAATACATAGAGTGACTTATCTTGTAACTTATAAAATGTGGCTCATGGATTGATCCTTTAGTACTTCAGACTTATAGATCTATTATCCCTATGACTAATATTTAAATAGGAAAAAATAGGAAAGTCATGCTCATTTGAGTGCTTGATTGAGTGTTTTTTGGTCTCTATTACATCTATTTTAGGTGAGGAATGAATGATGGTTGATATTATATATATACCAATCCTTTTGTATAATATTTAACATTAAATAACTTAGGATAACCATAGGAATACATTTCATTTGTAAACTATATAAATTTAGGACATTGAACACTTACATTAGGATAGGAAACTTACATCGATGTAGGCATCTGAATAGGACATAAGTGTCAGGGTAATTAGATAATATGTGGAGGTATATAAATTGTAGAGATCAAATATAAGCATGTTTACAATATTTTGAGTAATATATAAATCTTGAGTCAACAAAATAACATTGTTCAGAATAAGAGATGAGTAATAAACATAGAGAAATAGTGTATGCAATACTTTTGGTAGTGGGAAAGGTTTAAAAGATAAATGTACATCCATGATATGTATTTTACAAGTGTATAAGATTAAGGTGCTATATAATTTAGAAATAGTGTCTACATAAACCCCTAAAAGGATGAAACCCTAAAGGAGACCTAGGGTCTAGAATAGTTAGAGCAATATTTAGGCTCACTAATATGTTTTACCCTAATTTATATTGTAAAACCCTAATTAAGATATAAAATTGAATGTGATTTAGATTATAAATTATAAAAAATCAACATGAATTTGATGTAAAATACTAAAACATGATTGTAAAGTGGCATGTGCTAAATATATAAAGTACTAAAAAGATACATATACATAGATTTTTTTATTATGTGACTATTTTTGAATAAATTGTAATAGTGTAAATGGTCTAGAATAAGGATTAAGAGTTATTTTAATTTAGATTTGATAGTTTGTGTGTATAGGGTCATTAATGTCAAGCTATGGTAGATCCATAAATGTTAATGACTAACACTGACATTTATATCATGGGTTGTTATGGCCCTCTGTGACTATAAAATCGGCTATTCCTTCTTGTAATACCTCTATTTGTGAATGTTGATATCTAATTATATGTGTAACTCAAAAAATAAGTTTCCTTCTATTCAAAACCCTATGTTAATTTTTAAAGGGTATAAACCTACAAAAAGGTGGGATGTGTAATGGGTTTAGATAACCTCAATCACCCATATTAGTGATTGATTAATGTTTAAATATCTAATACTTTGAATATGGAATTGAAGCCACATGTAGTTATTCCCCTTAATGTGAATGTGCAATTGTGATCCTTTTCTATGTGAATGAACATATAATTTATATTTTGATACTTGAAAATATTCACTCTTGACTTACCTTAGTGTGTTTTAGACATGGTTGATGACTACTCCTAGTGATTTATTTGTAATTCATGAAGAATAGGGTAAATTTTCTCAATGTGTAGTAGTGTATAGATGCTTGATATACAAGTTCTCAGCGAGTCACAAGTATGGGTTTGATTTTTATTTATATGAGTCTATTTTGGATATTTCTCATCTTAATGACACATTAGGAAAATGTATTAACACATATGAGTGATTTATATTTTAAAAATAATCAATGCTACATGAGGGATAGTAAAATAAACCTCAACATAGTTTTATAGATGAAACTATATGATCCTAACATTAGTGTTGAGAAGATAGGAATGTGGATTTTATGATCTAGAGATTTCTAAGATATTTAACTCATTTAACATAGACTAAGAAGTTCTTGTAGGTAGATAAAATTAAAATAAAAGGGTTGAACTTATAACAAACATGTGGGTGGGAGATAATGGACAATAGTATGAATATGTGTATGCATAAGTCATGTATGTGAACGTAAGTCAAAAGAGACATTATCAAGTGTTTAACACCATATTTTAGTATTTATATTTGCATATTTTCTTATAGTTAGTTTATATTTTTATGATTTAACATTTCTTGTAGGTTCTTTTCTAACTCTATTATATTTTAGATTATACGCACTTCATCTACACCTTTGTGTTATTTAGTATTATCCCTAGTGTCTCTTATTGGTTCTTAGGTCTCTTTTAATTTATACACCTATTGGTAATTTAGTTTGTGAGTCTCATTATAAGACATATTGAATCAAACAAGCCCTCATAAAAAATACCTATCATCTTTATTTTTATTTTTATAGCCACTTTATTTTTATTTTTGATCCACATTTGGCCTCATGATATACTCAAGTTCCATCCTAATCCACACAATATAATGACATCTCTATAAGGGATCTTGAGGAATAGGGAACACATTATGGGAATCTAAATAGGAGGAGTTGAACTAAGGATGTTCCCCAGTATTTGGATTCCCCAAACAAGGACATATATGTTATCATCCTTTACATTTTAAGCCTTCATCCTAAAAAATCTCTTGAAATGTGCCACTATAGTCAAGGGGAGATTGATGTGCCAAAATTTCAATCTAAAGGTAAGTATTTCTATCCTTATCCTATTTCCTTTATTTACTTGGTGTGTGTGTGTGTGTGTGTGTGTGTGTGTGTGTGTGTGTGTGTGTGTTGATTATTTTTATACTAGCATGCATTTTGTTTTACTTGAAAATGTTTTATTTATATATAATAATATAGTATAACATAGGGTACTTAGTTTTATATTTACCACTTTAGGTTTCATAGACTATACTTATGGTCTAGCATTTCACCATTACTTTTTTTATTAGTTTAGTGTTGACACTATCTTGGATCTATGTTACCTTTTTTAATTATTTCCTTACATGTGGTTTCCTTACCATATCCTTGATACCCCTTTATAATAATTGTTATATCATTGACTTATCTTGAGATCTACTTAGAACCATACCATGTATCTTAGGTACATGACTTGGAATCATATGACATTGACATTGATTTTGGATTACCATTTACTATGTGTGTGTGTGTGTGTGTGTGTGTGTGTGTGTGTGTGTGTGTGTGTGTGTGTGTGTGTGTGTGTGTGTATGTACATATATATATATACACATATACATACATATACATATACATATACATACACATACATATACATACATACATATATATATATATATATATATATATATACATATACATACAGATACATATACATATACATACACATACATATACATACATATATATATATACATATACATACATACATATGTGTGTGTGTGTGTGTGTGTGTGTGTGTGTGTGTGTGTGTGTGTGTGTGTGTGTGTATGTATGTATATATATATCCACCTTGAATATTTTCACCATACCATCCAAGTATACATAGTCTCTATGTTATGATTCCCTCTTTATATCCTAGTCTATATAGAGAAAGATGATTGTTATATTAGTCATCCTAGCCCACACATGCATTTTGGTAAACCCAATATTAAGCCTATCCCGCCATTGGTTAGATTATATTCACATTTAATTTTGATTTTTATTATTATATTAACTTTTACTTCACCATAATTATACATTCTAGTGAACCTAACATGAAACCTATCCCACCATTAATTAGATTATCCTCATGCTTGCATATCTATCTTCTTTGAGTTCTTTAGTTTTTCTCTTAATTTTTTATTTTATGATTTATATAGTGATCATAAACCCATTAAAATTATAAATGGGTTTATCAATCACTCCTTTTATGCCCACCATTGATGGTAACTCATCATGGTGAATTTTTTCTCAATCTCAACCTAGGTCCAATCAGTGTAACATGGTTCAGATCAACCCAATTATTTACCTATGAGATCTTAGTCAATTTATAAATTATTTTGAAATTAATAACATTTATACACCAAACAAGAATGATATTCTTAATGATATAAATCCTTATACTATGGATACTGGTGCAACCAATAATGGTCCTCCTATTAATACTAATTTAGGGAATCCTCTCCTAGAAGTCCTTCTCTCAACAATCCTAAAAATTCCAATCAAAATCCCCCTATTAATAGTTCCAATTTCTTAAAAAAATGGTTAAACAAGTTTACCTTATGAAAGATTATAACAACAACTAAATACTCTAAATGAAAAACAACATTTTTTATTTTCCAATCAAGCTCTAAAAAATATTTTAGATCGACCAAGACAAAACTACATTCCTCCTCCTCTTAGAGATGCTAATGGAAATCTTATCCCAAAAAATCCAATCTAAAATAATATGTTTCAAATATTTATGTTAAACCTTTATCTCCCTTAATTATCTATATTTATATTGGAAGTATTTATCCAAACATCACATATGATGGGACCATTAATCTTACCTCACGTTTTAAATCCTTTGGTAATCTCTATAAGTAGTGGATTTGAACTAACAACTATGAAATTACCAAACTTATATCTGATACCTTAGTTGGAGATGCATTAGAATAGTATAATAAGCTTCCAAGTCATTAAATTACACCACTATAAGACTTATTCAATTCCCTAGTTACATAATTACACCAACATTAACTTCTCAAGAATAGCCTTAACAACTTCATTAATGTTAAACAATTACCTATGGAAAATGTCATGATTTTAGAAAGCAATATAAATTCTTGATGTATAAAGGGGACCATAACATTAGTGATGAAAATATCTTTCAATTATTTTTTACTTCTCTTAAGGCCCCTATTTAAAAAAAAAATTGGATATTTTCCCCTAAAATTCTAGAAGAGGCCTTCGATTAAGAAAAAAACAAGATATTATTATGAGCTAATTTAAACCATATTTAAGCACGAAGATGGAATATTTTCAAACCTCATATAATTAAATCAACACTAGTACACAATAATATAAATTGGGAACCTCTAGTCAAAATAATTAAAACCCTACCCATCCTCCCTTAAGTTTATAATAACTTAGGAAGTTATTGTCACCATCTAAACCTTTTATCTCATAGACATTAAAATCTAATATTATACACTTAAAAAAGTCATTATTGACCTATATTTACCTACATGACCTTTACATACACATATGAATATTGCACACCCTTATCATCTATCTATTTTCCTTCTATAAGCTTGCCCCCTGACTTGCTATTAGTCATCAAGATGAATTCCCTAGTCTATACCAAATTTAATTATTATCCTAATGATAATATATCTTGATTATATGATCAATGTTATTATATTTATAGATACCTTTGTTCATACTAATATGTCTCTATATTTTTTGTAGTTGACCAACTATGTTGGATCTATCTACATGCTTTATAATGGTCATTTTTAAAATTCAAATCATCCTTATGGGTCATCACATATGTCATGAATGTTAATGGTGTGATAATTTACCCAAATATTCATTTATTTATAAAAAATAGTTCTAATTTTATTCCCAATTTAAAACTCATTTAACAAGTATTTAACAAGCATCCAACACTTACACTTTGAGAAGGTCTACTCTAGATCTCTAAAATCAGAAATTAGTCATAAGGAGAAAACCATAGATAAGTCAAAAACATATAAACCAAGTGAATTTTTCAATTTTAAAGTGTTTAAATTTATATTACATGCTAGATCCATATTAGAGGAGTATTATTTCACATATACACATAACTAGGAAAACTATATGTAGTTTGATCCTTCTTGAGAGTATTGTAAATGTAGGTAGTGCTCAAACACTCAGTAGGAGGTGTTTGGGGTCAACTCATTTCATTTTCATTCCCATAATTTAGGCCCAAACCAAGTGTCAAAATTGGATATCTAGTTTAAAAGTAAAGCAAATAGTTTTTTTGGATTTGCACACACAATAAGCTTTTGATATTACACATAATAATGGTTGACAATTAGGTACAATGATTTATGATTAAATAGTTATACACATATTTATAATTACTTTTAAATAAAAATTCAAATGCCTACATCTGACATAGGTATCCATTTTACTACTTGATTCATCTAGGTAGTTTTAGATAGTCAATTTCCATAGATGAGAACTTCCAGATCCATTTTTCAGTCCTTTCTTCCACCTACATAAATTAGTAATAATATAAGTACATTATTCCTCTTATTACTTCCCATTAATAGTAAATTTAAATTTAAAATTTCTTAATTCAATCATATCTTATACAATCTCACTAGTTCAAATTTGTATCTTATTTAGATATGTTAATCCAAAATAATGTAAAACATATTGGTGAACTTGACCCCCATATGGATCATATAAAATATTAGGTTTTGATTAAGCTATCATTATATTTCCATAGTTTATTATATTTATGTAGTCAAATATCTTTTTATAATTAATTTTTTATTTATCCTTCATAGGTATTTCTTTCCTCCTAGGGTTTCTAATTCTTAAAAACCTAACATTGCATGTTAGCCCTCACAGTAGGATTTATTATTTTGTTTATTTCCTCTTAGGGTTTTGTATAAGATGAAGTGTTAGGTTAAGTGATGTGTATATTATACATAATCATATTCCTATGGCTCACCATACACAACACACTTTTCCCAATATCCCTTTTGAGACAACATTATTCATGCCTACTACACAATCCCTCATGAAAATTATTCTAGATATATAAGTTAAGGTGTTACATTTAGAGAAAAAAAATTAACAATGACTCATCTGACTAATTATATTGTAAATCAAAAGGTTTCTATTTTTAATAAAGGTATGATTACTTATATTAATGATGACCTTCTACCATAGACTAAAATTTTTACATAATATGGTTTTGGACTAAATCAATTACAAAATTTAAGATACAATAGTTAAATATTAGGTAAGCATGCACAAGGAATCATTAATTCCATTTCCCTAATAAAACATAAAATTAAACAAGGCCTCAAATATAAAGATAATTCATGGGCTAATAAAGAAACTGAGAGGCCAAATATACATATGTATATGTGTTTCCTTAAGGAAACAAAATAATTTTATATAGACCTTGATGATTTCAATAAAGGTTGGCCCTCATAAAGATTTGTATACTCAACCTGAAATCAAATAGAATATTCCATTATATATTCAAGTGAAAGTATTAATTGATTCAAGTGAGTATTTGTAGACAATGGTTCAAGATTGAACATTTTTAGCATAACATTCTTGCATGCATTAGGAATTAACATGGATAGTATTCAAAATTAAGATAGGATAATATGAGTATTTGATTATATTATTCACCAAGTACTTAGAATAATAGATTTGATAGTAGGACCAAAGACATTTATTACCATGTTTCATGTCATGCCTAATTATCTACACTATAACTTAATCTTGGGTTGAACATGGATTCATGTTATGGAATTTTATACAACAAGGGTATTTGTATACATATCCTGTGGATGAATAACCCTTCAATTATTTTACCTTAGTGCAACCTATTACTCAAATTATTTTATCAGCTCCATAAAGGAGGTGATTTTCATGATTATCATAATTTCTTCATAAGATATTACAAAACTTAACTTGAATACAACCTTATATCTCTCCCTCCCTAAAAATAGGTTGATATGAGTAGGCCTATACCTAAGGAATACATCAATAATGCATATTATGAGTATCATCAATGTTATATACATTATATAAATAGATTATTTTCACTAAGATATAAAATTCATGTTCTCATTGATGACAATATTATTGATTTTAATGATATTATTACACCTATGAATGATTCAATACCACAAGCTAATGAGAATGAATAGTTGGAAATATTTTCCAATACCTTTCCTAACCATGTGGTAATGAAAACTAAAGATAATATTTAGGTTCATATGACTTACAAGGCACACTATCCTCCATTGACATATGAGAATCCATTAGACAACATTATTGGTACATGTACAAGTATATCTATACAATAACCTACAATTACATTGGATGGCAGTGAGACTTTGGATGATGAATCTAGTTATATATCATTATTTATTTGTTAATATGTTGATTCATATCCTATACATAGTGTCATGGTAGATAATGGTTCAATAAAAATGTTTTCACTATGACACTCCTTGCTATTCTTGGCTACACACAAAAGCAGTTGATGGATAAACCAAGATAGTTAAAGTATTCAATGGAAAGAGATGGAACCCTTTTATGAGTACTTTTATACCACTTAAGGTAATCCATGTGTTTTTTACTTTATTATTATTATTATTATCTAATATATGATTATTTTACATTTTTTAAGGATGCCCCTAAATACATAATTTTTGTGCAATACCATCTTAAGTACATAGATGTATCAATATATACATGTAAAAATTATGGTTATCATTCTTAGTATTATATATGAGTATCCTATTTAGCCATAGGTGTTTTCTCCTCCACCCCCACCACCACATTAAATTATAAAACATATTAAATTTCATTATATGTAGGTAGTTTAAATAAAGGTAATAGAATTTATTATAAAACTAGTGTTTTAACATCTGTTACATTATAGGTTTATTCAATACTCACAGTAACCATTATCCACTCCATCACATCATAAGATAATATTACAAATAATTATATGTGTTCCAAAATGAACACTAACACATGTTACTACCATATAATATATTCCACATGATACTATGGTTACTAAGGTTTTTCATCATACATGAGATCCTAAAAGTCATGATGGAAATGATGTATATACTATATCATGAGATCACCTCGTATATTTAAATGCTGATACATATGGAACTACTCATTCAAGATATATCACCATTATCACATTTGATACAAGATATAGATGTGAACATATTATTTATAGGATCATTGATTAGAATGAAAATTATTATTAAATACTAAATATAAAATAAAATATTTCAATCAAATAAAATATTAAAATATTCCAAAAAATCAAAAATAAAACCTAAGCATAAAATGTGTTGCTACTTATTACATTTATTTATGTCATTTATCACATTTTTTGTTGATTACATATCCTTTTTCATACACACATGCATTTCAAAGTATATATGGGTGAGGTGCAAGGTATATAAGGTATACATGATATATGGATGCATTTATGTGTGACATTCATATACCCAAGAACCATGCCAGTGTTAGTTGAATCTCATCTCATAAGTAAGATTATAACATGTTATATATTTATATGACCTTTCCATTTGTCTTGTTGAGATACATTTATTCATTACATATTCATTTCTCTTATTTATATGCTTTACAGTGATAAATTTCATGGATATGTTATTTTTATTTGCTATGACATTGACATGGATTTATGTCATAAACAAGATTTACAATCATTGATTAGTCTATATGAGATGAGATATATATATATATATATATATATATATATATATATATATATATATATATATATATATATATATATATATATCTCATCTCATATAGACTAATCAATGATTTTACTTTGTGTGGCTCTTGCCTTATTATGTGAGATTACTTGATTGAATGTATCATTATAGACCTCTTTCTTTGTGTGGTTCTTTCCTTATTATGTGTAATTTATTGATTGGGTGTATCATTATATGACTCTTTCTTTATTTGGACCTTTCCTTATTATATGGCATTGATTTATTTATTATTCCCTTCCATGACTCTTTATTTATGTGGTTATTTCCTTGTGTGTCATTGTTTATGGTTTTTGCCTTGAGTGACATTAGTCATTCATTGTGTGTGGTTCTTGTCTTATGTGACATTATATGTTCCTTGGGTATCTATGTGTGCCTTATTTGATATATGACATTGATTGATATTGTGTGTCATATCCATGACATTATGTGATTGTGTGTGGATAAATATAGGTTATATTGATCTTTTGGTTTCATGATCCATATCACATGCCTTTATACTTGTATGTGTTGTCATGATCCATATTATTCACCTTACTATGTAGATTATTATTTAGTGCAAATAAATGTGATGATTATTATTTCATGCCTAATTAACACACACACACACACACACACACACACACACACACACACACACACACACACACACACACACACACACACACACACACGAGAAGGTTACATGATTGCATGTTGAGATGTTGGTGTTTTTGGTACTTTTTGAAGTGTTGCATAATTCATTTTAATTTTCTATTGTTGTGGTCTTTATTGATTTATTAGCATTTGTTATAATAAGTCATTACTATATTGATTATGAACTAGTTAACTACTTATTCTATTTTTAGTGTCTCCTATTAATCTTATTATGAATACTTTCCAAATGTTTCTCTATGAATCGATATATGAGATAAATATTGGTTTGCTCAGTTATGATTAAATATTGAGTTTATTAAGTCATTTTTAAATCTATAAGATTTAGATGATATTTAATCCATATTCTTATGTAAGAATGTGTAAAAGAATTTTTGGTTTCATTTAAACCCTTTTTGGTGACCTAGGGACCATGGGACAATATTCACCCAAAACAATTTCAATTTTTGAGTGCTTATTAAATTATGAAAGTGTTTTTTTATATAAGGAGAATAGAAGGTTCTAGTTGGGCAACTAGGAGAAATTTGACATAATCATTACATGCATATTTTCAAATAAAAATTAGGGTTATTATGATGTTTTGGATAGATATTTGGTTTTTTCTATGATTAGGGTTAGAATTTATCATTTTTTAGGTCAAAAATGCATGATAAAAAAGCATGAAAAAACCATACCCGAGTATCCTTAGCTAAACTATGAATTTATAACACTAATTTATCATGCATTCAATAAATTTAGAGTTCTATTTTGGGAATTGGTAGATATTGTAGAGAAATTTAAGGATATTAAAAACATTTGGAAAGAGAAAGAAAAAGAATACATAAGAATTAAATATAGGAGATAAAAAATAAAAGAAAATAAAAATGAGGAAGTTGGAAGTTTTGTTGACCCTAGTGAATAGAATGACTGCCATTGTTTTTATTCATGAGGTGATAACTATTTTAGTTTTTTAATTAGGTAAGTAATGTATTAAATACTAATTTTCATTATGATTTGGGTTTAACAAAATGTTCATGGACTAGATTTATTTTGCTTACTATAGTATATGAACAAATATTTGAATTCTCTTGTGCCTTGCGATAGATTATATAACCATTTGAATGCATAGATGGTATCTTTTATGTCCATTTGTGGTTGTCACACTCAACCAAACAAAAAAATAATAATCATGATCTTGTTTAGGTTCTATTTTAGTAAATAAAATACCCATTTTATATTTGACTATAAGCCACTCTTATATACTTGGGATGGAACTTGCTTCCATCCATAGAGGGCAAATAGGAAACATAAACTAAAAAATTATTGATAAGAAATGGTTGTTTTATTAAGTATTTTATACAGTCGAATATATTATTTAATAGTTGATTTATTCTTGATAAAAATTTGGATGTAATTCATTATTTTGATTATTTCAAGGATTGTTGAGGTTAAGATAGAAGGTTATGAATGCATTTTATGTGTTATCTTCTTTTCATGATAATATCCTTTCTATTCACCACAATTAAATACTCAACTTGTTCTATCATGGATGTATAAGACTATTGGAATAAGACTTTGATCTTGTAAAAATATAAAATTATATTTAGATTGTTTTATGTGATTATAGGTTGTTAATAATGTGTATTTAAGTGAATAACCAACTATTCAAACCTTTATAGGTGAGGTATACATAAGGTTGAATAATAAGTTTTTTTTAATTGTATCTTTAGCTTGAATCATAGAAATTTTACTAGATAAGTTTGGTTGTAGATTTGCATCTTTTTGAAGTGTTATGAAAGTTCATTTCTAGCCATACATAGAGTTGAGTTATAGTTGAAAGGTGTCTATTTTTTGAAAAGTGTTTTTGGATTTGAATTATGATAATTTTGAAATAATTAAGAAGAGATTATAAAATAATTTTTGAACATTCAAATATGATAATGTATGAATCTTTTTAGTAGAGTTTTAAGACAATTATTATTTATTATTCTTATATGTAGAGGGTTTTTGATAGAATATATATGATTTTATGAATGCCTGAACTCCTTCCATATAATGGCATTAAATACAACTTATCATGGATGAGTGATTTGATAAATAAAAATTATATATCATATATTTTTAAATTAGGATAGTCTTTTGGTTTAAATCACACACACACACATCATTTAATACAAGTTAGAAACACCTTTCACCCATGAAAAATAACACTAATTTATAAAAACATATTATTATCACATCTAATAATTTAAAGAAATACATATTATTTCTAATAACTTACGTAATGATTTTATTATAATTAGTCTTCATCAGACTTCACAATTTGAGAAATGGTTCAAATAGGACTCAAGGAGGTTCGTCATAATAACATAAGGATAAAATTTAAGATATATACTATATTCAAGTCATATAATCTACTTAGTCTTTATATATATGGTGACCATAGTGGGAGTCTTCCTCTTGAACTGACATTATGAACTTTGAGTCTATTTTCTTAAGGTTATAGGTCAGATTTGAAGCAATATTGGTGGCTCAATATTCTCAAGTTTTCCATCCACATCAATCACCAGGATTTGGTTCTTGTAGTTCAGATACTTGTGTGTATATATTATCATATGTTAATGTGTTTTTATTTATTATTATACTATTAAAAATAGATATGGTTTTTGGCTTTTTAAATAAATTATAGGAGTAATATATATATATATATATATATATATATATATATATATATATATATATATATATTTGGTGTATTGTATATTTTACTACTTTGCATAATCATCTATATATCAACTAGTCACTCACATAGTATTTTATTTAGCATATTGATAAGTTATTAATATATTAGAGGATTTATTGGGGTGAGTTTATTTACCTATCCTTTAGGCAAGGAACTTTGCTGACAATTCTTTCTCTAAAATAACCAAACTATTCAAAAAAATTGTATTCTTTTTATGATGGTAAAAGCATCTTATTCAGCTACCTAGTTAGCTACTTCTACATGCAAGTTTGTTGATTTGCCAAATGTTTTTCACAGGTTCAAATGTTGAACCTATATATCCTTTTTAAATTCCATATAAATATTTTACATGAGTGGTGAGAAGGGTACATCTATAACATCTGATAAAAATCTTATTTCCATTATGTTTTAGTGAAAGTCCATAAGGTGTCATTTACTTGAGGTTTGTTGTCAAAACATTAAATGACTTCAAGTATTTTTTTCAAAACAATCCAAATTCTTTTGTGACTTTTTAAAAATAGTCATCATTATTTGTAATTGTTTTCACATTTTCCATTCTTTCTTTGAGGCTTCAACTCATTTAGGCCTTCATGTATCATGGATTTGGTGTCATTATCAATTGTAAGGGATGAATGACATCCATATCAACATCCTCCTAATGACCACTCCCCATTTTAACCACTTACATTAATGATTTAAATGATGAATTTGGGTGCATTCTCTTGCCATCATCTTTATCATTTGGATCATGTTTAGTGCCCCCCATTTTATTTCTTTGGTAGTATGAGACCTAAACTAGAATAAAAAATAATACTGGGACATGTTTGAAAAAAAATTGATTTCATTATACTTTTTTTAGATGCCCATACCCTATTTTATTCTCACCATTTTGACAAATGGTTCATGATAACCATGTGTGCTTCCAAATTTTACATATTATGGTGACTATGTGCCATGCTTTGGTCATTACCATATATTTGAGACATTTTGTCAAGCAGATCATATGTAATCCTATTTTTCTACACAACCAAAAATAATTATGATCCTATATAAAATTCCATCCAACTATTTATGATTCCTACATACACTTCCATATTCTATGTGATAGGTCTATCTACAGCTTATCCCTAACCTCAAAGCTTCTTAAACATCTATCGGTAGCATTTGCTAAAGTTGTATTCAAAAGGATATTCATATTTTATTCCACTTAAATATGTGTGGATAAGTAGCCCACACACCTTGATAGGACACCATCTAAGGTGTGGGTTCAAAATCGACATTATGAACCATCTTAAGGCTCAACAAGCTCAAATATGCTCTTCGTATCTTTTCCCACACTCTCAACAAAGAATATGTAGATGTTTAGTTTTAAGTTTAGATTAGAAATATAATATTATATATACTCTCTTTCCAATGATTTTTGTATAGTTTAACATTTATATATAGTTTATTTAAAAATAATATATAATATTTTAATTTGTTAACTATTATTTTCAAAAGCAGAAAAATTATATAAAATATGGGGCACCTTATATTGGTTTAACCTAAAAGGACACAATTATCAAGATATTGAAACTTCATAACTATTATCAATTTTTTTTAAAGTTACGTAATGAATTCAATTATACTAATTTCATTTACTTTGTAGTTACACCTATGTTGAAGACTAAAACTTCATAACTACTAAATTTTTTCCTTATAGGTTACCTACGAAAGGATAAATCAAAACTTTGAGCTTTACTTTCTTTACAAATTTAGGATCATTGGTCAAAGTTCAATCAATGTAATATTTGGCTAAAATGTTGTTTTTGAATATTTTTATTGTTATTTATTTGATTTACATGTCAATACACTAAATTTATTGGGTTAAATAACTTTTATTTGCTTGAGTGTCACCTGAAAGATATATTGTTGTATGTTCTCCTCTTTACATCCTTGTAGTAATTCATGGAGCATTAAAAAAACCACCAATAAACCCTCCCCATTTTTATTTTTAGGGTTAAATGTGACCATGGAAGTGACATCCACATGCTTTCCATTAGTCCCTAGGGGTCAGTGATATGGATTTCATCACCATATATTAGACCGCACTTTGTGTTCTAGTGGAGTATAAATATCAAGATAGTTGTTGTTAGGTGCTAAAGTAAAATTCCCCATAAATATTTATATGTAATTAGGGGAATTTTAAATATAATAATCAAAGTGGTTATATGACATCCTACATGGATTTGGGCCCTACCATACCTAGCGTATATCAAAGACTCCCTTAGTGAGCCTGTATAAACCTAGAATATGACATTTGGCCACAACAAGTGACTTGATGCTAGAGTCAAGATCAACTCCCAAGTGACCATCAAGTGTAAAAGAGTTTGAGAGTGTTTTGGAGATTTCCTAATAGGTCACTAGCCTATACCCTCACTTGGGAAGATATTATATGGTACAATCATCATGTTACACTCTTGTGTTTAGTCACTAAACTTAGGTTTCTGGTTTATGTGTGACTTGTGTGAATTTGTCAAAAATAGTACTATTTTTTAGCCAAAAAAGCCTAAAACCACTTGAAAATTAAAAACACTAGTTTTAACCTTAGAAAAAACCTAGTACTTATCCTATTCCCCCATTTTCATAAAACTAAGTAAATCTTAAATTCACCATTAGCCATCTAGTCATCCACATAAAATACATCACTTAGATACCATACTCTTTTTTATCACATCACCCAAAAACCTTCTCACCAAAAATTTACACTATTTTGTCATCTCCACACCATCACCTTGAGCAAGTCAATTAAGTTACTAGAGCTAGTCCCTCTTTTAATGCATGATATTAATTTTTTTATCACATCTCAAACCATCATTGTCACTATTTTATTGTCATATTGCTAGCACCTATCACTCTATCAGATTTCAAACTTGGAATTCATCTTGTTGTCAACCTGTCACCCTATTGGATTTGAGATTAACAAATGTCATGATCTTGTCATCTCAATAACTCAACATTTGGTAATCATCAATTTTCCATCCCTTTACCAGTTTGAACTTGAAAGTTATTGATAATGTGTTATTTTATGCCATTATTGATAGTCCCTAACCTATAACTCTCATTTTCATATCCAACCAACTTGTTACTACATGTATTTACATATTACTAGTATCTATCACTCTAGCTATTTTCAAACTCAACATTCATATTCTTGTCACCCTGTTACACTTGTAGATTTGAGATTAGTAATCATTATCATCTTTTCATCTTGATAACTCAAAATTTGGCAATCATCATTTTTTTTCACTCTACCAGTTTAGATCCAATAGTTGTTGATAGCTTGCTAATATATGTCATACTTATAGTCTAAATACTTAATGCACATCATCTAAACAAAGATACATCCATTTACCCACCAATTGTAAAACTATCTCTAATTTATTAATCAACCGTTCTTGAAGGTTTTATATGACATCCATTTGACCCCCTATAAGTTGGTCACTTTCATTCAATCCACCTCTCTTGGTTTATACTCTATGATTAACACCTCAATCTAAGTGGCATCTAACCCTCACTCTTCAACCGTTAAAATTTGGACAATCATATAGTCTAATAAATGACCTATTAAAAACCTTGGGTGAGCAACCTATTGATAATGAATAAAATTATAGTGAAATGCACATCCCAAAGAGAAGTGAAGATCACCTAAATGACTTTTTAGATATCGATAGATCCAAGATTGAATAATATATTTATGACCATTGTGAACAAGTACTCATGCACCCTTTTGAAACTGGGACTACCCTACCACCATATTTTAATGTGAAGAATATTTTATAATGTCAAACCATCACATCTCAAACTCTTCTTCCTACTGCATTAGATAAAGAGGAATACCAATAATTGGCTGATGATGATGAAGAAGATGAATTACCACACCCTCTACCTATTGCCAATGCCAATAAGGTTGAAGTTAGTAAGTGAATGTATGTTATAGAGACTCAAGTCTCAAATTATTATAATAAATATATGTTAGACTACTTCAACCAAATAACCTAACAAGTTAATTCATTAGCATCCCAATTCAATGTTGAGCATATAAAGCTTAACCTAACTAAAAGACCAACAAAAACCATTTCATCATCCACTCATCCTAATCGAAACAAGTTAAAACTTAATACCTCCATCTCTAATCCATTGATGGATCCATATTTTTCCATTGAATACCAATCCATGAAGGACAATCTTCATGGCTTCAATACTTGATCTCTCGCTAATAAATATCAATATGAAGAGTTATGCTCCTATCCCCTAGATATGAGCATCCTCAAAGTGCCTTTTCCAATACACTTTGAACCTCCCAAGTTTGAAAAATATAAAGGAAAGGGATACCCACATGAGAATATCCAAGAGTTTTTTATGACATGACATAAGGTTGCATCACTAGTAGAATTCGGCAAATAAATGACTACATGACTAAAAATTTTAGTCACGACAACTAAAAATGACTAAATTTACTATTTTTTTGAAACATGGATATAAATGACTAAATAAATGACTAATTTGATCATCAATTTAAAAAAATAACTAAATAATTAGTCACATAAATAAAAATTAGAAAATATGATATTAAAGTGGGAAATTTAAAAAAAAATGAATTGGGAAATTCTTAGTACGAGTGGTTTATATTGTGCATATAAGGTTAATAGTGAGTTGGGAAATTATTGGTGAGAGTGGGGAGTAAAATATAGTGAAAATTTTGGTAGAGGTGATTCAATTGGGGAGTGGGGAGTACAATTGACATTATTTATGTAATTCACTTCTATAAATAGAAGGAGGGTTTGTTAATTATTAATGGAGCCAGAGCTAACTAGAGAGGGTTTGTGTGCCAATTTGATGGCATGAGGCATTTTGGTTTTTATCATATAAGTATAAAAACTACTTTCATGGGCAATACAACTTATTTAGAGAGGGCTTGGAGACTTTTGAAAAGGTAGGCAAGAAATTCAGAGTTTTCTATAATTAATTTGAAGTTGACGAGGACCTTTGTAATGAAGTTAAATTTGGGGATTCCCTCTACAGTAAATTCAAAGGTAATTTGAAACCTTAATTACATTAAACACAAAATATATATCTTTATGATTGACAATTGTATCTAACTAGGAGAACAAAATCAATGTATTATAAGAGATGAGCTACATAAATAAGACGGTATCTTGCTAAGACATTGAATACCAAGTAACAATTTTGAGTTATTGAGATTGTGAATGAATTGGATGATTTTATTCATTGTATAATTAATACAATGTAGTGACCATATATTGAATTTGTCTATTTGTGTTCCATGTTATCATGCATGGGTATGGTATTAATTTTTAATTTTGTAACCAATTCACCTACCTAATCCCTAAGGCTTCTTTTCACTAAGTCTTCACGGCATGGGTAGTGCATGTACATCATAATTAGTTTGTTATTGGTTAGTTTAACTTATAGTAGTTACATAGGTAACTGAGTACTAAAACCATACATGCAATTCTAATTTTAGAAGATTATTTTTTCATTAGTTTCCTCTACATATTTTGGAGCATTTGGGAATTGAAATTATGACATGCATTCAAATTTTAATTACTTTAATCACTTTTTCATTAAACCATAGTCTCATGTCCCTAGCCTAAGCCTCAATGCTTGAGTAATGTTGTGTGTAATCCTAATCTATTAATTGCATGGAATCCTAGAAGATGGTTTCATATGGCATAGTTGAAATTTATGCTAGTTGATCAAATCAATGTGGTCACCAAGCTATTTTAATTGTTACTATATGTCCACACATAGGAGTATATCAATTTTTATAACAAGTCATCTTATCTCAACATGTTAATAATTTATGCTAGTAAGTAATGCTCAAAGTTACAACAAAGACTTCATTACCCTATTTGTTAGTGTTTGTCTATTCATTAACATCAAAAAGATTTCCATATGTTTAAATGCATGTGGTTCATCAATAAAACAAGCATAAATTCCATGTTCCATTGCTAAAGTATTTATTTAATTATCATTTAGACAAGGAAGGCCCTCAATAAAACATGGATAAAAATAACATTTGTTTATTTCCATTCATCATGGTCTTCTTTTATGCACATTATAGATGACATGTAAACTAAACATAAGTCTACATGATCAACAAATATTTTCAGTATTACAACATGCTCCTATAAATTCAAACAAATATTATAAAAACACCACAAAATTTTCTTATATTTGTGTATTACAATTTGACTATTATTATTTCATTTAACTACAATGGATATTTTTTATATTCAAAATATAAATGGTGAGGTGCCAATAATAGATTGTTATATAATATAATTTTAATCTCTACCTCCTGTACATGGGGAAAAAATGAGGGAAGATTAATTGCTATGTTTCTTATGAATTAGCCATTGATAGTTGAGAATCCTACAACTAAAAGATGCACAAAAATGACCACATAGATTTATGTAGAGGTAAAACATCTAATTATATATAGTGATACCCAATTATATTTATTAAACTTGAATTTATATAGAGTGATATATATATCTTGTAGATTCCTATAATTTTAATTCTTTAGAGTGATTTGTATCCTAATTCTATGAAGTGCTCTAAATTTTGGGTAAGTGTTGAAGAGTGTTTAAGATAATGAGTCATGTAAGCATCATACTTCATATAATAAAACTAATAATTAAATATACTCACATAAAACACTTTAATCTAAGAAGGGTTAGGATATCCGTTGTAGCTCCTTTTGAGGGGGCCCTCCTCATTTAGAACTGAGTTTTAATCCTTCTATGAGAGACTTAAAAAATCTTTTTATAGAATTAGCATTTTCATTACTCAGATCAATAGTAATTAAATATTGTTACAGTAGATTACAATATTTCATAAATCAAAATGTAATTACTTTCTACAATACCATCATCATTAATCTAATCTAGGTTCTACCATTAAATACATAATGTAGTTTCTTAGCTCCAACCAAAAAAACTAAATTAGGAAAGGTACAAATACTTTGCAACTAACCCAATCAACCTTCAAGTGGTTAGTAACTTAAAGTTACTTAGATTTAACCCTAATTGGGTAAAGGACAATATATTCTATTTTACTATTTTGCTTCTTTTTCTCCATTCTATTGTCTTTATCTTATTCATATTTTGGTAGCACATCCAAGTTTCTATGTATGTGAGGGATCCATGCAACTACTATGGAGGATCCTCTTCAATCATTTACTTTGTTTCTAAGATATTTGGATTTGTCCTTAAAAACTAATTACTTATTATCATAATAATAGTTGGTTTTATGTAGTGGTTGTAGGCTCCTATAGGTGAAAGTTTGTAGTTGTTATAAATAATCTGTAAGTGAAAACCTATAGTTGTTATGGGCACAATGTAGGTGGAAATCTTGTAGCTTGGTAGTTGTTATGGCCAAATTTTAGGTGAAAGAATGTAGTTTCTATGGGAAACTTGTATCAATAAACTCATAAAAGCAATCCATTCCTCTATTATAGCTTCTAAATTAGTAGATTCACCCCTAATCATTAAGGTAGCCTCTTTTTCTTTTAGAGATAGATGAGACATATGTTTCACCTCTTAAAATTAACCAATAATTTCTAATTGATGATGTAAGAATCCCAGGATGGTCATATGTCATTCAAATAGAGTCTCATTCAAATTCATGGAAGTTGTTGATATAATGCCTAATAGGTAATATGTTAATTTACAAGAAACATTTAAATAAGTGGATGAAGATTATGATGGAGTTTTTGAAGAAGATATTTTGATTAGAAATGAAGATATTGGGAGAGAGAATTAATTGCATTTAATAGATGAGGATGAGGAATAAAATCAAGTAGATGCAGACATGAGTGATCTATATTCTAATCTTGCTAGCAATGCAAATGATTATGATGATGTTTTTTCACCTTAACTAGCCTATCACCTTAACTTGTTAGCTTGTCACCTAAAATTTGGTTATATATATGGTGTAATTTATTATTAAATTTAATAAATATATGAGTATAGGTGTGCTTATTCACTATTATTTTACTAATACATATCTAAATGTAATCATTATTATAATAGGGTACACTGTATACAAAACTTAAGATGTTCATTGTTGTTAGAATATAATTTCTTAAATATCCTATATGTTTTCTAGATGCTAGATGTTTCTATCTTCTCCAAAACTACTATATATGAGAAGAAACAAGCAAGGTCTAAAGGTATCAAATAATTCAACAAGATACCTATGAAATTAAACAACTCTTTAAAGTCTTGGTAATAAATTTTAGTCATCTATTTGATATTTGGATAGCTTTAGTTTGTAATACAACTTCTAGCCTCCACATGCATTGAATATGCTTGTGTGAAGGAAATAATAATGAACATATATGATTTAGTAATACATATAAAAATCTTAAAATTAGGTGAATAAAATATTTAACCTATACTATTAAACATTTTGTGTGAAAAGACAAGTAGAATTCCATGTCATGTTCCCCGTAACTTTAGTACTATCATGTTGTTCTAAAACATGCTATGTTTTACTACTTCAATTATCCCCATTTGACATCAATGGAAAAGGTACTAGTCAATTAACCCCCTAACTTAAATATCCTCATCAACTTGTAGTGTGAAAAATTTTAAAGACTAGAACTGGAACAAGAGGTCAACAACAAATTATAAGACCAAAATCCTCATGATATAAGGGTTCCATACTTTGGTAAAATTTTGAAAAATGGCAACCCCTATGTTAGAACCTCCAAAATTTTCTGAGTTTCATTATCATAACTATCCTTGAGCCCAATGACTAAATACATGATTCCTATCCTAAAAGTCTCTCTACTTGACTATGCCTCCTCATTAAAAACAAATAAATGATCTATTAGGTCTGAATGACCCTAAAAAATAAAACTAAGAGACTAAAAATTTAGAAAATTATTCAATATTTTCAATAAAATGATATCTAAAATACAACATTCATAATATATGCTTATATTCCCACCTAAAATACATAAAAAAATCCAATATCTCACTATTGTAATAGTCAACAGAGGTGTGTGTGAGATGGTGGGACATATAGGTTAATGTATAAATTCTTACTACAATACCACAACAAACAAATATGAATAACATAGGGTGGCAGTGAGAACATGCTAATAACTAAATTAAACCATAGCCCCACAAGGGGTAAATAGTGACACTATGGTATGGTGGTTAACAATCACTCAACCACTAGAATTAACCCATCATCTCACAAGAGTCTAAAGGGGTGTGCATGGGGTGGTGGTATGAGACTATCTAACCCATTATCTCATAAAAAGTAAAATGAAAGTGTGTGGTATAGTGGGGAGAGTAAAATTCTAACTCTACCATGTCTCTACCCATACAGTGGTCTTGATATGATAGAGAGGTACTAAGGTACAAGTTATCAAAGCATTTAAATTGTCAGTGGTAATGATTACACCTCTAAACATGAACTGTTTAATTTCCTAAGATCATAGGCATATGCATGTATTCAAACACAAAATATATACATATTGTCAAATATTTTACATGAATTGACATTAATAGAGAGGTGACCAAGCTCAACAACAAATATACTTGGGATTCAATGCAATTTTTGCAATCATTCACATAGCTTAGTGTACTAGAGGCAAGGGAATTCAAGGAGAAAGAATCTGTAGCTATTATTTCATCATGTAAGTTCATAGAAACCCTATGTATAAAGTGTATAAGAATTGAATTTATTCAATTTTACAAGTAGACACTTAAATAAATAAAGTAGGAGTAAATTCTTCATCATGGAACCCAAAATAAGTGAACTGGTGAGTAAGAAGGAAGAAGCCACAACCTCTAAAATGAAAAAGAGAACTTTACAATAGTCCATACTTGATGTGTTACCCAATTCAAAAAACAAGGGATTCAAAAAGGTGTTTAGAGATGTATCTCATAGATGTAGAGACCCAATTCTTTCTATCTTGGGGTGGGATTTATTTTGGTACTTCTATGATAAGAGGGATGGTAAGATTATAGTTTCAAATTCTTGGACCTTAGACTTAGCCAAACTAATAGTCTTAAATATATTTATAGATGTTGAGTTTATTAGAGTAGTGGCACAACATTACCACCCAACTACTAGGACTGTAAGAATGCTAGATGGCTCACGATTAGTGGTATTGACTAAAACAATAAATGTAGAGTATTTCATGTTGAATTAGCAAGCCATCACCAAGATTCACCTAGATAAAAGTGAGGAAGACTATATGAGATTGATAAAAACCTATAAGAGTGATGAAATTCCTCTACACATGAAAAGGGGTGAAAACATTAAAAGGACACTTATTTCCCCTTCCAACAGTGAGCCATTTACCATTGAAGACTTTCAAGTCTATTTTAAAAGAGCTTATTTTGATTTAAGCCAAGTGCTTGGGATTTATGCTCAAGAGAAGATGCCAATCATTTGCATGATTATGGTAATAAGGATTCAAAACCTTGAAGTGAATGTTGAGTATGACTTTACTTATCTAATTGAGAAAGGGCTACATGAGGGATTCTTACAAGTGAGAGCAAACTTGGCCCCTATCACTTTCAAAATTATTCCTTTCTATGTCATTTAATATTATATCAGAATAGAGATAAATAGACTAAATGATGTGTTTAGGGATGACTAACCAATAAGGAAATAGGTTACCTGTGTAGCATTGGTGTTACATATGGGATAATAGATATAGGAATAATGATTATGTGGAACTTAATCATGATTTTGTAATAAGGGTCATAGCCACTCTTGGTCACATTTCAACAATGTTGCCTATTGAAATCAAATAATTATTAAGACCTTTAGCATTGAAGCTAAAATAGGGACATACCCATAGTTTTGGTGGTTGGTTATTTCTAGTAGACCAAATAGTGATAAGAGTTTATGGGTGTCCTCAAGCCCCACACATTCTACCTAAGTTTCTCTCCCTTTGAATTGTATTTTTTGAATTTATGTGGCAAATGTTATGGATGGAGTAGGATGTTATGAAGAGGAAAAAAAGGGGACCTTCCTACCTAACTATATGTGGGGAATTATCTATTAGGTCTAATACTCTAGAATAGATACAAAGTTATTTTAAGGTAAGGTATTCTTTGAATTCATGAGGGGAAAGGGTGTTTGACCTTGAAAGACATAAACTTTGTAAGGCAAACACTACTCACTATAGCTGGGATTACCCATAAGGTTGATTATGAAGAAGATGTAATAAGAAATTGCCTTACCCCTTATGAAATGTTTTAGAGGAAAAGGAAATGGGAAATCATAAAAAGATTTTAGGAAGAGAAGAAGAAGAGAGACACTAAATTCTTAGGTTTTTATGTGGAAGAAGGCGATCCTCTTAAGAGGATAAATTTGATAATTGATAACTTTCAAAGGTTGTATGTTCAGACAAAAAAGAAACCTGAAGGACTGTCTCCGAAACCCACCAAGTTTCCCATAAAAAGGCCAAGTGGTGTTGTGATTATATAAACCCTTCTAGACACTATTATAGTATAATTAGAATCACCTCCAAAGCAACTAGAGCCTAAGAAGTAAAAGACACAAAAAGTACCTTGCTTAGTGGCATATGAAGTAAGTGAAGAGGTAAGGGATATAGAGGAGGTAGCCAATGTGCTAATGAATTTGAAAGATGATGATGAAGTGGATTAGCCACTCCCTAAACTTATAACTAAGGCTCACATACTAGAAGAAAGGGTAGATGTGAATGCACATAATGATCAGGAGATGCATGATGATTAAAAAGTGTTCATTGCTCTTAGGTTTATTGAAGATGATGAATTTATCTAGACCCCTAATTTTAAAGATTTTTAGATCAAGGTGAAAAATGAGAAAATTTAAAGAGAGACTCTAGATTAATAATATGGGTATTAAAGATTCCCAACATAATTAGATTGAAAAATAATAATTGTTCTCATTTTAATAATACATTAGCTAAGCACTTAATTAAATTGTACATGATTTATTTTTCTAATGCATTGACCATACCATACAATACTAGACAAGATAAACTTTCAACTACTCTTTTCATTCCATATGGTATTGGCAAGTACTTTAGTCAACTTTATCAACCTTACCACATGGTATCAACCATCTATTCTTCCCACTATATTGGACATAGGATCTTAGGATCAATGAAATAAATATCAACCCATAGGAGGTTAGAAAATTGGTATGATAGAGAAAAATACTAATCATTCTTGGGATGGATCTAAAAAATATATTCTTACTAGATCAAGTAAGAAGCCAAGAAGATCCCATGTTGATTTCTGAATTCAATTCAGATGAGGGAATGAGTGGTACAAGTTACAATCCAAGAATTAAAACCCTAGCCTTTTGGAAAAAGCAAAGAAGAATAGAAAAACAAGATTAATTGATGTTGTACAATAAATGAGAGGGACTACCATGGTAAATACACATCAAAATTGGAGGTAGATATAATGATAACTCACTAAAAAATGTTTACTATGGCTGCAGTTAAAGGTATGGAGGTTAGATTGGCAAAATATGAGAAAACACATATTGATCTAAATAATGAAGTGAATAAGGTATTAATACAAAATGTGAAATTGAAAAAGTATTTGAAGGGAGTAGGTCCTTCCTAAATCACATAATTAATAGTATACCAGCCCCCTACCATCCAAACTAATATAAGTGCAATCATTGTTAAACAAGTAAATGTTCTAAAATAAGAAATCAAGAAGTTGAAAAAGACTAATGAAGAAATAAAGGAAGGAGAAAAGTGACAAACCCTTATGGTATTGGAAAATATCTTAGAGCATAGGGTTAAACTAATTGTGGACAAATTAGAAAATGCATATGAATGTTATGTCTCTTTGTCATAATCAGTTGATTAGATGAAGGCACATGTACCTATATTGGACCCCTTATTCAAGAAATGACAACCTATACATCACACCTTAATAACTTTGTGCAGAATTTTACTGAGTGTTGAGGCCCCCATAGATTTAAAGTCTACTAATAAAATGGTTTGAATGGTCATAGATGAATTTTACTACATATCTAAAAAAGACCAAATGATCAAGGCAAGAATAGATTCACTTCACACACTAAAGCAGTGGTCCATGCCTAAGATACTAAGGGATGATGATCAACTAAAAGGCTCCAAGGATTGGATAGATGAGTTTATCCAATTATTCCCAAATTCCTCACTCATTTATATAAGAATGGTGAGATAAATCTCCATAGCCTCAATTTAACCTTGGATGGAATAATTGCACTAGATGTTGGATACTCAAAATTTATCATGGGCACCATATGGTTATTAGATAGTAGATAGAAGAGCCACTCGGCTAACACACAAAAAATATAGGAGTAAAAATGGCCTCATGATTACATAGTGTATCAATAAGAGCAGACATATCTAGCTCCCCCAGAAGAATAGGCCTTGCAGTGAAGTATCAAGCCTTGAAGATACTATCATGGAGAGAGGACCTTACCAAATCTAAATGATCATGGGTATCATATGATGAATAATGGACTTTGGTATCTTATTAGTGATCTATAATTTAACATTTTATCATTTCTCATCTTTCATTTATCCTATGTAATTATATATAAACAATGATAATTAAGACTTTTTGATTTGTGTTAAAAGTAGGTAACTGAAACGATACTTTTTGACATGTAACAGTTTGAAGCTTTTTTCTTACCTTACTCACCTATAAAAAGGAAAACAAGATCAAATGATAGTCATCAATAGGGGAGTCAGTGAGGACAAAATTTTGAAACATATTGTAAAATATTTTTGAAGATCAATAGAATGAATTTATAATTGGTAGTTGAATTCTGGTTTCAATTATTTGTTGAAGTTAATTAATGAATGTTATCTTGTTATCTTTTGATCATTCTAGGGTTTTATGTTTTATTTATTCAATAACCATTTCTCAAATTTTGAATGTAGATGTTTCTAATCCATCAAAAATGGTCACTTTTAATGAGTTTGTTCTAAAATCAAAACCCCATTTTATGTCCAAAATCTGAGATTCAAACTCATATTCCACTACTATTCTACTGATTTAAGTTGTTGATTTATACATTATTATTTATTTGGATTTCATGAAATGAGAAAAAAAGACTTTAAGGTGAAAATTAAATGATTGTGATAATAATACTAAAATTTTAGTGACAGATTGTGAGTGCTTTCATAGAAAAATGTGGCCAAGAATAATGAATATTTATCGCATCTTGGTTTTAAAAACAAGCAAGTTATAATTCCATTAAGTAGTATATTATTTATTTAATAGTGTTTAATGAAATTTTATAGGAAATATATTTATGTATATAAGAAATAATATGATATTTTTTTGTTTTATAGGCAAGAAAAAGAGTGTAAAGAAAATGCAGAGAAACAACAAAAGGAAAGAAAAGATACAGTGCCACCAACTCGTAGAAGCCAATGCATTTATGATTCAACAAATGAAGTTGGTGAAAAGAATAGTTGTGATGTTGTGTAGCCTAATATATAACATGGTGATGTGTAATGTCTTGATCATCTCTTATCACAAAGTCTAAGATATATTATTGAAAAATATGAGGTCAAAGGAACAATAAGTCTATAGATGATTTATTCAAGATTAAAGGATGTGTTTGAAGTGAAATATGTAGAGATCGGTACTAATCTACCTAATCATTTCACACTTTATGTGGCAAATGAGCTTGAATTTCTTGTTAATGAATTCTTGAAGAGAGACCATTTGCATCTGGTGTGCCTCAAAGTGCACTTATTGCATCTATAACTTTTGATGGAATTAGTGGATCAACCATAAATATTGGTAGTGATTTAATAGAAGATGTGTCTAATTTTGTCAAAATAAAAATATTAAGTCAAGATTTGTATAGATCTATAGAGAGGAATACAAAATAAAGAAAATTAGAAGGCAAGAATCCATTCTTGGTTGAGGTATCAAGAGATGGTGATCCCATTAGACCAAATGTTATAAGGCAGGCCTCTGAGTTGGGTATAAGATATAGGGCCCATTTGGATATTTGCAAATCAAATTTTTTAGAGAAATATCCATGAAGTTTGGAATATATCATATAAAAAATGGAAATTTCTTTTGAGACTACTGGTGGACAAATCTCTAGAAAATATTACAAGCAAAAGATGAGACTTTTAATGAACAATTTTAGATACAATTGCAAAAAAACAATCATGGAGGGAAAAGAGAGGTTAGACTCCACTCCATCTCCTAAATAGTAGGAGGTATTGAAATAAATTATGTGTTCATAAGAATATTTGATAAATATTAATAGAGGCAAGAGAATAAGAGATAATGTGAGGGTTTGATATACATTATTATTGAGGCAGGTTGTAGGCCAAAATGGACAAATTTGGATTAAATGTATGGCTTTTAGGTTTAATTTAAATTTTGTTATTTATTTCAATTTTTTACTGAAATGACTATATGTTGAAATTGACATTGTATTTTAGGTGGAAAATAATAATAGAAAATTAGGTGTAGAAGATATTGTGAATTATATGGCAGCACTAGATCTTAGTAAATCTAAGAGTATGGTGAAGTGGAAATCTAGTTCATCAATAGATATTTCATAGCCATCTGTTAGATGCCTAGTAAGAGCCTCTCCAATCATGTCAACTCAAATGAAGGGTATCAACATGTAATGAGTTGCAGATACGGTCTTAATAAGAAAAATTGGTTGCCTCTATTAATCCTATAGTTTCTACATGGAATGAGCATAATTCCATGGATTTAGATGAGTTAAGAGGCTCTATTGATCTCATTTATTCTTGTTTGGCAATTTTGTATACAAATACCTCTTAATATATAGATTAAAATTTGAGCATAGGAGAATCTAACCCAATTTTTTATTATTGGAGTGATCTCAAAAATGTTATTTTAGACAAATTTATAGCTTGCATTCTTTACTTGACTATTGAATGTTTTGTATATATATTTTTTATGATGGTTAAACCACATGTTAAATTTTTTTATCAAATCAACACATAAACAAAAATGCCTTGATGTCAATAGAGTTGATGATATTAATAGTGATCATGATGAACTAGACAACAATGTGTAACATAATCATAGTTGTGTTGAAGTTGAGGTAATATAATAGTTGTTGTCAGTTATCTATCCTAATGTTTTTTCATTCTTCATGTTTAAAATGTTATTTCAGACAAAATTTTATATATTTTTTATTCTTTAATTTGTAAGTTAATTTTTCCCAATGTTTTTTCATTCTTCTTTTGAACAAAAATTTATAGCTTTTGCATTCTTTAAATTGTAATTTAAACTGTCCCAATGTTTTGTCATTCTTCATGCTTAAAATGCTCTTTTGGAAAATAATTTATAGATTTTACATTATTTACTTGACTTATATTTTTTTTTCATGATGATTAAACCACATGCAAAGCAATTATATGAAAGTATAATGAAAAGAAGAAGGCCTTGTCAATAGAGCTCTCTACAAAACTACACAACTTCATGTCAATGTTGATAGTGATTATGCTGAACTTGATGAGCATGCACATGATATTCATATTAGTACTGGTGCTAAAATAAAGGTGAATCATATGAAACCACATTCAATTAAGTATTATTCAATTAAGTAATGGTTGTTTTATTATGTAAATAAGAGTAATCATTACCTATGTGATAGAAGCTGGTTAAAATAGTAGTGAAGTGTAATTAGATGTATACATAGATTATGGAAATAAGGAAGAACATATAATTTACATATGGAATCTTAGATATTATTTTGTAATAGAGTGCATACATATATTTTGATGTATATTTCAAATATCAAGAAATTATTTTTTGCTTAATATGTCAATTGCATGGTTTTAGGTTTCCTATCTATACAATATTAGGTATGTAGGAATATCAAAGATTTTAGGTGTAATGTTATTAAATAGAATAGGAGAAATACATATGCCCTAACTCTACAATCACCAAATATTATGCCAAATACTATCACCTATTCTCTTATAAAAGACCCTACAAATTCTCTTGTGAGAGGTTCTAAAAAATGCTACAGTTTTTCAAAATAGGTAGCCCATCTAACCCTACTGAAGATAGCCCAATTGTCTAGGTCTCCTTGTAACTACATGTGGTATGAGGGTTCCCTTCTCACTAATAAACCTCCCATTCTAGCTAGTTTATCTTCCTATCAAATTTTGTAAATAGATGTCTCTTAAAAATACCCAATTTTACCTTCAAATTGTTGTGTGTAGTGAAGCAAGTTTATTCAATAATGGTAGTTTTGGTTTTAGGTTGTATCAATGTCTTGTTTAGGTTTTTTTGTGAATGATCTATGATATCGAAGTGGAAAAAATTAAAATTTATTGTTTTCTCCAATTGAATATGGGTGTAGTTATGGTGTAATCATGGGATTTTAATCTACACATTTAGATTATTATGTGATTGATTTCCCATAGCATTCTTTCCCCCATATGAAGCGTCACTTGTCCCCAAGTGACATGGTATGTGTAGGATGAAAAAAGATAAGATGGGGTCATAATGAGGGGTTTTAGTGGTGAGTTGGCATAGCTCATGACAAGACTCGTTGAATGATGTTTTAATGATTAAATATGCTTTTTAATATAATACATGCTATATTAAAAAAATTAAGTATTTTTCTATGACTAAAATATACTTCATACCTTTATAACCATTTGTTCTTGGGGTTATGGAAATAGGAAATTTGCATGTGATTATTTGCCAAAATGGAAGCTTAGCATGTTATTTCCTCATGCAATTATTACCTTGGTAGTCATGATTTGTTGTATTATTACCCTTGGGTAATTATGTGATCACAGTGTCCTATCCTTTAATTATTCCCTTAGAAACTTGCATGTAATCATGATAACCTACAGAGCACTAAATCAGTGGTTTTGTATTGTTATGAGAGACTATCATCATCCTTCCATAAGGTTGTTATTGTAGATCTTTGTTTATTATCTGAATTAGATTGTTTATAATCATGGAGGGTGGGTGATGGCATTTGTTGCTCTTGATATCCTCTATATGAACCTAGTGATGGATTGTTTATCTTTTGTATTACTCCTAATAAATGAAGAGTTTTACTGATGGATTCTTTGTTTAGTGATCTTTTAATTTGGAAATCAATTGGTTTATCAAACTTGGGACCTGTGTTCCATAAAAGATCCTAGATCTCTCTTATTGGTAGAGTGAAATTATTTTCCATGAAGTGACCAAAAGCTAATAATGGTTATTTCATATCCCTATAGTCATAAATTATGGTCTTCAACACTCCAAATGGAGATTGTAAGTGTATGAATTTTTTGTAGCACTTACTTTGTTATTTAGGGGTATGGTCATTCCTTAGCAATATTTGAAGTTTATGCTCTAATCTTCCTTCACTCCTCTACCTTGTCTGGTGTCTTCCATGGATTTCTCAATATCCCATAGCCAAAACCCTAGCTCATCATGTGTGAGGAATTAACCTGTAACTACTAAAAAGGTGTATATAGGGGTTAGGATTTACCTATAATAACTATAAGTTGAGCCTCTAGCCATTGCAAAGTTATAACTAGAGGTGAGGAAGGTGCCCATAACAACTACAAGATAACCCATAAAAACTAGAGGAATGGCACTTATTGTCCTTGCAGCATCCACATCTTCATGGCACATGACTACTAAAATATTGAGACCTTATGTATCTAACATCTATTATGCATCAAATAGAAGGAAGTTAATTTTTGTTTAATATGCCAGGTGCATGGTTTCAATTTTCCTATCATCATTTTTTAGTTTCTTATAAATATTTATTAGATGTTTATATGTGTGTTATTGAATGTTTTATATCTCAATATAATGTGCATTTTTTTGGTATAAATGTATTGATAAACTCTAAGAAGGGGATAAATTTGGGGTGTTGGATCCATTTAATGGTACTACTATGGGAATTGGGTGGATTCACTCACTACCTATTTTACATGGAGTCAGATTGAAAGGAACATGAGACGCAAATGTAAATATTTCAAAGGTTAGAATTAATATATCCCTTGCTTATGAAGACAAAATATATGGATTTGTCCATCTAAAATAAAAAGAAGGAACCTTCACATAGTGGCCACTAAAATATTTACAAAAAATGACATAATTGATGTTAATCATGTACTAGCTATTAAACAGCTTGGCCCACTACTTTATGTAGTAGTTTGAATGTGTTGTTTAGGGATCTTTATAATGGTGTATTTTCAAGAGTTGAAAACTCTTATACTTTGACATTTTTTGTTATGTATAGATATGAACATCTTACAATTCATCAAAATTGCATTATATTTTTTTATTATAGATTACCTTTTTCTATCATGAAGTTGAATCAATATTTTAACTTCTATCATATTGTAGCTTGTTCATATATGTAATATTTTTATTTGATTTTATGTTTTAATTCAGGTTCAATAATATGTTTATTTCTATCCATGTTAATGGGTTAGTCATCATTAGTAAGAAGGTTAGAAGTAGAAAGCAGGATTGGATGCCCCCTCCTCTTGGGTTGTTTAAACTAAATTTTGATGGTATAGCACATGGTAATATAGGTACATCTAGGGTGGGCTAAATTATTCATGATTGTTATGGATCAATGATCAGATCTTATCTAAGAAAATCTAGGATGGCTCCAATAACAAAGTGGAAGCTCAAGCTCTAGCAAGTGGTATTGAATTGGCTATCCAGTGTGGGATCTTGAATCTAATTATGGAAGGTGATTAGCAAGATATCCTTAGAGATGTGGAAAAAAGAGAGGCTAAATCATATAATTTAGAGAATATATTGAATGAAAATTGGTGAAATTGAAGTTTTCTCTACTGTAAAGTGGTAACATTACTTTCAGGAGGTGAATATGGTTGTGGACTTACTTACAAACTATGGAATCGATCAACTTGAGGTTTATAGGTTGGATAACATCAAGGAATATTGGGAGGATTTCCCTATATCCTCATTGATTTATTTTGGTTGATTTCTACTCAGTTATCCTTTTATATTGCTTTGTCACACAAAAAATTACAAAATGATTATTGTATCTATTAGAGCCTTTAGTGGTACATGTGGCTACATACTAACACCTTAGGCACATTCCCTTTCATTCAATTTAATCATTGCTTGTTAGGAATGTGTACAAAGTGATCAATGAGGAGGATTTAAATTTATGTTTAGATGGTGTTTTAATTAGGGTGATTGACAACTCTCCTTTACATGCAGGAGCCTAGAGGCTTACCCTATGCTCATTTATTCGTCTATTTTCATGTTTAGTGATGCATATGTGTAGGTGGCCTTTGTTAATTATATGTTGTGTTCAAGGGAGATTTCAATGGAAAACTAGATCAATATTGTGATTTCCACTACATTCATCTTTGTGTCTAGTGAAGTGAGGGATTTGGCATTTGAGGGACTTATATCACGGACCCGTCTTTGACATATTTTTTGGCTACCCTCAGAGGAAGTGCATGTTCCTATAGTGGATGTTTTGGGTCAAGAGTTCCTAGTTAAGGGGGTTAAGTGTAGGGTAAACTCATAATTGGATACTATCTTTGCCTCTAATCTTATGTTTCTAATCTCTGAGGTAGAGATGGTAGTGAAGGTGGTAGCTTTCTCTGTTCACCTAGAATGTCAAGTTGGCCTTATCAAAAATATCCATTTACATGATTTGACCCTTGTCCCAACACTACCATTCTCAAGTTGGGACAACCTAGGTGTCATCCCTACTTCTACTTTTTGTGATTTGGAAACTATATTCTTGATTCTCTTAAATTTTGTGGAGGATATTCATAAGAAGGTCATGCTACCTGATATGAAGATTGATAAATTTGTTTCATTGCTGATTATGTCATCAATGAGGAATCCAATCCTAGAGTTGGTAATGTTATGTGGCCACTGACATGAGAAAAAGAGGGTGGAGGTAGTGAGGAAATTGGTCAAATGGGTGTTCCATGGAATGATAGAAGTACCATCTTGGTATAATTTGATGTTGGTAGAGGCTACAAAACATAGACTAATGGAGGTGGAAATGTCCTCTATGCCTTCCTCATTTAGGGGCTTCAAGTGAATGGTCTAGGTGAGGGAGCCATCTATGGTGGGGAAGGTGTAATGTACAAGGGGTGAATATGATGTGGTGCTACTGCTAGATTTGGACAAGGAGGGCATCATAGGTACTACAATATAAGCTATCAATTTGGTGTCCTTGTTAGTTTTTTTATCTTTTAATCTATCTAGTTTTTTGGGTTTGTGGTTGTTTCTTATTCTACAAGGTTCTTGCATGGCCCTTCAATGTTTCTCTTAGTCTCAATTTTGGTGGTGTCTATTATTTTTTGGTTTTGGTTTTCTTTTTTCCAAGTATTGTAAAAAAATTTACTTTACGGGTTGGGGGCCCAATACTAACCCCATAATGATCTAAAAAAATATGTTTATTCATTTTTATGTTTTAATTATGTTTATTTCTAAATTATACAATTTATGGTATTTAATAAATTATTCATATCATATAAATGAAAATTTACTACTAAACGAGTATTAAATATAATGATTATGCAATTAATAAACAATGTATCAATATATTACTAGTTGACAGAAATTAGTGAGCAAAAATAATTAAATAAACTATCAAATGATGGTAATTAAAAATTAAAATGACTAAATTTACTACCAATTAATAAAAATCAGTCAATTAAAGTGACTAAATATACTACTAATTGACGTCAATTAATAATTAAATTGACTAAATATACTACCAATTAACAGAAATCAATGAATAAATATGACTAAATATATGACCAGTTGATGGAAAAATAATGATTAAAATGACTAAATATACTACCAATAGATATAATTAGTTAATATAAATGACTAAATATACTACCAATGGACAAAAATTAGTGAATAAAAATGAATAAATATGCTACCAATTAACGGTAATTAATGATGACAATGACTAAATAAATGACTACCATGACTAAATAAATGACTAGTTAACAAAAATCAATGACTAAATACACTACCAAGTTGATCAATCAAAACAACCAATCAATGACTAAAAATGGTTTAGTCATAAATTAGGTCATATTATAAATGACTAACAATAAACTACTAATGGTCACATGACCAATCTTAGTCATTTATATGCAATTTTTAGTAGTTTTTTAGTCATTTATTACTATTTTTCTATTGATGCATACAGTGACACATACCTGCTCAAACTATTCCCTCCAAGTTTGTGAGGCCTTGCCTTAGAATGGTTTATGTAGTTGCCAAAAGGATTTGTAATATCATTTAGGGACCTAATAGAAAAATTGTGCAACAATTCTCTTATAATGTGGAACACAAAATAATCATGTTGGATTTATATGACACCAAAAATAATATTGGGGAAAATATAATATCATTCCTATAATGATGGCATGGTCTTGCAAGCCACTTCCCTTACTTGATTCCTGAGAGGGAGTTAACCAAGATATTTATGAATAATATTAATTCTGAATTGGGTCACCAATTAAAGGTCCATTGTGTTTCAAATTTTTAAGAGATTGTAGAAAAATGGATTTAGATTGAAAAGTCCCTCATTAAAAAAGGGATAATTAAATTTTATTCCTAGAATAATTACCATCCAAGTAATACCCCTTCTAAAAATCCTAAGTTCTTCAATATAAATAAAAATGTTGTTGGGGATGGGGTTATTGAATCTTAACATGTGAAAATAGTTCATGGATTTACCTCATCACCAATATCTCAAGGCACATCCAATATTTATACACCAAGAGTAAGGCCTATGACTAATATTAGGAAATGACATTACACAAAATTGGGTGAACTGATAAAAGATGTTTTAAGAAAATTAATATATAAAAAGATGATCACCTTACCATAGATTAATCCCCTTTCAAAAAACAAACCTCACATTGATTGGTTTAATGAGAATGAATTTTATCATTACCATCAGATATAGAGGCATAATAATAAGTGATCAATGATCAATCTATGCAGGGTCAGTGATCAATCTATGCAACATAAGTCTAGTCAAAACTTTGGGGTACTCAGAATCATCTCTTAGGAAAGATTTGATCATCATCAAAGCATATGATGATAATGAGAGACAGTCAATGGGAATGATCTGTCTCCCCACCACAGTTGGACCTATAGTTCATCAAACCCTTATCCATGTTGTCAAATTTTATCTCTTATATAATATTCTTCTTGGATGACCCTATATTTATGAGTTATGGGTAGTTCCATCTACTCTCCACCAATGCCTCAAAATTACTCATTCTAGGAAGGAAATAGCAATCCATGTGGATCCAAAATCCTTATATAATTTCCAATTAGAAGGGGAATACTATAACATGTACTACCCCACCATATAAAGTAAACCATATAACCCCATGTCAAATAAATACATTAAAATCATTCCAAGTCTACCCACATAAAAATTATTTCCAAGGGTTGTAGAGAATATAAATATCAAACAATCAATGTTGTTAATCTACTCGTATCACCCCAAAGCTATGAGTCCACTGCCATATGGGAGGTATAATAACTATCTACACATTTGGGTCTAAATCTTTCAAAAATCAAAAATGCTATAAAATGAAAAAATAGAAATCTCAGATGATTCTTGGCTATTTGTAGAGGGTTTTGCTTCATGTTTCCAAAATCTAGCATACCCCATAGCTAATCACATTCTCAATAATATGGATTACAAATCTATGGCTTTGGTCCTACATGAATAAGGGATTTTAGAACATATTCTAATATTAAAACATAAGGGATGTTTAGGCCTAGGATACAAATTCCCTGATAAAGATCCTTATGATGTCATTTTGGATACATAATTGATTTATGAAGAGCATCTAGCTAATACAAGCATCAAAACAATTTATGTTCATATTACTTATGAGGAACTTTTTACCATAAACCTTTTTTATGAACCCTTTATTTTCACCATTGACCTCAAGCTCTGTTACCCTTCCCTCCTTGATTGATATCGATGTCCTACACCTATGATTGATATTTTTCAAAATGATAAGGCCATAATTTAATGCATGGGAGTTCAATATCACATGCCATTAGGGGATCATAAGAAGTGTTACAAGATCAATTTGGAGGATTTTGCCTATTTTTGTGAGTACATCCAATTATTACACTAATTTTAGTCAAATAATTCTCTAAAAATATTGTCTTCTGAGTCAAAACAAAATCTTGATAAAATTATTTATCCTAAAAAGGAAAAAAACATTTGAGGAGTTATTTGAGGAAAATCAAGAGACTCTTCAATCTCTTGATGATAATCACTTTCCTTATTAACCTGCATACCCTCCAGATATATCCCCCTCAGTATAAAAGGTCATTGAAGTTAACATTATAATTAAGGAGGATTCCAAGATTATTAAACTAGGGGAAACTCTCATGATGGAAGAAAGAGAGGTTCTCATTACTCTTCTTAAGGAATTTATAGACATTTTTTCCTAGTGTTATGCTGAGATGCCAAATTTTTATCTAAATTTGGTAGTGCATCAACTTGTTGTTCATCTTAATGCCAAACCTATAAATCAAAAACTTTTCAAAAGACATCCCAAGGTGGAATTACTATTTGAAGAAGAGTTCCAAATTTTTTTGGAAGCTGACTTCATTTTCCCAATTTATTATTCAGATTGGATTTCAAATCTTTTTCATATGGGAAAACAAATAGAGGTGTTCTTATCTTCATTGAATTTTAGGATATTAAAAAAGCTTATCAAAAATATGAATTTCCCATCCCAAACATTGATATGATTATGGATTCCACAACTGGTTATGAAATGTTCTCCCTCATGGATGGATTTTTTGGTTACAACCAAATCAAAATTGTACTAGAAAATCAACACAAGACAATATTTATCACTCCATGTGGTATTTTTTATTATCAAGTCATGCCATTAAAATTTGAAAATGTAGGTTCCAATTATCAAAGAGTTATGACTATCATTTTCCATGATATGATGCATGACATAGTTAAAGACTATGTTGATGATACTTTTGGAAAATCTAAAACATGAGATGAACATCTAGCAGTCCTACATAAAATATTTTAAAGGCTAAGACTAAAAAGTTAGGCTAATCCTAAGAAGTATGTGTTTGGGGTAACATCTGGGAAAATTTTGGGGTTCATTATTTCTCATTGTGGCATTGAATTTGATCAAAATAAGGTAAAATCAATTACTGAGATGCCTCCACCCTAAAACCTCAGTCAACTTCACAACCTTCGAGTCAAGTTACAAGCTATACATAGATTTATTTCCCAACTAGAAGATAAATGTCACCCTTTTAATCATATTTTGAAAAAGTGAACCCAAATCTATTAGATTCATGAATGTTATAAGGCATATGATGATCTCAAATAGTATCTGCTAAAACCACCTATGTTTACATTATCAATAATAAGAAATCCATTACTCCTGTACATCTCAACTACATCACATGATTTAGGAGATCTTTCAACATAACATGATGATAATGGTAAATATATATACATGTATTATCTTATAAAGACCCTTTTCTCTTATGATCTTAAATACACTCCAATTGAAAAGGTTTGCCTAGTAGTTGTTTTCAATTCATAGAAGATTAGGCATTATATGCTCAACAATCAGATTAAGCTCATTTCAAAAATTAACCCACTCAAATACTTGCTATCAAAATCATCTCTTACGAAATGAATGTCCAAGTTTATTATTCTCTTAAGTGAATTTGATATTGAATATATGAACCAAAAGTTTATCAAAGGGAAAGTATTGGCCAATCAGTTAGTTGAATCTCCTTTGTCTAACTCATCACCATTAATAACAACATTTCTTTATGAGTCAATTATGACCACTATTGAATGTCCATCTTGGAAGTTGTACTTTAATGGATCCTTCACCACCTATGGATTTAGAGCTAGCATCCTCCTTGTCACCCCTCATAGATATCTTATCCCAAAAGCTTTTAGAATTGATTTTCCATGTATAAATAATATTATCAAATATTAATATTATCAAATATGATTAATTAATAATAGGTCTCCAATTATATTATCAATGGAATATCTAGGCACTTCAAGTTTTGGGGGATTCATAACTTATAATTAAATAAGTCAATAATGAATTCTAGACAAATGATGATAAATTTCTTCCATATAAGCAAATGGTCGATACTCTAAAAATGAAATTCTATACAATATCCTTTGAGAAGATTCTTAAAAGTAGTAATAAATCTATAGATGTAATGGATACTATTAGATAACTATTGTAAATGACTTTAGACATGCATCAAAACCATTTATTAGTGTAATAATAATATCACTGGCCCATCAAATTCCCATATCAAAGCATGTATGTGTAATTGTCGATCCCAATCTTCCTTGGTATCGTGACATCTACTCCTATCTCTATGATAACATCCTTCCACCCAATATTAATCACCACCATAATAAGGCCTTCATCCATAGATATTCTTGATAAACTATAATTGGTAACAAACTCTATTGAAATAACTTTACTTCAATTCCTAAACTCAGAAGAAGCCCTTTTTGTACTCAAGGAGGTCCATAATGAAATTTGTGGGTGCCATGTTAATGGAATGGTCCTATACAATAATCTCCTTTAGATTAGGTATTATTGGCCCACCATAGACCATGATACTTATCAATATATATGCAAGTGCATCAACTATCAATAACATGGAGATCTCATCCACACTCCCTCTCAATAATTTTAGACCATAGTTAGTCCATGGCCCTTTTATACTTGGGGACTCTTCCTCATTGGAAAGATTAATCCCTCATCCTTTGATATTCATAAATTCATCATTACTACCATATATTACTTCACCAAGTACATGGAATACATGCCACTCATTTATGTTACTATCAAGAAAAAATTATAGTTCATTCTCAATCATATAATTTGTCACTATTAGGTTCTTACATTAATTATGTATGATAATGGTACATCCTTAAAAGATCAAGATTATTAAACCTTATGTCATACCTACCATATCCAACACAAAATATCCACACCATACTACTTGTAAGGCAACAATTGAGCTGATGTGACTAATAAAACCCTCATTAATATTATCAATAAAATAGTCAATAAGGTTAGTCATAATTGGCATCTTCAAATTTATCTTGACTTATGGTCCTATTATACCAATGTTTGTACCCCAAAGGTGCCAACCCATACCCCCTTGTCTTTGGCACAAAATCTATTTTTCCAATTGAGGTTAAACTCTCCTCACTCTAAATATCCCTCAAAGATATTATTATTGATGAATCCTATAGGGCTACTCAAATACAAGAGTTGGAGTGCTTAGATGAGAAGAATCAAAGGGCCTTAGATAATATGAGATATTATCATAATATTTTATACAACTAGTATAATTAGAAGGTCCAATCTCATGAGTTTGAGATTGGTGACTTGGTGCTTAAGGAAAATCAAAAGAATACCACTACAGACTAAGAGAATAAGTGAAAAATTGAGCCAAAATAGTTGGGTCATTATGTCATCATGGCCAAGTTTGAATCCAAAACCTACAATTTGGCTACTCAAACTAGTTAAGAGTTAGATGAACTAATGAACATCATGTATATAAAATATTTTTATACTTAGATCTATCCCATGATCATTCTTGTATATAGTTTTTAAAAACATCCAATGGTGAAAACTAGAGCTTCTGGCACCTTGTATAAGCATAGTGATGAAAACTAGGTTTTTGATGTCACTTGAGAGTAACCTCTATATACACATGCCCTTGGGTACTTAGGGGAAACATTTTAGCCATCCACCCCCATTTATTCATCACCCATCCTCCTTGTCCTTAGTCTCCACATAGTGTACCATGCTAAATGAATTAGAATCTATAAGGAGTGTCATTCCATGTCCCAAGAGAAATTAAACATAGGTATAATAGGGGAAGGAGCAAGAAAATTCTAAAGATTTATCCCGTGGTTGACATTCCATGCTCTTCTTTTTATATCACCTCTTCACAATCCATTTTTGGTTTCACTCTACCCATTTGGTCACTCTAGTAATGGATATTTTGTGGGCTAGCTTCAACTAATTCCATTCTATACCATCTCATGCTCTACCTTCTACTCCATTTAAAAAATCACTTATTGTCATCTGACAACACCCTTTCATATATTCATTTCTACTTGGAGCAACAAACATATTACACACTCATAAATTATGGAGTTAAGGGTTTCTCATCCACTTTCCAAAGTGGATTATTTAATTATTCAAATGTCATTTATATTTGGTTTTGCATTTGTGTTTGTTGTGTCTATGATGTGCTTGTTTGTGAAAAGTGATTATATTTTAAATAGTTAATAAGTTTTACTTTTTTTGTTATATTGTCATTATTTTTATATATGCATCATGTCATTTTATTTAGTTTGACATCACATAGTGATGCTACATTGGTTAAGCCTATACCAATGGTGCCTCATATTAGATGTCCCTTTCTATTATGAATTTTGTGTTCCCAATGCACTTTAGAAAAATGATACCTTAATTACCACATTTATGGGTTTAACACTACCTTATGATATAATAACATGGATTACACAATCAAAATTTCTCAAGATGTTCTCATTCCATTACTAATTCCACTACCAACAATGTATAAACTTAACTTCATACCCTTGTCCTTTAGGAAAGAGCATCACACTTACACATATCATAAAACCAAAAACCTTTATTAGATTATTCATGATTACAAAAATCATGCACCATAACATTATTCAAACACATATGAAAATACTATAACAATCATAATACAAATATTTGGTTTCTATATTGACAACCAATAAATAAGCCCACTCAAGACCTTACATACTCAAATCATGGCCTGGGAGGTACCCTAGTCAATCTTGAGGTTCCAACCAACTAAACACCTTGCCTATGTCCCACAAAGATAACATATTCCAACTCCCTCTAGGGATAATATAGCCTAAATGGCCAAATTTCCCATAGAAATAACACATGCTAGATGCAGTCGATTCTCACACCACCTCCCTCATTCCACTGGTTTCATCATACTAGTGCCTTAATGCAAGTTATGCCCACTCTTGACACCCCTACATGTCCCCCCTATGAAAAAAAGGGATGCCTCTAGGTCTTGGAAAGCCTTGGATACATATTCTCACTCAACACCTTATGTAATAAAATTAGTGCATTCTACATTACATCTAGGGCCTCAACTCCTCTAGTTATTGTTGTTGTAATATTACTTCCAATAGTTCCATCACTTGATGTATCATGTGGAAAACCTACACATTCACTTCATAGATCTATTTCAATGGAAATATTGACCTACCTTGCAACATTATTAGATTATTTGACTAATTACACTTACAAAAGCTACACAAATGATTGTATAAGCTTGTACTAAAATAAAAATCCATGAATTCTTATGTGTTATATAACACCCACACCCTCACAATCATCGGTAGTGCTTTCTTCAACCCACCAACATGAGAGGTCCCAAAAATGGTCATTGCTCCTTTACCATAGTGTCACCACTCAATAAATGCCATCATGTCATCTTTCATTCACTTTCAAATATTTTTTATGCTACTCATGACTCCACATAAACATCGTATCTTCTCCCATTATTATCCTACTATCCATGAGTATCATTCCACATCACATTATGGTCATTAAATGACATAATAAATAATCACATTTTTCTTCTTATTATCAAAATAATATCATTTATTACATCATATTCATACTAGGCATCCACATGTTTTTTATCCATCACAAAATTCCCCTCATCTTTAGCACATCTACACCAACATTTTGTACATAACAACTATATATTTCATTATAACATAATTTATTCCATAATTAGATATTAGCCTAAGCTCTATACCACTTATCCATCATAATCTACATCCCACCCTATGGTGGTGGCCTCAATGATGGATGAACTAGTTAGATTAATGACCTAGAACCTGGTGACCTCTCAAATCAACTGATTACCATGTAGAATGGATCTCTTTACCTTACTAGCACAACTTGATCATATAAGGCTCTCTAATATTATGTCTCTTGAGCCATCCTCTCACTTGGGTTATCATGTCTCCTAATCCCAATGCATCCAGTAGTATTTGATCCATATTTCTCTCTATCTTAGTAACCCATGCCTCTACCTCTCTTTACTCCAATCATCCCTATAGTCACATATGTTCAACCCACATCCACTCCACCTATTCTTGTAGCACCCTAATATATGACTAACATCAATTCACATACTCTAAAAATGATGTTAATTGGGCCAATACATCTACTATTTGTATATCTCTTTAAACAATTTGACCCTATAAGCATGACACTTGGCATTGTAATCTTATTATATCCCTTCTCATATTTATTAATTAGCTCAAATAAATCCCAATTCCCTTTTTATTTATGTTTCTTATCCCATTCCTTCATGGTTGGTATAAATTTCTTAACCATTATCCATGTTTCCATATTTGCAACCATCTTGATGCACTTCCTACCACCATCATCCTCTCTTGTGCTCAATCCCACTTCAACACAAAAATAATTAACAATCAAATAGTGTCATTACATTTTATGAATTAAACAACATTCCAACCCCTTCTAAAAAATCATATATTCTACATCCCATGCCCTTATTCCCCTAAATCATTTTCCCTAACCCGTCCCAACCATGGCCTCTTATAACACTACCCTTAACACACAAAAAATCCCTTCTTGTGGCTTCTCACTCCCCATACCTAGCAGAAATCATCACTCCCATATCTCTTATACATTACCCTAGGGCCCCACTTTTCAAATGGTTTTTTTATTCCCCTATCCCTAAGACATGAACACATAGCCTCTCCTTACTCAAGTAACTACTTTTCAACATTCCCAACCCCAAAAATTATCTATTCTTACCTTTATGATCTCTACACCATCCCATCAATGTTTCCCCATAATCTGACCTACATTCCCCCATTGTAACACCCAAAACCCTAGTTTTTTATACACCTATCAATACACACATACATATATAATAAAAACCTACAATAAATCCATACCTAATTTCTTTACCTGCCTCAGTGTCGATCCTCTTACTATGCCTCTTCACCATTTCATGCACCCTAACTTTTTGCCATCCACCTAAACCACAAATTCCTTCTCACAACATGCTACACTCATTTTATTTCTCTTTTATTTCCATACCCCACATCTCTCTTACACCTTTTATTCTATTTTCAAATTTTTATGAACTGCATCTGATATTTCTTAAGTGGAGGCTAAGCCTTTTCTACCTTATTCAAAAATAACAATATCTTTTTTCTCCATGTCACTGAGCTCGACACTGATAATGTTATCCTTAGTGACCTATGAGGATTATTGGTATAAAGGTATGTGGATATATTATGCATGAACCTACTTATGAAGAACCTTAATAGGCTCTTCAAACCCTACCACCCATATCAGTTATCCTCAACACATAGTAATGATGTCCACCTATAAAAGGACCCCATGTAGGTTTCAACTTCACTACAGTTGATAAAACTTGGCTTGTAGTGATGATTACATTTTAACAAAAAGCTTATATAGCTCCTTTAAAGGTCCCCCTTTTAAAACTTGGCTTGTGGTGATAAATACTACCACTCCACTCACACTACCCCATTCTATCACCTTGCATTAGTATCTTAGCATCATTCTTCACCCCTTCCTTTGAAACCACCTCCTTTGTATCACCTCCATTTTTTTCCAATGCCTCCCTCTTATTTTTTATTCCATTTTATCCACTTTCTCACTCAAAAACTATTACCCCAAATACATATGGGATTATTCCACTCATACCACTCTATTAAACTTTGGTTTTCTTCACACTCTATTGATACATTGGTCACCTAATCTACTTGACCATCATCATGGCTCATCATAACCCCCATCCCTAATTCAACACCTATCTGAGATATAATGACACTCATTTATCCTCCATTCAAGATGTATAGTTATCCTAATCATGTGTCCCTAATTTGGATATGTCAAAATATTGTGGCTCTCTTTATGCTTTTTAGTTATGGTTGATTCCCCTTTGGGATGCATCAACATCTATGACACCATCCTTCCCACTCCCTATGCATATGTCTTTACTAGGGACATTGTTGATATCAATAATGTCATAGCTCATTCATATTACCAATCCTCCACCACTCTTCTTCAAATTCAACCCATCTATTTCATCACCATGTCTCTTTTTCCTTCCATCATACTTCTCATTTAGGGAGAACTACATTGTCCCAAGGTCTCTTGAGAATATGTAAGGAGTTCTTGGTCACCCATGGTACCCAATGATATTTTGAATATACTAAAAAATCTTCCCCTTTCATCCCTTGGTCACTCAATCACATTATTTTTCTTCCATCCACTACTTATTACTCTCACTCGACACACGCTATAAACTACACCCATCATTAATTATCAAATCATTATCTTATTTTGGTATGATGCTCTCCTAAAATGCATCTTTACTTAGTATATTTAAAAAAATTGTGCCTTATTTCCATCAATTTATTTGGTCTATGGTTATCCTTTGCATGCATCTTTTATTAGGATATGTCAAACAATTTGTAGCCCATTCATCACCTTTAGGATTTTAGTTTTCTCTTTCATACATCATTGCTTGGGATACATTGAAGGATTATATCCTCTTGTATTATCAATCTCATGTTATGGTTGATTCCCCCTAGGATGTGTTGATAATCATGAAATCATCATCCTCACTCCTGGTACATATGTATTTTCCATGGGAATTTTTAATGTGTAGCTCACTCTTCATGTCAATTACATCTTCTTCCTCATTGATCTCACATCTTGCATTACCTTATCTATTCATACATCCCACCCATGTTTCTTACTTTTGAATGGCCATCTATCTCATTCTTCTCTTCATGTCCCCTCGATAGGGCACATTGTGCTCACTAGTTTAATGGCATTCATCCATAATTATTATTTGAAAGATCATTACTCCTTCCAGTCATAATGCCCTTTCAAAGAGAGGGAAAATTTATGCATCTAATTCTACTTTCCAAATTAACTCATTAAATTATTCCTAATATCATCTAATGTCAACACTTAATCTATGTGTCCCATATTAACATCACCTCTTTTAGGCCCCTAATTAATTAATTAATCCTAACTACATGAAAAACCCCTCTCTTCACATATTCATATTTCCTAATATTCTAAATCTTAATTTACCCACTTTCCACATAATTCCTAATATTATAATTTTTAATTCACCCACATTCTAATCACATGACCCCCAAAATAAATTCTAGAGATTTCTAACCTCTAAAACTTTCTCCCTTCTCAAATTTAAAATTTGGGAGGGAAATTGCCCCCCACTTCCTCCTAAACACATATTTAAATGCAAGGCACATCCTAAGCATTTATACAAGGAATTAATACAAGCCTATGTTTCCTCCACCACTATCCTCCATTTATATAGAGTGGTAATGACCCCATGCTACCAAGATCATCCCCCAACTAGCCATTAGCATCATTATCTTGAGCATATTTTGCAATCTTATATCACATTTCAAGTTTTCAACTTGTCGATTCAATGTAGAAATAACAACATGGAGTCTTGAAAAGGATATTAAACAAGATAAATATGATGGTAAGGTTATTTTTATTGCAAGATCTTTAAAATCCCTTCCATTTTATGATTATCTTGAGTGTGGATTGATTAAGATTTATTTTTTTCTTTAATTTGTCTTTGTCTAAATTCTTGGTGATACATTCTCTCTCTCTCTCTCTCTCTCTCTCTCTCTCTCTCTCTCTCTCTCTCTCTCTCTCTATATATATATATATATATATATATATATATATATATATATGTGTGTGTGTGTGTGTGTGTGTGTGTGTGTGTGTGTGTGTGTGTGTGTGTGTGTGTGTGTGTGTGTGTGTGTGTGTGTGTGTGTGTGTGTATGTATGTATATATGTATGTATGTATGTATGTATGTATGTATATACATATATATACATATATATATATATACATATATATATATACACATATATATATATATGTATATATATATATATGTATATATATATATATATGTATATGTATATATATATATGTATATATATATGTGTGTGTGTGTGTATATATATATATATACATACATATATACATATATATATATATGTATATATATACATATATGTGTATATATACATATATATGTATATATATGAATATATATATATATATATATATATATATATGTATATATATATATGTATATGTATATATATATATATACATATATATGTATATATATATGTATATATATATATATATATATATATATATTTATATATATATAAAGAGAGAGAGAGAGAACGATTGAGTATATTATCCAATTTGAAGATAGTAAATATCTTGGTTTTTATCCTTATGTTATTATGATGAACCTCCTTAAGTTCTATTTAAACCATTTCTCAAACTTTGAAGTATGATGGAGACTAATGATCAAAAAAATATTATGCAATTTGATGGAAATAATATGTATTTATTTAAATTATTAGATGTACTAATAATAATTACATGTTTTTGGAAATTAATGTTATTTTTCATGGGTGAAATGTGTTTTTAACTTGTATGGTTATGTAAAATACACTATAGAATATTAGTTGGTTATATGTATCAATTTTTGAATAAAATATATTTGGAACTATTTTTATGAGTTATATAGTTGTATGACCCCTTGTGTTAAGGGATGATAGGTATTATAATCTAAGGCCATGAAATGTACATACATATCATTAGTTAACACAAAGGAGACTAAGATACATTAATAGGGAGTATGAGTGTTTATGGATTTGACTTAGTTTCATGATAAATCTAAAATCTATAATGAAAAAATTTAACCAAAGTAATGTTATAATTGTAAACATTGGAAATCCACTATAATGTCTAGTTTACATGTGTGTATATGAAATCATATTAGATACAGGATTATGTTCCATGGTCAATATGACTATTGTATGTATTATTGATTTTACTACATAAAATTCTCATTGAGTTCTTTATGTTTTCATCAGAATTGGTTTCCCCTCTATGAAGTGAAGTGCCACTCCTAGATTAAATTTTAAAGGTTATTTATATCCAAAAGGCTATTTATATCCAAAAAGCTACAAGTGGGTTTTTTTGTTTTGAAAATGGATATTCTATGAAAATATAGATAAGTAAAATAACCTCAATTTTATACAATTTATTATATGTGTTTTGAATTACCTTATAAATTATACTCATTCAAATTTTGGGACATAGATTCATCATAATTACTATACATGTATAGTTCTGATTCACTAGGAAATTATACGAGACACATATTGGTTATTTAGAATTGCTAAGGGTGTGTTTGTGTGTGTGAGAGAGAGAGAGATAAGGACCACCTAGCACATAATAATCTTAACGTAATAATTATATTTTGGTTGGCATAATTTTTTAATTGAAATAAAAAAATATTTAAAAGGCCAATTATGGATATAGTTAAGACATTTTGGTAGACCTTATTATATAGTTTATAATTTTAAAACAATGAAAATATTTTTAATAATTTTTGGATCCATTTATAAAAATAATTAAAACAAACATGTTATTCCTTCTATATGGTTTTAATAACTAAAAAACTTAATAATAAATAATTTTAAAACCTAATGTTTATTTTATTTCTAGTATTAAATGTTGTGCAAGTGGAATCAAATATATGAGGATCGAGGCTGAGATATTACCCCATTTTTTAATATTTACATCATTATATTGAGGTTCCCTAAGGAAAAATTTAATGTTGGTCCAATACATCACCCACAAGATTATGAAAATAATGATGACTAGATCATTCTAAGCCCTAAAATCTTAGATGTTGATAATAAATAAAATCACAAAAGGAAATATGTGTAAAATAAAGGATTGAAAAATGACATGTATAAAAAAGTAGAAAATATCATGTATTACATCCAAAATTCTTCTATATATTGTTACAATTGAGAAACCTTGCATATATAGGCAAGTACAAATAAGGAGTAAAGAATCTTAACCAATGTGGGATAAATGCACAATAGGAAAAATGTAAAAAACACCTATTAAACATGAGTAACCTAATATAACACCCCCTCTAAAGTGAATTTATGGCCTAATAATATCTAGAACCAAAGTGGCATATCTATAGTACGAGTCCCGTTAACAAGGCCTAATCAAATACTCATGTATAATATATCCATGAAGTGGAGAAAGGGAGAAAACCCATAGGAAAAAAACTCCCCCCCCCCCCATAAAATGATGTAAAATAAGGAAGGAAGGACTTCATACGGAATCCACCTAAGGACAAGTATTGTCAATACTAAATTTATCGATACTCTAAGCCAAGATTGTAAGATTACTAGTGTTGATGTCGATATCCTTGGCTAGAAGACAATAGAAGCTACATCTACAGTGAAAAAAGTTTATTCCTTTTTACAAAAGAATAATATAAATGGTTTAATAAAAAGTCTTGCCATTACACAATATAAGAATAAGGAGGCAATGGAGTGATCATGAATAAGAACTAGATGTAATGCAATGGAAGTGAACTAATTAGAAGAAAGATATGGAACATTCACTAAAAGAATATATGTGGGAAGTGGAAAATAATGCTAAAAAATTTTACTCTCACTAGAACTATTAGAGTCCTTTGAAGTGATAATATGTGTTGTCTCAATATACTACATAGGAACAAAGGTAGGCTCTACAAATAGACATCCCAAGTTTGTCATAATCTCATCCCATAGAGGTGGCTCAACAAAAAGAAGAGTAATGTATATTAATAATATTTCATCATGAGAAACTAGAGTAGGAGGAAAGATTACTTCTTCAAAAGAGAAAAAAATGTTGATAAGAGGAGAAGGAGATGGAAAAGCATCATCCATGTCACTATCAAAAGATAAATCCTCACTAACAGGAGGAGAAGGAAGTGGAAGAGGAGGTGGAGTAAGAGAGGGTTTAGAAAACCCAAAATTTTTAATACCCTCCTCAAAGAAGGCCAAAATATCATCCCAAGATTCATTTGGTGACATGGAATCATAATACGAATGTGTAAGATATCTAAAAAATTGAGGCAAATCAAGTGAAGATCCTCATATTATATGGATGTAACCCATGAAATATCTTCCTTATGTATGATGTTGGGAACATCACCAAGTACCATTCTCTAAAATCCTTTTAGCTGAAGGTGTATCTTCATTTTTATTTTTAAAGTTGAATAATTTGACTTATTTAGAGGATTCATTGTCAAAATACAAGTAAGAAGTTAGGAAGAAGAAATAATGACCCCCCTTAAAAAAATAAAAACTCTTGATTCAAAGAATGATAAGGAACAAAAACCCCCAAAAATGTGTAAAGCCCCTTAGAATTTGGAACTTTATAATTGAGAGTGTTTATAAGATAAATGACCCCAATAGTTTGAGAATAAAACAACATACACTTTTGAAAAAATAGAATTTGATTTCAAGTCATGTTTCAAAATTTATAGCTCTTACAAGTTTCTCATCATTAAAATGGGTTAAATAAGTAAACATTAAACAAAAAATAAATGCACTAATGACCAAAAAAGATTTACCACTTCTATAGACACTATAAAATTGCACATAATGGTTTTAGATGTCAAAATGTCTTAGGACCCTCAGGGACCACTTAACCCTTCTAGACCCACTAACTTACCCATTTGAACCTAAATTTAGCTAGATACTAAGCTAAATAACTCACTAACTTACTAACTAACCCTTCAACAAATCCATTTTTACCCTCTTTAACTCATTTTGCTCTAAACACTCAACCATCAACAAATAACTTGATCATGATGGTTAGGTTGACAGTCGATAGTCAATGTCTTCCTTGTTCTTACACAAAAACCAACTATATACAAGCTAACATGGAAAACTTAAATATATCCACCTTTCCAATTGCTAACAAACTCATAAGCATCAAAATTAGTAGCCAACCTCCTAGGTAACCTTCTATCCTTCATCTCTCTTTACCTATAAAAGGAAGGGAGTAGGAGGTGAAATAGATCCATCATCATAAGAATTATTACCCACAAGTATTCAAGATTTCTAGACAATCTTATTCTAGTAATTTAGCAATAATAATAGAGATCAAAACCTCTACTAAAATTTCTCTTGAAGCAAAGTACCATTACTCTACCAAAATTTCTCTAGCCATCAACCATTTAACAAGTAATAGGTACAATTTGTGTTTTACTTTTGTTATTCTAGTTTTTTACCTCTCTCCCCCATCCAACATTTTATACATCTTGCTTTCTATCTCCTAGACCCTTAACAAACCCTTACTGATCATTGATCCATTCTGTAATATTTTTTGAACACCTCCATAACTCCACAAGCAACCACTGATGGTCACCACAACCATCTATAGTCACATCTAATCATCGATAGTTACCCAACTATCAATGGTCATCTTAACCACCAATGGTCACCCTAACCACCAATAGTACTATGGAATGAAATAATATCAAGTTATTTCTAACCCCTTACCCCTAACTAAATCTGACTTTATGTGTTCCTATGTGTTCATAAACCCCTACCTAATTTTATGAACCTAACTTGATCATTTTATCACTAGTATTGACCTAATTTTGATATATTTAATCATTTTCTCTAAGAAGCATTCATTTTTTCTTGTATTTCATTTTAGTTACTTTTTGTTATTTGATGCAAGGACTTTCATTTTATCTTTTTGAACTTAATTGTTATCAAAGAGTGGATTGTCAACCTCCTGGCAAGTTCATACTTCTTGGATCTAGCTCACGCTAGGTAGTCCACCTAACTATCTTGATAATAACCCCTTTTTTTAGTGTTTTCTTATCTACAAGTCATCCTTCCAAGAGGAAAAGGAGCTCTCTACACTCATCTGGATCATGTGCTCACAACAACCAGTTTCTTCTACCACAACCTTATTACTAGTTTCTTATCTTCTTCTTAAATTAAGAAATGAGTATAAATTAAGATAAACATTTTGGCATGCCCAATGGGACCTATCATCATATAGGTTCCCTTTTCTTCCTTTATTCTATGCTCATATAAGGAAATCTAAAATTTCTTTTGGGCTTAAAATAAACCTTGCATACATTGATTGCTTTTTTGTTTTAGTTCATCTAGTTAACTTAAAATCAAAGTAATTAGTCATATTTTCACTCTTGTTATCACACACTTTACCAAACCACATAAAAACAAACTTGAGATAAGGCCCGACTAGGATTTCATCACCTATAAAAAACCTTACCCTTTCCCAACAATCCCACTTGGAGGTCATTACCAAATGGAAAACAAAATTAGTTGTTTGGTTGAGTATAAACTCTAAAAATTAGTATATACTAGCTAAGCACTTGACACCCTTATTTTTGTAGTGTGTGAAGTGAGGGTGTAGGCCCCAATATCAACCATGTATTGATTTATAATATAGACTCTTTTTTAGAGCCTTTAACACCTGAAACCAACCTTAGATTCCCTTTCTAGTACTTGATCTATAAACCAAATTTCCTCTTCACACTTTATAAGGCATAAACCAAAAGTGATCTAAAAATAATCATAGGTTTTAAATGCACTTTAACTAATGTTTTGATTGCCTTTAAATCATTTTATTTTACTTGATTTGTGTTTGAGTTGTGAGATTTTTTGTCATTTCTTTTCTATTCCTCACATGGTCTTTACTAGACAACAATTGAGGAGCCAAACCAACTAAGAACCATTTTCCTCTTCCTCTTCTTCTATGGAGTATACTTTGGATATTGAGATTTATCCTCATCTTTCTCCCCCTCCTACCATGCATTAGATAGTTGTCAAGGTGATGCAGATTTCACTACCTTCCTTAATAATAACCCTATGATCCTTCAACATTACCTCAACACATTATCCTACCACACCCCTATTGCTTTAATTCTTCTTACAAATCTACCTTATGGTATGCCTCCTGATCTTATGGTTGGTGCTACCTATACCCAACCTATGATCACCCAAGAATATTCTTCCACCAATATCCCATCCACTACCACCACCCAAACTCAATCCAATATCCCAATCCATAGATAAACACCCCCTACACCAACCAACACCTCCAACATAGGGTCAACCTCACCTCTTGTTACCCATACCTCATCCACCATGGGTGTATATTATACCCCTATTTCAACCATTATCCTTATCACTACCAATCCACAAATTTATACCCCACTTCAAAATTTAGTGCTCTCCATACCTCCTACCCTTCCACACAAGAGTTACCACTCAACCCCAACCAACTACCAACCCATTCATACCTCCAAATAAACCCATATCAATCCCTCAAAAATACCCATGACATCCTACCAATATGTTCCTAATCCATAAGGCTACATAGCACCTTCTACCCAACCTTTTGTGCCCATTAACCCCTATGTGGCACCATCCCAACCTTCAATGACCACATACCAATATGTAATATCTTGTCCATCTTATACCACTTATACATATATTATTGGCACCCAACCTCAACCAAACTTAAAACACAATTATGTAGATCCCCAACCTCAAATGGATTTGGTCAAAATGTTAATGGAGAAAATGACCAACCTGGAGTCATCTATCTCTAGGGCTCATAACCTTTTATCTTATGATCAAATCTATAATGAACCTATACATCTATCCATGTCTATTTGAACTTATCCTCCTCAATGGGAACTACCCAAGTTTTCCAAATTCTAAAGCAAGGATGCCCCTTGAGAACACTTAAGAGCATTTCACCATTCATTTTATTTGATTGCATATGACAATGCTCTCCTTCACACTTTTCCCATGTCTCTATCTAGACCAGCATTAGATTGGTATAGCTCTCTCACCAAGCACTCCATATTTTTATTTTTCTAACTTTCCCAAATATTTTTAGATCATTTCTCAGTCAATATAGCTAAATAGGTATCTATTATTGACCTCTACTCCATTAGGAAATTTGATGATGAATCAATTACCGATTTCATAGCTAGATGGATAGGTCTTATCAACTAAGTCTCTTTCTCTTTACCTCAAGCCAAGTTGATTAAAATTTTATCTCAAGGTTGTGCCAAACATATTTCCCCTACTCTTCAACTTCAAACTTTCAAGACTTTTGATGAGGCTTTCACCATGGAATGTAAATTAGAAATTAGAGCCATTGATGAGGGAAAATTGAAACTAAGGAAAAATAATTCTATCTTCAAATCAATGACTCTTCCTCATCCAAAACCACCAATTAGTATAACCATCACAATACCAAACCAAAGGTATATATAAACTTGATTATCTTTAAAAACACTCCACCATCAATTGTTAACCAACCCAACCAAACTAATTCCTCTGACTCTTCTAACCAATAAAACCAAAATCAAAACTAAGCTACCCCAAAAAAATACACTCCAATAGGGGAGTCTTATGCTTCAATTTTTCACAAATTTCTCAAATCCAACATCATACAACTTCCTCCCATAAAACCTCCCCAATAATTTGATTCTTTTTACCCTACACATGATTGGTAAAATTATAATGATCTATGTGCCTTCCACCATATCATTAGACATGATGTTAGTATATGTAACACCTTTAAAAATATTATCTAGAACATGATTGATAAGGGAGAACTTTTATTTGATAATCCCAATGCACCCCTAAATCAGTCCCTTGATATCTTTTGTAAAACTTTCCTTAATCATGCCCCTTATACCAAATATGATGATAATAAACTGGAATCATCTCACACTCATAAGGTATATATAGTTAATTTAATTATTAGTGAATCTATCACTAAGGAGACCATTACCTCAACTACCTCTTCCTCCATTCTACTCGTTGAAGTGGTTGACTCACCCTCTATTCCTTTAGACATCCAAACAGAGGAAATAACCACCTCTCTTTTTTACTTAATGAGACCATGGACTTATCCAAATCTCCTCTGATAGAAATACCAAAGGAGGTAACCATTGCTTCAACTACCTCTTCCCCCACTCCACTTATTAAAGTGGTGGATTACCCACTATTCCTTTGGACACCCAAACAAAGGAAACAACCATCTCCATTCCTTCACTTTTTCCCATCACACCTTCCTCCCCTCTCATAGAACCACCCATCCTTTCTTTGGAAATAATTCCAAAATAAGATATTACCTTGTCTACACCTTCCATGAAAGAAACATCCTCATAAATCTCGGAACCTTCCATCAAGAGTAAAGGTGAAGAAACCATTCCCTCACCTGAACCCATGGGCTTAATCCTTAAAAACAATGATAAAGGAATTAAACCCATTTATAAGCCTATTTCTAGCATGGTCCAAAGTCTAAAGTTCACTTCTCAACCCAATCTAGATAGAGCCACCTTTTGGCATCATCTTGGGATTCCCTATCAAAATAAATCTGAACCTTCAACCTCACTTTCATCCACCATCAAACCTATCATCACTGCAATCCCTTCATCAAACACTTCTTTTAAAACTATAAGGGAACCATCCAACCCCCCTCCATCTAAAATTGTCAAATCACCTTACGCCTCTCTAACCAAACCTATCAAAAATCTAGGAATACTTCTTACACCTAGTCTTTCTCACCCATCTTTAAAGTTGGACTTAACCCCATCTAGTCCACCAAAAAACATTGACTAAACCTATAAAAAAGATGGAACCACCTAAAACTAGACCCGTACCACCCCCTTCCCTCTTACCATCTATCTTAGGACCCAATCCTTCAACCATCCCACAAGTTCATCCTTATACCAAGAAGGTGAACCCTCCCATAATTACCTATTCCTCATCTAGTAAACCTTTTCATTTTTCTCTACCTACACCTACCTCTACTAAATCATAAAACTCCCCATCATTCTTAACTAACCTATCTACCTCTAACTTTCCACCTATCTCTAAACCTTCATCATCCACCTCTAAATCTTCCACCTCAAAAACCAACCATAACCAAATAATCCCAACCAAAACCACCTATCGAAACCATTCCACCACAAATAACCTCCACAATGAATCCTACTTCTAAGAAGGCTCCCACTCCTATAACTAAAAACCCAACACCCTCAACACTTTTACTGAAATCTTATTCGACCATTATATAAAGGTTATTGTAAACCTTTTCCTTAATCCTACCACTTATCAAACCCTTTGACCCTTCACATCCTAAACCATCATAGTTCAATGATAATTTGATCTATTTATACCATATGAATCTCAAACATGACACAAATAATTGTAAATCTCTCTAAACACTTGTCCATAGATTATGGGATGAGGATAATCTATTATCAAATGAACCTCCCTTGATCCCATTACCAACCCAACCACTTACCCAACATTTACCTACTCCTCCAATCTGATATAAAAGTAGGAAGAACTGTAGCATCCATTTAGCCCAAAATCTCCCCTAATCCACACTATCCATATGGTTACCTGATCTAGGGCCCATTAAAATAATAAGGGAAAAGCCAAAGTGTCCATACCATATACATACCCTTCCACCCATAAAACTTCCAACCAAACCCAAGAACCCTCACCTTTCTATTAACCTTCACCAAAACCCAAAATATCCATTTTGGGTTCCCCTCATTTTAACCCTTTTGAATCCATCCAATGAGTGGTTCTAAAATAACTTCACAAGACAACAATGAAGATGAGCCTTTACAAACTAATCAACACCTCACCCCATCATCACTAAAAATTGATGGAGGCCCTAAGATCAATAGAGGTTTAACCAAAATACCCTCAACCCCTTGTATCCTTTGTTAGATCCCTTCAACTTTATACCTTTATTACATTCCAAGATTCAAAAATACCTTATATTATTTTAAAAATCCTAATATTCCCCTCTTCATCACTATATACATCAATAATTCCCACATAAAAAAGGTTATTATTGATGGAGGAGATAGTATTAACATTATATTTTCTCATGGTTATGACCAACTCCAATTACCTAAGAATATCATGTCAAAAACTATAGTGGTCCTCTGCTCATTTAATGATACTATGGCCATTACCTTGGGGATAGTTGTCCTTCACATTTGCTTGGGAACTCAAATAATTTAATAACTCTTTTATGTTGTATAAGGTGATTTACAATAGAACATCTTACTTTTATGCTCTTAGATCCATCTCATGAGTTGTGTGTTATTCACCTTACATCGATGTGTCAAGTTTGATCATGAGGGTCAAGTTGTTACCATAAAAGTTGACCCTAGTCCTTTTGCATCTTGAAACATGATATATTTACCCAATGATGTTCTTATTACTCCCTCATCCACCTAACCACCAACCAACAATAAATCCACCTCTACCATCAACAAATCTTCAACTAGATCATCTATCCCTTCTCATATCCCTATAGAGGACCTCTTAGATCCCACGCTCTAATGTGTCTCACTAGGGGAGTATCATCTTTTAGCCTTGGATGCTTTCCGTTCTACTCAAGATTATGGTAACCTTAACCATGATCTTTTTTATAACCCCAAAATTAAAACCATAATCCCTTTTGGGCCTCCCAGTCATCAAAATAACTTAATCTATGATGGAATTGATCATCCACTTCTTACTTCCACCACTACCTCTTCCACCAAAGCTTTTTCCTATGAATTCTCCTATCTCAATAAACCAAAATTTTTAAAATTATACCTTTATAGGTGCACTTGGAAGGGATTTATCCTAGGCCATTATGAACATGGAACTCATGAGTTATCATCTTTCAAAACCCATAAACCTTGTGAGCTATTTGGACTCAGGTTCATACCATTAGAAGAACCCACTAAATCACCCAAACATATTACCACTATTGAGGAAAACATCCCATCCTTACCAAACCAATCTCCTTTAAATTCTAAGGATTTTGAGATAATTCCTCTTAATTTTTTTAATTATTTAATACTATTAGTTTAGGCCCCCTAACCAATCAAAAAGATGGCTAAACTAAAACCCTTCTTCTCATTCATCTTGAAATGGTAGAAAATGATTCTCCTACAATCAACACCATCCAACATTAGGATAATGATTCCATTCTCAACTACCTTAGTGTAGGGGATTCTTCTATCCATAAATCCCTTCCTCCTAAGAACTAAACCATGTTAAATAAATCCATTATTGATGTCAACTTGGGTACTTAGGATAATCATCACATTATAAAGATTGGTTAATCCTTAGATTCCATAGAGAAATAATATTACCCTTTCTTCTCTCATAATCAAAGCATAGAATTTGCTTGGTCCTATTAGGATATGATAAGAATCAAACCTTTCATATCCCTCTATAATATTATCATGCATCCTAATGCTAATCTTGTTTGATAAAAGTTTCGTAAGATGCACCCTCACATCACCCTTCTAGTCAAAGAAGAGCTTTAATGTCTCTTATCTATCAACTTCATCTAATCCATTGACTATCCCCAATGGGTTTCTAACATCATTCCCATTACCAAGCATACAGGGAGACTTCAACCTCTATATTGATTTTCATGACCTCAACCTTGCTTACCTAAAGGATGACTTCTCTTTGCCTAATATTGACCAACTTATTGATCTTATAGCTAGCCACAAAATGTTATCTCTCATGGATGGTTTCTCAAGATATAATTAGTTCTTGATTGCCCCTAAGGAACAACATAAGACTTGTTTCTTCACCCCATAGGGAACCTTCTACTACAAGGTCATGCCATTTGGTCTAAATAATTTTGGATCAACTTACTAGCATGTGATGACCTACATCTTCCATAATCTCATACATAAAATCATAGAGGACTATGTATATGATCTCCTTGGTAAATCTAAATATCACAAAGATCATCTAGATATTCTCATAATCATATTTGAATGCATAATCCATTTCCATGTCAGACTCAACCCTAAGAAATGTGTTTTAGGGTCCCATCTGGAAAGCTTATTAGCTTTATTTTATCTCTTTAAGGAATCAAAGTAGACCCTGCTAAAGTTAGAGTAGTTTTGGAGATTCCACATCTAACCTAACTTAAGCAACTTTGTAGCCTATAGAGGAATCTCCAATCCATCCATCACTTCATATCTTAGTTATTAGATAGGTTTTATCCCTTTCACCACCTTCTTAAGAAAGATACATATTTTAAGTGGACTAAGGACTACTAACAATCCTTTGATTCACTCAAAGAGTACCTCCTTTCTCCACTCATTCTTACCCCTCCTAAAGAGTACCAACCCTTCTACCTTTATATATTTTCCACTCACCATTCCTTAGGGGCAATGCTCACTCATCATAATGAACAAAACAAAGAGTAAGTTATCTATTAAATAATTCAAACATTTATATAGTATGAGACTCGATATACCCACTTTGAGAAACTTTTCCTCACCTTAGTCTGTGTGGCTTCCAAACTTTCTCATTACCTTCTCAATCAAAAAAAAAAATTCATCACTAATACTGAACCACTCAAGTACATGCACTATAAACCATACCAAAACCAGTGTATGTCTAAGTGGCTTATGCTCCTAGATGATTTTAACCTTGAGTTCCCCCAATAGAAGTCAATTAAAAGGTAAGTCATTGTTGATCAATTAGTTGAAGATCCTCTACTAGATAACCAACTACTTTCTCTTGCATTTCCAGATGAGTCCATCATGACTCTTTCTCAAGAGGGCCCCACATATCAAATGATCATATTATTTGATGGCTCTAAATTCTATCATAGTGGGGTGTTAGAGTTATTCTCATTCCCCTTAATGGTGAACCTCTCCCCCTTTCCTTCAAACTTGATTTTGAGTGCACCAAAAATGTGGCTGAGTATGAATCCCTAGTAATAGGTCTCCAAACCTCTCTAGCCTTGGAAGTTAAGATGATCAGTGTATTTAGTGATTCCCAACTTATGGTCAACTAGGTAAACAAATCCTACCAATGTAAGAATGATGTATTGCAAAATTACAAATTTTTAGTAGGTCTACTCTTAGCATCATTTGATCATTACCTTGTCCAATCTATTTTATGATCTACCAATAAGTTTATGAATACAATGGCTTTCCTTGCTTCCCAAATCCCATCTACACCTACCAATTATAAACTCTTTATCACCATCTACTACTTTATCACACCCTCTTATATTTATTCTGACCTTCCTACCATTTTTAGTGTGGAAGCATCTCCATCAGACATATGGTATGAGCAAACCTTTAAATACCTCAACCTCGACATCATTCCTCCCAACCTCTTTAGGAATGCTTGAAAAGACATTTTTTAGAGTACCTATCATTATACCATACTATGGGAATCCTTTACAAGCATGGCTTTGACAACCTCTTTTTTTTTGTCTACATAATCATGAAGCTTCTCATGTTATCAAGGAAATACATGACAAAATCTATGGGGGACATTTTAGTGGTTTAGCTATCACTAAATTTATCCTTTGCCTTGTCTACTATTGGCCCACCCTCAACTATGACTGCTATGATTATGTAAAGAAGTGTGTTAAATGTCAAAAACATACAAATTTACATCATGTACCATCCCATGGCCTACATGTATCCAAAGACTATTTTCCCTTCTCACAATGGGGAATCAATCTCATTGTAGAAATAAATCCTCATTCTTCATAGCAACACCAATCCATCATCATCACCACCAATTATTTCACCAAGTGGGTTGAAGTTATTCCTCTCATCTCAACTAAAGCCAACAAGATAATCAACTTCATCAATCATCATGTCATTTGTCATTTCAATATTACCCACAAGATCATCATTGATAATGGTAAATATTTCAAAAATAAGCAAGCCCAAGGTTTTTGCAATGCATTTGGAATCAAGTTAAGCTTTTCTTCACCTTACCATCCATAAGTAAATGGATATGCAAAAGCCTCTAACAAAACCCTAAACAAAATGTTAACCAAATTAATCAGTACTTTAGGTCAAGTTTAGCACTTGCACATCCCTTTCAATTTATGGCTTTATCACACTAGAATTCAAACCTCTATGGGTGCTACCCATTTCTCTCTAGTCTTTAGAGAAGAGGAAGTGTTGCCTCTTAAATTCTATATTCCTTCTCTTTACATATCTTTGCAAGACATCATTTTTTAGAATGACTACCATCAAGAATGTCTATCAAAACTTGAGATACTTGACAAGAGTCCCCTCACAGTGCTTAAACATCTTTGTGTCCACCAATAATATATCAATCATACCTATAAAAATCACCTAAAAGAATGAGAATGCAACACAAAAGACCTCATCTTAAATTAAAACTAACATATATGTGGAGAAAATCAAAAGAGGCAAGTTTGCTTTCAATTGGCTTGGACCTTACATCATAACCCACAAGTATGGATTAGGAGCTTACCATTTATCCTCTCTTGAAGGCAAACTAAAACTTGATCCTCTTAATGCTTCACATATATGTCCTTTCTTTTGTTAAATAGGGATCAAACTCACCTTCTTATATAACTTAAGCTCATCCCTTCATTTATGAGATTTTCACCCTCACACCTTTCTCTTATCCCTTTTGAGGACTAATTACAACATAGAACCATGTGATTAACCATCACAATCATAACCTAATACTAAATAGGGGTACCATGTATCTACCCATAACATTTTTCTCATGGATACTTTTTATCTCTAATTAGATGAAATTTCATGGTCATTATCTCTTAAAACCACCCCTTTCACCTATCATTAACTTTTTGTGCTAAAAGTTTTTCCGTCATAAAGATAAGCCTCTGATCCTATATAGAGTTTTCCATGTCTAAACCTATCATCAACACAATTTAGGATACCAAAATATCACTTGGGTCACATGTCTCTAGCATTGCAGATTGCTCCTTTGAAGGATAGCTGCCCAAAACTAAATTGTTTAAAAATTTGGACTACTCCCTTAAAAGATAGCTACCAAATAAACAAACCCAAACTTAGACCACTCCCTTCAAGGATGGCCAAGTCAAATTTGTCAAAATCAATTATTTTAATCTCCCCACATCAATCAACTTCACAAACTTATCAAAACAATAGTAATAAAGAACCCTATATCAAAATCAAAACAAGTTATCCTAAGAAAGATAAAATCAACTTTAATATCTAACATTAGTATACTTCTCACATCAATCAGTCTACACCTTAAATGAAGTCATGGACTTTTCTAATATGTTTCTTAGGTCACCTATAGAAGGGGAAAACTAACCCACATAAGGATACATTATATATCACCCATTTACCCTTCACCTACCACCTAACTCCCCTTTATACCATCTACAAATCAAGTGATTATGAGCTTACTTAACATAATGTGATCAAGACACCTATTTATCAACCAAATCATAGTAATGATAATCATTCGAAAGGATTATGTTCCTTCATCCAATCTAACTTTGGTTTTATTTTGTCCTTACCAATGAAAACAAATCATGCGTTTTTCTTATATTTTCATCATTAGTTCATGTAGACATATGTCTCATAATTCTTATCTCTTTTCCCACATCTATTTTTTTATCTAACGTACTTTATGTTCTTTCATTAACATCATATCATAAATGACATCAATAACCATAATCAAAATGTTACATACATAATCAAAGGCATCATCATAACCATAATCATAATGAAAAATCAATAACCATAATCAGAGCACACATCATCATAAACATCATATCCATGAAAAAAAACATCATCCATAATAATCACATGCCTAAGCTATTGAGTCCACATCTCATAAATCATAAGCATAAAACATCAAAACATGTAAATCATGAACCATGAACCATGAACCATAAATCATATCTATACATCATCATGAGTATCATAAACATCATATACGTCATTTCATAAAAATAAATAATACATGTAATAATATATAATCTCTCTCTCAAATCATGTACATCTCATTGCATCAGCACGTAGGCCAGTATTAAAATCATGTACATCTATATCTATACATTCTATCATATCATGTCATGCCCCTAGGACAACACTACCACTAGCCCCTCTTGCATTACCAATACCATCTAGTTTTGGTCCTCCTAGGATTCCTACTTATCCATTGACTAAAGCAACCCATTGACTTGGAGTCACCATGTCTACCCCACTTGCTAAACTAGCTCTATACTCACCCCATCAACACTACTTAGGACACTATACCAAAACTATGACCTCATAATACATTAAATACTCCACTATGGTTAAGTATCATACCATAAGAAGTACTTGGTGATCTTACTAGTATTGTCACTACCCCTCCCCTCTATCTTAGGGTGTCCTTCTCCTAGCTCACCGAGCCTAGTGAGGTCCTGGCTTGATCCCTCTCACCTATCATGATGGCAACTTGACCTTGTAAAGTCACAATCTAGCCCTACAATATGGCCACCTATCCTTATAATGCTATAATCTATACTTGTGTAGAAACCAACACTACTTGTGCCTATCCATTAGGGCCACCACCTTATACTTGTACCTATGGAACCTCACTAGTTAGATCCACATCCATGGCCTATAGACCCCTATCATCCCACCCAAAATTGGTCATTACATAAATTTCCTAGTACCATGCTACATAACCATCAATAAAATTGACATCATCAACCCCTGCTCTAATGAGTATCTCCTCATGATCTAGGACCACCTCTTTTGAATGTGGCTTGGGAAGCAAAAACTTAGCATCTTCCCTTCTATATCTTGAAAATGGACCTAGAATCCCCTACACTAGGCTAAACTACCTCCAAAATCTATCAAATGGGATGATATTAGTCTCACCTTCTCTCCTCCCATAGATTCATCTCCATCTCTACAATGACAATGTATGATAGCTTTAGAGGGCCTACTTGGGAAAGATGACTTATAGCCTCCAGACCACATCACCCATAACCAAGCCATCCTATACATCCAAAAACTATACAATATCCCTCACACCTCCTCCATCTCCTATTAATGTATAATCTCCCCTCCACCATATCAATTTGACTCTAAAATTCATCTAATTGTAACCCTCCCATGGTATCCTCAATGGCCTCAGAACCCTAATATGCTCAAATGCCTAATAATGGAGCATAAACCCCATGTTAATCCTCTACCTCCTATAAGATTACAATGCACAAAATTTCCTGTATATCTAGACCAACAAAATTGGTGCCCACCCAAACACTATCTTACCAAGTAATATCTCTACCAACACTCCCAATAACAAATAAGGAAACTACCCACTACTTGAATTAGGTAATGCAAAACAAGACACTACCATAATCATCATAATCATCAAACACCTATCATTTGTAACCCTCTAGTATAATGGCCCATAACATAACCACTAGTATACCAATTGGCATGGGCCCAATCCTCACTATATAGGAGCTCCATCTACTCATCTTTCTCCTCACTCTTAATATGGTGAATCACCCCCCTAAATAGGTAGCTATGCAATCTTATGAACATCCTCTAGGAATACGGTCATCTCTCATATCAATAGGAGGAAGGTGTTCATGAATGGATCCCATCTTTTGGTGAGGGCCATGATCATCACCACATCTCATGGAAAACACTGATAGTATCTCATAGTTCCTAGGTTGACCTCCTCCATGTACATCCAATCACCCCTAGTCATCCCTCTATGTATCTTTGCAAAAATCTTAGGAACCTAATCCCTCATCTAGATCTGATCTTGTGCCTATAAAAATCAAAGTTAGCATTCGTAATTAGTTTTTCAATACCACTACTTATTTCCATTTATTTCATTCATTATACCCAAATCCACCTCTTTATCAACCCAAACCCACCTAAATCAAGTTATTCCATTACTAACTCAAAACCATTACCTCTACAACATTGCCTCTAACACTTGAAAGTGACTATCAACCATAAACATTTTAAACACCTTCCCTAGCCTATCAAATGAACACCTAACTCTTTTATCAAAAAACACCTATTCTATCTCATAACCATTTCAACACATCCTATCCTAGCCTACACTTGACATTTTAACTACTACAACATTTTAAAACATTTTTCCTATATCTTTTTATTAAAACACACCTTCCCCAAACACTTGACCATTGATAGTCACAATGACCACCAATGATTAAGTGATCTTTTTTCTTCAGTAGTCAATCATCAAATGTCAAGTCTAACTATCAATGGTTGGGTCAAACCACCAATGGTCATTATATGTGACTACCGATTTCAAAACACCTAACCCTAACTTCCTAAAACCTAACAAAATAACAAAATATAATAAATCAATTACCTATTTTTATCTTATACCCTACCCTAAACCCAAATACTCTTTTAATTTTGAATTTCATTAGCTAATTTTTCTAATCATAAACAAAACCTAACTCTAGGTCAAACACCCTAAAACTCTACCAAAATAACCAAAAACTACCCAAATTCAACTTCAAATCACCTAAATCCACTAATCTATCAACATAAAATACCACATACCTCATTCCTTGACCACTATCAAGGATGAATCCCACATCCTATTACTCAGCTACATCTTCTTACCCTACATCTAAGTCCCAACAAATTACCTCAACACACACCTCCAACCAATCAACAATCACCAAGTCATAAAAATGCTCAATCAACCCTCAACACATGCCTCCAACTAATCAATAATGACTAAGTCAACAAAATGCTTAGTCAACTCACTCACACAAAATGCCAAATCACCAGAATGCATAGAAAACATGGAAGGCAAATTGAAAAAAGTGAAAATGAATTTTCACTTTTTTATGGTCCATGGTTTTAGGGTTCCCCCTAACCATTGGTGGTCAATCTTGGGACCCCTAAAAATCAATGGTTAGGAAACTGACATTTAAAAATTTTAACCACCCACATATGAGTGCTAAATTTTTAGAGATTACCCTCTTCCCACCTAAACTTTTGGAGATTACCCTTCTCCAACCAATCATTAGACCACATCCACCTTGACGTTAGCCATTTTTTATCCTAAACTATCACATATTTTTATGATGACCTTGCCTTGGTCTTTTTTTACTATACCAACCAACCTTGTCATGTTAAACATTTGAAATTACACCACCTAGTGCATACTAGACCATTTATGTTTTTCAAATGAGCGCTTCCTAACTTAGATAATTAAAAACACACTAACCCTGTCTAAGAGACCTAATAGGGATGACTCAATCAGTTATGCCTAATGATGTGGCCTAGTTATCTCATTACCAGTCCTTCTAGAATCGACCTTATTTTTACCAATATTGGCAAACTTAGTATTTTCATGATCTTAGCTATCACACTTAGTCACATTTTGTGTACATGTTTGTGCTTCAAATGCCTAACCACCCTTATCACCAACCTCATGAATCACTATAAACCACTTATCAAACCCTAAATCAATTTTGGTTTCACCTCATCAACTCCCAATTTGAGGGGGAACACTTCATCCCATACTCAAAGTAACTAGACCTTTGACTAGTAGTCCATTTTTATTTTTCATCTTGTGGATTCAAAGCCACATAATAAAAAGGGGTAAAATTTAGACACTAAAAAACCACACATGATGGTTCTAGATGTCAAAATGTCTTAAGACCCCCTAGGGACCACCTATCCTTCTTGACCTCCTAACCAACCCATTTGACCCTAAGTCTAGTTAGATACTAAGCTAACTAACTTACTAACTAACCCTTAACCCTCATTAACTCATTTTCTTCTAAACACTCAACTACCAATGGTCAGCTTGACCACCGATGGTTAGGTTGACCGTTGATGATTAATGTCTTCTGCATTCTTACATAAACACTAGTTATGTGTAAGCTATCACAACATAATTAAATATGTTTTCCTTGCCCATTACTAATGAAATCCTAAGCATCAAAATTAGTATCCAACCTCTTAGGGAATCTTCTATCCTTCATCTCTTTACTTATAAAAGGAGGAGAGTAGGAGGTGAAATGGATCCATCATCACAAGCATTATCACACACAAGTATTCAAGCTTACTAGCTAAACATCTTCCAGCAATTTAGTAACAATAATAGAGATCTAAACATCTATTAAAATTTCTCTCAAGATAAAGTACCGTTACTCTACCAAAATTTCTTTAGCCATCAATCATCAACTATTTAGCAAGTAATAGGTATAGTTTGTATTTCAGTTTTATTATTCTATTTTTATCCTTTCTCCCCCATCAAACATTTTTTGCATCTTGATTTTTAACTCCTAGACCCTTAAAAAACCCTTTCCTAATCATTTATCCTTTCTAAAAATCTTTTCTAAGCACCTCTATAATTTCACAAGCAACCACTAACAGTCAACACAACTATCGACAGTCATGTCTAACCATCGATGGTTACCCAACCACCAACGATCAACTTCATTGTCAATAGTTACCATAACCATTGATGATCACTATGGTATGAAATAATACCAAGTTATTTCTAACCCCTTAATCCCAACCAAATCTAACCATTTGGGCCCCTATTTATTCATAAACCCCTACCTAACTTTATGAACTTGACTTGATCTACTTTAACACTAGTATTGACCTGATTTTGCTATATTTAGTCATTTTTTCTAATAAGCATTCATTTATTATTTTATTTTATTTTATTTACTTTCTATTATTTGATGTAAGTACTTTGATTTTATCTCTTTCAGCTTAATTGTTATCAAAGAGTGGATTAACAACCTTCTAGTAAGCTCATGCTTCTTAGATCTAGCTAATGTTAGGAAGTCCACCTAAATATCTTACTAAAAAACCCTTTTATTATTACTTTATTATCTACAAGTCATATTTCTAAGACAAAAGGATCTCTCCACACTCATCTAGACAATGTGTGCACAACAACTAGGTTCTTCTACCACACCCTTATTACTAGTTTCTTATCTTTTTCTTAAATTACAAAATGAGTATAAATTAAGAGAAACAACTTCAATAAAAAAAATTAGTTGTATTTTATCCCAATATCTCCCATGTGATAATGGTCTACCAAAAAATTATTTACCACTTCACCTATTGCTTAGTTTGACAAATTACTTTTAAACCACTTTTCAAGTAAAAAAAAGACAAAAATAGCCCATAAATACTCACACATGTGAGGGATGGCACATGAATCTAGTAAAAATATTTATAGTAATTTATTTGGTAGAAACTAGGCACATGTTATCAAAAATGGGTGAAAGTCAGCTTTAGGGAGACTCTTTACAAGATCCAAAAAAAATTGGTTGACTAGGCCTTGTTATGATTTCAAAAAAGATTATACAACCTGATGCATTGTCATATAACCTACTCTAGGATTAAATTATACTAAAAATAATATCCTCTCCAAGAACCATATCTTAATTTATAGATTATATGACCTCAAACAAACAAAAAATTGTATGACTATCCAGATGATGAAAATAGATTGCTACATTAATGTTCAATATACCAAAAGAGTTATAAAATATACTAAAAATAATTCCAACTAGTATTAGATGAAATATAATAAAATTATCTAGCCATACTAGGTTTCATATCTATAAATTAAGATCTATATGGTTTGTGGTGAGAGAAAACTATACAAGTGGTAGGTATACACCAACAGACTAGTAAGCAATTTTTTTAATAAAAGAGATATATAGCCTAATCTTAAGAGATTATAATAAGTTCAAAAGGACATAAAACTAATATTTCTATGCCTTTATGCTTTTGAATTTGGATTTTTATGTATAGTTTTTAACCATAAAAAATATGCATAAATTACCTTAAAAGCTTCCAAAACATACTTAAACATGGGTCTAAAAAAATAAATCCATAATGGTACAGAGGATATGATCTATATGTCTAGTCAATGGAGAAAATAATATAGATCACATATCCATACAAAACACCTCCACTACACCAGTAATTTTTTTTGATATATGAACAAACCCTTATATCAAAAAACTCACAAATGGATAGATTCAACACCTACTGCTCTGATACCATGAAAGGAATGATGACTACATCATTCCAAGCCATAGAATATTAGGTGTTAAAAATAAATAAAATTGTAAAATGAGATATATATAAAATAAAGGGTTACAAATAGATATCTAAAACATAGTATCTAATATCATATATTACATCCAAACTTCTATATATTGTTAGAAATGAGAACCCTTGCATATGTAGGCAAGGACAAACAAAGAGAAAATAATCCCAACCAATGTGGGATAAACACACAATAGGAAAAAGATAAAAATAACCTAGTAAACATACGTAACCTATTATAATATATTAATGTAAGTTGCTTGAATACATATGTGATAGTTATTAATTTTTATAGTCATTTATGCAAGCTCTTGGCAAAAGTGAGGCTCTAATAATCAACATATCTAGATAAGAGGTTGAAAATGAATGGTCATACAATTTCTAATCTAGTTTCCTTGTGATTTAAAGGCATGGATTTGTGTTTCTTTTGTTCTAAAGATTGATACCAGTTGTTTGCATGCACAATAATCTATCTTGAAATGAATAAATATAATTATAAGTTCCCTGAAAAGTATGTCTTTATAGATATTTTATCAAAAAACTATGCATGTTAGTTTTATTGGAAATTCCATGTATATCTACAGATATTTTCCTTAAAAAATGGATTTTGTTTCTTTAACTCATATTTACTACACATAGTAATTCCATTTGCACATGTTATAGAAGGTTGATTTGTTCCTAAAATTTGTGAAATGGGTATTTTTAGTTTACTCTAAAATATGGTTGAAATGATCATGAGGCTCTACTATGTTTATTCATTTTATTCTTTGTGCATTGTTTAAAATAAGTATCTTATATGGCATTATTTATAAGAGGAAATAAATTTATTATTTGTTTAAAAAATATATGTGGTAAAGACTAGCCAAATAATATAATAAACTAAGTATAGAAAAAATTGTGACAAAAACTTAGAGTATAGAGTATAAATAATAAACCAACTATGGAGCCATATGGCAAGACAACTATGAAAAGTGAGGATGACATAAATTAAAAAAATTCAAAACATTTTCATAGTTTTAAAATTAAAAATATCTTAACCATATCCATATTGACCTTTCAAATATATGTTTACTTCAATTAGTAAAACATGCCAACCAAAATATAATTATTACCTTAAGTATATTGTGTCTTAAGTGGTCCTTATCACATTCACACACACACACACACACACACACACACACACACACATGAAAATTTAATGTTAGGGTTTTGATAAATCTTATTGAAGATGATACAAAGTATATAAATGATCAATTTTTACATATTGGTTTACCTTCATTTTGTTTAAAATGAGTATTTGATTATTTGGCATGGTCAAAATTAGAAATATTGGTTTCATATTTTTGAAGATATCATTGCATATATTTTTAGAAAACACACACACACACACACACACACACACACACACACACACACACACACACACACACACACACACAAACACACACACATGAAACTCATAGGTCCAATAATTTTTATGGATTTGAGTTTCGTGTATTTGATTATGGTCTATTTACTATTTTATCAAAAGTGGCATGAGGATTGTGAAAGAACAATGCATAGTTTCCTTAGGCTTGTAGTTATTATTTTAGTATGGTTGTAAAGAGGATGGAATGATTATTTTTTATGCACAATTATGGTTATATAATTATTATTCTCATTTTGTTTCAAATTGAACAATTTGATGCATTATATTTTTAAGATCATGAAAATTAGGAAGTATTTGAGTTCAGTTGTATAAAATTATTATTTTAACATACTTTTGTTGGAGAGTTGTCAATGATGTCATGGTGATATCTTGGAAGTGTACAAGTGAGTGGATGAACTGCATTGATAGTCTAAGTGACAATGACAAAGTGTGCAATTTGTTTGTTCTAGTGTGTTTGAAGTTGGCTTGGTTGATCTTCAATTTTGGCATGGTTAAGAGATGTTTAGATATGAGTATGGTGATTTTATCATTATAAAGGGTTCCTATAAAAAGTTAATAATGATTTTATTTCTTGTGTGCATGATCCAAATTCACCCAATTCATCATTGTTCTAATTTAGACATTTTGGTTCCAATGGTAGAAAATCTGAGTAGGCAGTTTAATGACATCATAATTACCGTATGTGGATGAGTCAAGGCAATTTGGTCATATGATTTTGATCACATTAGTCCCTATATTTTATGTGAAAAGTATCAAGTCTAGTGATGAATCATCACAAAATATATGTAAGTACAAAGTTGGGCTCTCAGACATTTTGATAGTATTTTCCCATACTTAGCCAAATTTGGAATGTGGCAAGAAAAATTGAGTAGGCATTTTTATGGTGACATATCTCACACATGTGGACATTTTAGGAGAAGGTGATCATATGGTTTTGATAATTTTTGTGCCTATTTTATTTGTGCTAACATTTAGTTCAAACACTAATGCATGATAAATGGTATGCATGTGTAAAGTTGGTCTTTCTAGATAGTTCTTGACATAGTTGGCTCTGTGAATAAATAAATCTAAGGAGAAATTTTAATGTCACTAAATATCACACATGTAAAGGTTACACAATTATATTGTTATATGTTTGGATTATTCAATTTGAGATCATATGGTCCAAATTTTAGAACATGTGCTTGAGTAAAGCAAAAGATATGGAGGTGCAAAGTTGACCTTTTAGGAAGATAAGCAATGGTCCCCATACTTAGTCATTTTTACATGATGTTAAAGATTAGGAATAGATGGTAATCTAATGGCTTGTGGTTAATCATACATTGAATATATATGCTACATTGTGTATACAAAAAATAATTTTAACTTTTATCAAATAATGACTCTTTACATCTTGTTAGAACCCATTGAGACTCAATCTCTCTAAGTGCATACCCTAAGGGGTGCATCAATAAAGGGGTGGGAAGACCTTTGGTGATTCATAAGATTATTTTAACTTATTTATATATTATTACCAATCCAAAAATCTTATAAAACCATTCCCTAAGCTAGTAATCATCCCTTGCACACTCCTCTAGTCTTTTTCTTCTTTCCATCCCTCTTTTCCTCACCTTGATCCCCTTTTTCTAGTTGACTATTCTAGGTCAACTAGGTTAACCCTATATATTTTTTAGCCTATAATTAATATAAATGGTCAATTAGGTCATCCTTTAACTATTTAGGGTTTTTTCACTTTGAGTTACATCAACCCTTTGTCCAACCTAGCTCGAGACCTAGTGATTTATCTTCTTAAAACATATAGGGTCAACTGGGTCAACCCCATATATCTGACATATTCAAAAGGATTTAGGCTAATATATGCCTATAAATACAAGATCATTCTATCATTATTTCAATATTGAATCAATATTTATTATTCTCTTGTACTTCTTTACAATCTACTCTTCCACCATTCTACTAGAGGAGTCTTAGCTTAGGGTTTCTAGTTGGAGAATTTAGTCTTGTGGATAAGTATTAGATGCTTTGGAATTTATTAATTATCCTTAAAAACCATGAAAAACTATTATGAATCCCCTTTGGCTAAGGGAGAGATTGAATCTTGATGGGTTCACATTCAGGTAAGTATATTCTAGCTTTGTTATCCTCTCTTTTAGTAGATAGAAGTAGCATAAGTATTGGCTCAAATAATATTACTATTCATATTCCATGTATTAGGGTCTTACTCATCCCTATCTTAATTGATATTCTTTTATACATGTTTTAATTTCTTTACTAACCCATCATATTGTGCCATAAAATTTGGTGTGTAATAGATTAGATTTACTTTCTTATTTATTAGAATAGAGTGAATATTAAACCTAGGACTCTTTTAGGGTTATTTCATGATTGTGTTAGACTGTAATCTTTGGAACCCTACCTAGCATGGTATATTGTGAAAAGTGATCCCTTATTCAGGTTTAGTAGATCCCCATATTAGTCATTCCCCTGCTTAACAAATGTATCCCCAATCAGAAGTGTAAGTATGCTCTATCTTCTCTGATCTAGGATTGATTTATAGGCATGATGCATTTTTGATTACATACATTTTGGTGAACCTAATATGGACTAAAAATTATAGGATTTGTTCATCTTATTTCATTATTTTATCATATATATGCCATACTAGATTTACTCTGTCGACCTAGTATTTAACTTTTATCCACAAGATTTCAGGTATAGGCTACTAGATCGACTTGTCGACCCAATATAGTTTTTTATATTTCTAGAGATCTAGTCTAGACTAATAGGTCAACCCATCCTATCCTATACTTTTTTAGACATTAGGTTTATCATATTAGGTCAACTCAATTGAACCTATACATTTTAGGCAATCAATAGTAGGTTTCTACAAAGATTGATTGACCTAATCGACCTAATTAGAAGAATTTTCAAGAATATATCAAGTTTATTAAAAAGAAATATTTATTCTCTACAACTCTGATCCACCAATATTATTTTCTATCTCTATATCTTTCTTTACAGTCTTTCTTTTTACAATTTATAGTCTTCAAAATTACCCTTACATAGTCAACTAGATCAACCCTATCGACCCAATTCTATATTTTGTGTGATGTTTAGATAACTAGGTTAACTATATCAATGTTATTTATTTTTATACAATACTTTTGTAGTACAAGTTTGAGTCTATCAACCCTATTATATATTTTGTGCATACACTATTGACTATATCAACATTGTACCTTGTTTTAAAGTTAGAATTAACCTTATATACTAGTAATTAATTCACACTTTCTTTTCTTGTTTCTTATATGTTTAGAATAGTAATTAGGTGGTTTTAAATTAATCATTTAGTTTACTATTTTATATTTTATGCACAAAACCAAATCACAAAATCTAAGCATGCATTTTAACATTTGTCTACCCAAGGCCAACATATTTGGATTTCATCACCAAAGGGAAAGTCAACTTGATACTCTAGTCAAGTATAAAGCATGATTAATGGTATATTTTAGCTAAGCACCTAACACCCTTATCACTATAGTGTGTGAATTGAGGGGGTAGGACCAATACTAATACTATATCATTGTCACTATAGTTCCTTTCAGCCTAAACTACATGAAACCATCCTTAGATTGCCATTATAGTTCCTTACTTATAGCCAACTTCCCATAAAATTTAAAAATCATATTCTTATATTCTAATAAACATTCAAGTTGACTAATTAGTTAGCTATTTACATTCCAAGTTTATTTCTTGCTCTTTTCTCAATTGTATTTTGTATTACAAAAACTTGCATTAGTCAACATTAGTGCAAGGTTTTGTGTTATATGCCTCAATTTGATTGGCCAACATTAATCCAATTAACTATTTATTTCCTTTATATCATTTCTTTTCAAAATTATTACTTTCATCTAATTGGATTGGCCAACATTAATCCAATTGACTATTTATTTCCTTGATATAACTCAATTTTTAGCCCGAGTTATCTAATAAATGAACATAATTTAAAATTATAATACCAACTAAATCATGCAACTTCAACAATATTTAATCAATGTGGCTAAACAAACTCCAACTATGCATCCTCAAGCTAATCCCAATTTAATTCTTCCACCTCTTGAAGATGCCTTAGACAATGTTATTCCTCAAACCATAATGAATAACAATATTATTAAAACTATTCAAAATGAGGATTTGTCCCCCTTCATTATTTCCATTGATATTGGTAACATATCTCCAACTATCAAATATGATGGAACTAAAGACCTTACTTCATTTATCAAAGCCTTTGGCAACCTGTACAAGGAGTGGATCCAAACTAATACCTTCACCACAACTAAACTATTAGTGAAAACCTTCACTGGTGATATATTAGAAAGGTATAATCAACTTCCCCAACATTCTATTTGGAAACGTGAAGATTTGGTTAATCCTTTGGTTAAATAGTTTCAACACAATTATCTTCCCAAAAATTATCTTAGCCACTTCATCAATCATCTCCCACTAAATGAGCTCATGATTTTATCAAAATATGGAAATATTTAGTTCATAAATCTGATCATAACATCATTGATGATTACTTATTCAAACTATTTATCATTTTTTTGACTCCCACTCTTCAATATAAGGTTCAAACCTTTTCTCCCCAAACACATGATGAAGCTCTTAACCAAGCTAAATGTCAAGACTTTATTATGAAGCAATTTAAATCTAATCCTAAACTTCTTAATATATATTTCCAAACATCTAATGCTATCACTATTAATACTCTACAAACCAAATTAGGAGTTTCCAAAATCATTGTTCCTTCACCTTCACATACACCTCTTTTGATTCAATAAATGAAATAATTTTTATCTCCCTCAAAACCTTTCATCTATCCCAATGCTACTCCTAAGTGGTATGACCCTAATCTATTTTTTTGGTTCCATGATGACATTGGGCATTCTCATGGATCTTATAGAGGGATAACTAAATTTTATATATCCTATATTCTTGATGATGCATTAAATAATGAAGCTATGATCAATCTTCATCATCAAGAATACATTGTTGCTTTTTAAAAATGACAAACTTATAAATATTCTACTTCAAATAACCAAAATTATTCTTCCAATAATCAATCAAATACCAAATATGTTTGGGCCATTTATGTCTATTATGACCAATATTTTAATAATTATCAATATATCAACACTACTAAGGTCAATTATCATCATAAACTAGCTCACAAGATCTTATTACCAAGCCTAAAAATCCATATTTAGAGGGACAACTTATTAAAGATGCTACCACTACTAATGTTTCTTTAAAATCCTAAGAGCAACCATCTCTTCCTTTTGATCTTCCAATTACATTTATTCCTCCAAAATCTAATTTACCTCCTAAACCTCATGCTAGTTCTTCTAAGTGTCATTGGAATTTTCTTGAAGAACTCAGCTCTATGCCCTATAAGATTCCACTTATGGAGTTGGTTTGCAATTTACCCTATCATCATAAGTTCCTTATGCAAAAAATTCAAGAAATTGAAGATCTATCCTCCATAGATGAATAACCATCTTCTATTGAATCTCAACCTACCAACATAAATAACATTAAAACTATGTGTCCTTCCAAGCCCTCTATTGAATTCCTTAAAGATGACATGATCAATGATGAAATTATTTTTTGTGTTGATGATCCACCACTTTTCATCAAATTAGCCATTAATACCACTCTTATTCAAAAAGTTTTAGTTGATGAATGTTATGTTATTAATGTGACATATTTATGGCTCATCCAACAACTCAGTTATAACAAGGATAATCTCAAGCAAACCCATCTTACTTATCAGGGTTTTGATAAGACTAATAAAAAATCACTTGGTTGTATTTGGCTTCCATAAACCATTGGACCTAAGAATGTTCGATCCAATCTTATGTCCTTGATCTTTATTTATCTTACAACATACTCCTTGGTCATCCATGGACTCATCGAATGAGGTCCATTGCTTCTTATGGTAGTCAATATATTAAATTCTTACATAATGGAAAATGGTATAAGCATGAAGCTAATCCCATCCCATAAATCATCCAACTTCCTAATACTAAATAAAAATATAGTATTACTACCATTCTTAAGATCAATAATGCTCCTTTACTTGATTTCATCAATGTGAATCTTGATTTATAGGTTACTCTCGTAGATTCTGATGATGATGAGCCCAATGATTTGAAAAATACTTTCAATACTACTAAGTTACCTCCCTAAATTTCACAATGGCTTCCCCCTTCTCTATGACCTAGGGATCATATTATTCCTCTTATTCATGAGATTAGTGATTTCCCCCTCCATGTAATGCTCAGGAGCCTTCTTTACCTAAAGATGCCTTCACTTGCAATGATTTTGGAGTGGCCAAATTATTTCAATATCCTCTTGTAATGTCTCCTAATACATTTAGTAATATCATGAATTCACCCTCTAAAATTCCCCTTGATTCTCAATTATGTACAATTTCTCCAAGATATGATGCTAACTATATAATGGCCCAAGCTCAATCTAGAGACTTGGATGTCTAGCATTATAAAAAAACCTTAGCCCAAATTTATGATTTTAATTGGCATGTTCATACCATTTCTATGGGTCATACTTTAAATCTTGAGGGTAATGTACCTCCTACCAATATTCCTCTTATTGATACTCCTTAGATGGTAGAGAAAATTATACCTTTTAAACTAACATAAGGATCTACATCTTCTTTACCACCTATTGATCTAATCATTACATCTGATCCTTCTCCTATCATTAAACCCACTGACATTCCAACCCCTTCTACTCCATCTACTTCTTTTACTCTTAAAATTACATTAGATGCCAAGGTAATTGATGTTCATCAGATACATTCTGTGTATGATCACCATGAAAATAAAATTCTAGATCTTGAAGTGGATGTCAAGTACTATGGTCCTCTTCCTACCTTGCTTAGTGATGAAGCTATCCTTGAATTAATTTATGCTATAGAACCTCAACTTCCTCGATGGCATCATAAACTTAGAAATTTTAAAACTAAAACTCCTTGCTTCAACAACTTCATTGATAGCATTGATCCTAAAACAAATCCCATTTCTACCTTACCTAATGCACCATACCACTTTCAAGATGACAATGCCATGCTTATTGAAGAAAACACTCATATCAAATATGGTACTCCAAATTTTCCTTGACCAATTACTATCTCTCATGAACTCTCACCTATTGAAAATGATAATTTTAGATTATTCTTTGAAAAATATCATGAATCTTTCACTTGGTCTTACGAGGACATGCTTATAATTGATGTTATAATTGTGGTATATAACATCATTACTTATCTTGATGCCAAGCCTGTGCATCAAAAATAAAGAAAATTTCCACCTAAAGTTCCCACTTTATGTCATAAGGAAATCATCAAATTACTTGATGCTAAATTTATCAAACTAGTGGATTATTCTGAATGAGTTTCCAACATTGTTCCTGTTTGGAAGGTCACTATGGTCATTTGCATTTATATTGATTTCTACAATCTTAATCTTACTTGTCTAAAGGATAATTTACCTTTGCCTTCAATATATGTCATTGTTGATTACATAATTGGTTACAAAATGTTATCTCTTATGGATGGCTTCTTAGGATATAATCAGATTCATATTGCCATTGAGGACCAACATAAAACTAATTTCAGCATGGAATTGGGAACTTATTTCTATGTCAAAATGCCCTTTGGCCTCAAAATATTTGGAGCTACTTACCAATGTGATGACTCACATATTTCATGATTTCACTCACAAAATTATTAAAACCTATGTGGATGATCTCATTACTAAATCCAAACATCATAAAAATCACTTTTCTAATCTCTTTATTATCTTTGACCATCTCCTTAAATATAAAGTTAGACTTAATCTTTACAAATGTGTCTTTAGAGTCACATCTAGAAAATTGTTAGGGTTTTTAGTCTCTCTCCATGGCATTGATGTTGACCTTGCCAAAATTAGTGCTATCATAAGCATGCCCATTCCTCATTCTATTCTTGACATTCATACTTATTTAGGCAAACTTGAGACAATTAGATGATTCTTCCCCAAAATGGCATATCAAAATCATTCCATCAATTCACTTCTCAAAAAAGGTACTGCTTTAGAATGGATGGATCCATATCAAAAATATTTTGATAACATGAAAGATTCATTGCTTCACCCACCTAAACTTCATCCTCCTTCCAATGATAAACCTTTGATTTTATATACTTATTCCACATCTATTTCAGTCAGGGAAATGCTTACCCAATAAGATGATATGGGAAGAGAGTATGTTATCTATTAAATAATCTAAGGTCTCATCAATTATGAGACATGTTATACCAAAATTGAGTGTGGTTTCCTCACCATCTATTTCATTGTTAAAAAACTTCACCATTATATGCTTTACCTAACTACTTATGTCATTGTTCATTCTGACCCCTTTCATCATTTCTTCTCCAAAGCATTTCTTCCTAGAGATAGAACTGTCAAGTGGATGGTCCTCCTTATGGAATTTGATCTCTACATAATCACTCAAAAATTTGTCAAAGGGAAAATCATATTTGATCAACTTGTCATAGCTCCCATTCTAGCTACTTCTTCTCTTCAAGATAATCTTATCGATGATGATATTCTTTACATCGAAGGTCTTAATCAAGTTATTTATCTCAAATATTATTTTCATAGCTTTACCATTGATCTTGAAGATAATAATATTGATGAATCGTGTAGTCCCTCTGGTACTATTAAACCAAAATTGATTATTAAGGAGCTTCCTAAAATTAATGTTGACTTGATGAGGATAATTGAACCCTTCACTTTGATGGTTCTAAATGCCTGTAAGGAGCTGGGGTAGGTTGCATTCTTACAAGCTCTCTTGATAATATAATTCCTTTAGATTTTTGATTCACCTTTGATGTCACTAATAATATGGACACATATAAATCTCTCATTTTATGCATGAGAGCTACTCTTGACTTAGGTGATTCCTAGCTTATTTTCTACCAAGTAAGTGGTGATTATCAATGTAAAAGTGATAACCTCATCACACATCATAAAATTTCAACCACTAATAATAATTATTTCATATCTTTCACTATTAAGCCTATTTTTAGAGATCAAAATTTCATTAATGGTTCTCTTGCCTCTTCAGCTTCTCCATTTCATCCACATCAAGTCCTTTCTTATCCTACTTTTATTATACAATTACAAAAATATCCATACTCTACTCAAACACTAGATTCAATTATCTATCATATTGAGGCTACTACCATTTTAAAAATCTGATGGTATCAAGACTTCATTCAATTCCTAGAACATCAAACTTATCCTCCTAACTTAGAATCTTATGAAAAGACACGTATTCATAAACAAGATTTAAAGTATGTATTTTGACACATCCTTTATTATAACAATGTTAAAGGTACTTTACTCCATTGTGTTATTCAATATAAGGTCCCTCCTCTTATTAAACAAGCACATGGGGGCATTTACAATGGCCACTATAGTAGATGTGCCACAATAAGTAAATGGCTACGTATGGGTTACTTTTGGCCTACTCTTGAAAAAGATGCAATAAAATATGATAAAAAGTGTAATATTTATTAGCTTAATAATGATATAATCCATTCACCTCCATCCTAAATTCAAACTATTGAATCTCTTTGGCCATTTTCCACATGGGGATTTGATCTCATTGGCAACCTACCTTGCTCCCAAGATGGGCATGTTTTTATCATCACTGCTACTGAATATTTTACCAAGTGGGTAGAAGCCATGTCCTTTATTAATGTCACTGGTCCTACCATTTCCAAATTTATTCTTAATTAAATCATTTTATGCTTTGGTGTTCCCTATAGCATCATTTCAAATAATGGTGGTAGTTTCAAAAATAAACATGTTAAATAACTTTGTAATAAATTCAAAATCAATCCCAAATTTTCCACACCTTATCATCCATAATTTAATGGTAAAGATAAGGCCACCAATAAAATTCTAAAAAAAATCCTCTAAAAGACAATTTTTGAAACTTTCATAGATTGAAATCTTCATCTTTACCCTATGCTTTGAGCCTATCAGACTAACATATGTACTGCCACTGTGTCAACTCCATTCTCACTAGTCTATGGTTATGAGTCAATTCTTCCTTTAGAATTTGAGCTTCCCTCTCTCCATATATCTCTTCATGGTATTATTCCAAATAAATAATTATGTGAATCTCATTTTTATGCCCTTGACCTGCTTGATTAATATCATCTTATTTGCCTTATAACATAACCGCCAATACAAGGCTCACATTTCCAGACAACATAATAAACATATTAAATTTTATACATTTAATTTTGGTGATCTTGTCTTTAAATTAGACTATACCCATGATAAAGAAGGTAAATATTCCCAAAAATGGTGGGTCCCATATGTATTCAAAGATATTTTTGGTCCCACCTTCAAACCAATGAAGGCCATGCTTTCAAAGAGCCCACCAATGCATAATTCCTTAAAAATTACTTTACTTAAACATATCCTTATTTTATTGCTTTATATCTACATCTATCAAACACTTTTTGTATGTTACTTACATGGATCTCTCCTTGTGCAACAAGTTCTTTCCTTTCATAAACCTTTAGTCCTCCCTTTTTCTCTTTTGGTTTCTTGATGTACCATAGTCTTCTTTATCTTCTTACATTTTCTCTTTTTGACATCCCTTGGATTTCTATTTTATGAATTAATTTATAAGACCATGGATAAGACCTGACATTCATCACAAAATTACCATATTTTTTATTATCTCACTTTTTCTTTCACTTGCTTGTTAGCACCCTTTAGGTTTCTCTTTTATGAAGTTGCAATGTAAGACCATGGATAAGACCCAACCCTCCTCATAAAATTACCATATTTTCATCTTTTTACATCCTTGTTCTCAAACTATAGATTTTAATTCTTTTGATAGATGGAATTTGTGAAAATAATCTATGTTAGTATGTTTTCCTCCATTTCCCTCATTCTTATGATAAAGAATCACACTTTACTATCATTGTATCCCTTTTTGCCCTTTGTCACATTTTTGCAATTTGAAGTAATTAAATTTTTTCCATGTATCATTCCTCTTGATTTCCACTTCCTTTCACTCCAAATTGGATAAAATAAGTTCAAATTCAAGATAGAACTTGTATTTTAGCTATATTTATGATACTCTTAGACCCCATGCTTTTTGATGTTTTTTCTCTCTTAGCAACCTTATCCCAAGTATTCAAATGAAATTCAGATTTAGCACCCATGTTTGCTTTTCCAAATCCATATGGAGAAGGAATATAAAAATCCATCAAATAAGTTAAAATCAAAATAATTTGAAACAAAATTCAATGATATTTAAAAGTCAACATACAAATCTCAAAATTTAGCATCACACCAAAAGATGTGATTACAAGCACATCTCCTATCTCCAATCAAAACTCAAAATCCATAGTTGGCCTCACATAGATCCAAGGTCATTTATGGTGTGGTAGGCTAGTAGATTAGAATAAGTGAATTAAACAAAACCTATAGTGATACCTAATTTCTCATGTAAGTACCCAATCTTTGTAGTAGACTGATGAATTTGTAAGGGGTCCTAAATAATGGGGAAAACATTGTAGGAAGGTAGGTCCATTTTATTTTTCATTCATATAGACTTCATGGGATGATATATATATATACTACATCTATTGACCTAAGACTTGTGTAGATAAGAGGATTTCTTTAGAGTCATTAAGGTCAAAATTCCTCTTATTTTGACAAACCTAATTTGAGTGTCTTGACTTTGATAAAGAGTTACTCTACCTTGGTTTTTACTTCATTCTCCCCTCCACCCATTTCATTTTTTCCCTTGATAGACAAATTGTGATTCCAAATATATTTTCACTTCTTCTTTAATTCTTTCTTCTTCACCTCTTAACAACATGTTAACACTACTTTGTTTTAATTTTATCTATCCTTAGAGCGAAACAACATATTTGAGCAACTATGGATTACTTATTTATTTTTCACCATACATTTAACTTTATACATTTACTTTACTTTATTTTTACCATTTATCATAATTTTATTATCATAATGTTAAAAACACTTGATTTCATACCCTTTTTCCATTGTTGAGTGAGGTTGGCTTGTTACTTCTCACTCATCAATGTTCTTTTCCCTTTTTATGCACCTTTTTCCATTGTTAAGTGAGATAAGGATTGTTATTTCTCAATAATCAATGTTATTTTACCATTTTATTTCTAATTTTACCATTTATTTGTTTGATTACCATCCTATTTGACATGTATCCTTGGTTTGACTTGGTGATTTTACCTTTCTTACTCAAGGATAGTTTGTTTGAGTTTTTCGGTCTTTAGCAGCCTTGTATTTTTGGTTACTTGATTTACTCTTGTTTTTGAATTGGTCATGTGGTCTAACATGGCACTTGTCACCCCATATTACCAAATTTCCCAAGAACATCCCATCCTCATAGAACTCATTATCTTGGCTTTTCTTGCATTTTTTTTTTTTTTTTGCTCTTTAGTTTTGTATTCTTGGGTTTATCAAAAGTAGAATTCGTGCCCTACACAATCAAAACTAAAAACACAATAGATAACCATCCAATGATAAAATTTAATTTAATGTATGAATTGAATTTACTATTTATTTATTTAATTTTCAATCATTTACTTTCAGTTATTTATGCATTAAAATATTGTAACTTTTTTTAGCATCAGTGTTATGTCTTACTATGTTCTTTCTTGAAGTACCATCCCCTAATAAACCTTAGAGAAACATGATGAGATTTGAGTGGGGCATATGTATACACATAATATTTTTAACTTTTATCAAATATTGATGCTTTACATCTTGCAGAAACCCATCAAGATTCAATCTCTCTAAGTGCATGCCCTAAGGGGTGCATCAAGAAAGGGGTGGGAATACCTTTGGTGATTCATAAGATTTTTTTCCCTTATTGACACATTATTACAAATCCAACAAGATCTTAAAACCATTTTCTAAGATATTAATCCTCCCTTGCACACTCTTCTAGCCTTTTTTATTTCTATCCTTTTTTTCCTCACCTTGATCCCCTTTCGCTAGTTGGATATACTAGGTCAAATAGGTCAACCCTGTATAGTTTTCATCCTCTAATTAATGTACAAGGTCAACTGGGTTAGTTGGTATTTTTCACTTTGATTTTTATCAGCACTTTAGCCAATTTATCTCAGGGCCTAGTGAATTATCTCTCAAAAAATATAGGGTCAACTAGGTCAACCCCATACATTTGACATATTTGAAAGGATTTAGGGTGAGATCCACCTATAAATACAATAACATTACATCATTCTTTTAATATTCAATCAAGACTTATTATTCACTTATAATTCTTTACAATATGCTCTTCCACCATTTTAATTGAGGAATCTTATCTTAGGGGTTTTACTTTTAAGATATAGTCTTGTGGATAAGTCTTGGATGCTTTGAAATTTTTTATTTATCCTTACAAACCACAAAAACATCTTTTGAATCCCCTTTGGCTAAGGGATAAATTGAGTCTCAATGGATTCACATTCAGGTAAGTATATTCTAACTTTGTTCTCCTCTATTTTAGTAGATATAAGTAGCATAAGTAATGGCTCAAATAATATTACACTTCATATTACATGTATTAGGGTATTAATCATACTAAAATTAATTTAGATTCTCCTATAAATGTTTTTATTGCTTTACTAACCCCTCATACTATGCCACAAGCTTTGGTGTGCACAAGATTATATTTACTTTCTAATAGAGTGAACATTAATCCTAGGACTCTTTTAGGGTTGTTATGTGATTGTTTTATACTGTAGGCTTTGGAACCCTTCCTAGCATCATGTATTATGATAAGTGATCCCCTAATTAGGTCTAGCATATTTCCATATTGGTCATGCCCTCACTTAACAAATCTATCCCCAATCAGAAGTGTAGGTATCATCTATCTTCTTTGAGATAAGATTGATTTATAGACATGATAAATTTCTAATTACATACACACAACAAGTCAAAGATTTCAGAGCTATATTTGGTTGATAGATTTAAAGATCAAGACCAAATGAAGATTCAATGGTACATAGATAATCATACAAGATTGATATAATGATGCATGTTGAGCAAGATGGTAAGAAGTGCATGATGTTTAATAGTATAAGTGCTCAAAATTCATGAAATGGTGCTAATTTTCATGATCTTAATGGTTCTAATAAATACCAAATGGTGATCACTATAAGATAAAGACCTAACTGATCCATAGAAATCAATGATGTGTATTGAGTCAATATTACAATATTACATGATATAAGCTCAATTGTTTGAGGTTTAAAATGTATCATTGGCACACTATGAGTTAAATTTAAGAAGATTTAAATGGCTCATGATTGATATAAAGTAGTGAGGAAATGATATGAAAGCATAGTGTTTGATGTTTAACTATGACCGTTTTAACTCAAATATTTGAATTTAATAAAAGAAAGAATAGTGCCTAGTTTTTGAGCCATAACTCTTGATCTATATATAATTTGACCATGAAATAAAAAGAAAGTTTAAGAGGACTCCAAGAAAAATATGGTAATATAAATTTTAATATTTTTAAATTCTTATAATCAAATTTATTTTTGTTTAATGTTGATTGTGTGTTTGACTATGTTATGTAAGTGACCCAAGAAGGATGCTTGAGCTTGTATTAATGTTATTTTGATATCTCATGATGAATTAGATATTAGGGAGTGTTTTAGACTCTATAAAGATGATATGTGTGTATTATTAAGGTTCTACCAATCATATCTGGTATGATCAAAGGCTTAAAATTTAATTATGTATTCGTTCATGGTGATTGTATGCACAATATGTTGTGTAGGTGATTTATGCTTAAGAAAAAGGGTATTGTAATGGATATGGACACTTAAGGGGGACCTATAGATCATTTTTAATGGGTAAATATGTTATAAAGAGTTCCTATGTTCCTATTTTTCTTGGAGAAGTGTCAAAAATGTGAATGGGTTATCATATGACCTAAAAAGTGACTTAGGCCTATTTGAAAGTGGACTGTGCTTAAGTGTGACCCTAGTTAGATGCCTTAAGGGTGAATTCATATTTGGTGACCTACAAGGAAAATTTTTGGACATGATACTTTCTGAATTATCTATATATAATGAAATCAAAGATGATGATTTCTAAATTTTTGAGAAGGCTTGTACAAGGTGTATATGAGAGTTGTGGAGTGAAGGAGAGGTAGAGTGCCCAGTTGATGAGTTGATGAGAAGATAAGATTGAGGACTGTGTTTATGACTTATATGTCATATTTTTTATGTATTAATAGTTATCTTATATTTTTATAATATGTGAAGAGGTTTGAGTGTGCATATGAGGACAATTTGAGTGAACAAGGAGAAATATTGTGGCATGCCTATGTGAGAGGCATGTATGAGATAGAAAGGGAGTTTGTGTAGGGGTTAGATAATTAGAGATCCATCATCAAGTGTTAAAGATATAAATTTTATGGTAGAGGTTTTCAAATTAGGGTCTAAAGGATTTGATCTTCCTTAGGGGAAGATGCTCCTTGTGAAATAGGTGTTTCACTAAAGACCTATGGTTAGGAGGATTTGATCAAGGCTTTTTGTTCTAAAAGAGTCAATCAATCTCTTATTTTTCATTTATTATAGGGAATTATTCCATGTTTTATGAGATTGAGAGTGGTTTTCATTCCCCATGAGGGTTTCCCATAGGAATTATGTGTTATGTGTTTGATCTTGTGTATGCATTGAATGAAAGAGCTCTCTTATTAATATTACTTGATCAAGTTGATATATGTTGATTGATTAATGGTTTAAAAAAGTTAGAATTGAATTTGAAATATCCAAGCTCACTGATTCACCCCCTTCTCTATGATTTTACCTCTAATAATTGTCATCAGGGTGGGTCCTTTGGTAAAGTCTTGATAGTTAAAAGGTGATCTAAGGTACACTATGGGTAGTCATCAAGGAGGTTTCTTTAATAAGTAAACATCAATGTTTAATGGATCCAATTATGCTTTTTAGAGTGAAAGGAGGAGGACATACATTATGTCCCTAGGGTTTGATGTATGTAAATCTATTATGGATGGATATTTTACTCCTACTAATCTTCCATCTAGTGTTATAAACAAGAAGCTATTTGAAAATTATTCTGAGGCAATGAATGTTATCACTTGTGATCTCTCAAAGATTGAATACACCAAGGTAATCCATTGTAAATTTTCTAAAGAGATATGGGAAAAAATTCAAATCATTTATGAAGGATATTAAAAGGTCAATCTTGATAACTTGTAGACTCATAGAAGGTAATTTGAAAGTCTCAAGATGAAGGAAGAAGATTTTGTGGCATCCTTTTTGTAGAGAGTTGATGAGATTGTGAACATCATCAGAGGTCTTGGAGAGAAACTTGAAGAATCTACTATAGTTCAAAAAGTATTAAGGTCACTATCCATTAAATTTTATCCTAAAGTATCTAATTTATAAGAAACTTATGATATTACTCAACTTAAGTTGGATGAACTGCATGACATCCTTACTACCTATAAGATGAAGAAGAATGATTATATTCCACCAAAGAAGGAAGCAAATTTCAAGACTAAAATGAAGACAAAAAAGAAGTTCCAAGGTAATAAACCTAGAGAGGATGAAATTAATAATATAGATAAGAGTGAAGTAATTGGTTTGATTTCAAATAAATTAAAAATAGGTTTAGGCAAGTATAAGGGTAAACTACCCCTTAAATGCTTCAATTGTGGAGAGGTAGGAAATTTTGATAATAAGTTCCCTAATAAGTATAATAAGGATGATGATGATGATGATGATGATGATGATGATGATGATGATGATGATGATGATGATGATGATGATGAAGAGAATGATAAAAGTCATGATGATGGAAAGAGATCATTCAAGTTTGATAAAATAAAAAAGGGATTCAAAAAGTTTGACAACAAGAATTACTTCAAGGACAAGAAGAGTCTTTACACCAAAGAAGATTGCAACTCATCAAATGAGAGTGAAGATAATGACTTAGAGTATGATCATGAAGATGATGGTCCTATTAAAGATAAATCCCTTTTCATGGCTGAGGAAGCTAGTTTCTCACATCAAATAGAGTCTACTTGGATTGATTCATATGTTGATAGAGATGAGGTGGACTGTGAGATTGAATTGATGAATGCTCTTGAAGAACTAAAGATTGATAAGAATATGAAATATAAACTCAAGGAATTTGAGGATAAATTTAGTGTGTATGAGGAAAGAATGAATAAAGACACCAAAGATCATGAATAAATGGTCAAGCATCTCAGTTATCAACTAGAAATTATGTCTACAATCTTGAAAGATAAAGAAAATGAATGTGAAAGGTATCTAATTGAGAATGAGTCATTTAAATATGATTTAAATAAGACATCTAGTAAGGTAATGTCATTTGTGAGATTTGAAAATATCTCAAGTGATCTAGATAATATTTTGAATTATCAAAATCATACAAGTGATAAGATTGGTCTTGGATACAAATAAGAACCAAAGACTACAATTCAAGATAAGATGAAGACTAATGTGAAAAATAACAATCATACTTTAAGTAATAATCATTAGACAAGAAATGATGATGCTAGTATAATAAAGACAAATTAGATCAAACAATAAAATGCCATGAAGTATGCAAGTTTGAATGGTTACTATTACACATGTAATCAATTTGGTCATAGGGCTAGGGAATGCAAGAGACCTATTACAAATGAATTTTCCTAGAATTATGATGGGAGTAATCATTCAAAATTTGTGAACAAGGTTAAGTAATTCAAATATATTAATGAGGGAAATTTTTATAAGCATCATACAAATAAAGAAAGTGTAGTCATATAAAATGAAAAAATGGGTAACTTGAGTGTGATTTGTGACATCCATCCCATAGGTCTCTCTTACTTGATTTCATGACCCTCAAAGGCATCTTTTCAATGATATCCAATCATTTTTAGCCTTCCAAACCTAATCCCAACTGAGCCAAACTCCTCTTTTCATAATAGATCCATCCCCCTAGGTCTTGTTAGCTCAGGACCATAGCACCCAACTTAGACTATAAAACCATACCCTAGGGTGTCTCATTTTTGTCTCTCCTATCTAATCACATTTTGAGTACAAAAGGTCATTTTATTTTGGTTCCTATCCTCCTTCTTGTCAGCCTAACATGAATACATTCAACTCATGACCAATATATCCCTATAAAATCCCATTCAAAGTTCATTTAGAAGGGATTGGAAAATATCACAAAGCAAGCAAGAATACAAAAAAGACTACTCAAGCATATTTCTCTATTCTCTACATACAGCCATCCAATACCATTTCTAGCTTATTCAAATTCTTAAATCATTCCCTAGTCACCTCAAGCACACTCAGTTTAACATTTTTCATCTTCATACACACTATTTCACAAAGCACATCAAGTGGGAGAACTACATATGGCTTGATCCCTATTCAGAGTATTGGTATGTAGGTAGTGTTCCCATGCAAGGGGTGTGGATACATGTTTAGTGAACATTACACACATTAATCCCCACCCCCTCTTTTTTAAAACTGGTGAAAGCATAATAAATTCTAGGGTTTGAAGAAAAAATCATCTCTATAGGAAGTTCTACATATATCCAATAGTCTAAATTTCATAGGTAGGGTCTCACAGACACATTGAACAAAACCCAAAAAGCTCAAGTCTCCTAGACAAAAGTGATAGAAGTAGACTATAACACTAAAGCCTAAGGTGTCTTATTTTCAGCACTCCTATCTAATCATAAAATGAAGGCTAGCTCTTGATTTATGATAGTGTCTTAGTCCTGCATAGTGAATTCTAACCTCTATTTTAGTTGTATCAGTCAGTTTCCAGCTAAGTCTTGTTTTCTTTCTCTTATTACTATGTTTAGAAATTTTCAAATTGTAATAAAATTATACAAATTAGTAGCTTAATTATTGTATATTTATTTATTTATTTTTCTAATTATACCCTTTAAATAAATCAGACATAATATACTAATATTCCTAAAACTATTAAATCATTTGGTGAACCCGACTTACTTTGATTGTGCACAAAAAACTCCAAAAACCCTAGGGTGAAATTCCTACTCTTTTTTCCAATGTTTTTCTAATTTTTTACCTACATAATAAAATTTAAAAAAATCATAAAATTTTGTAGTAATTTTAAAATAAATTTATTTCAAACCCTAGTTGCCCATACTAGGTCCCAGTATTTTCCTAGTATTTTTCTTATAATTTTATAAATTTTTACTTGCATACTTAAATACAAAATTCAATAGTAATTTCAAAAAAAAATTATTTTTCTCAAAACCCTAATTGAACATACTAGGTCTTATTCAATCAAACATTTTCCAATAATTTTTTGAATTTTTAGTTGCATGTTTAAATAAAAAATCCACTTGCATTTTCAAAAATTCTATAGTATTTTTTTAAAATATCATTTTCAAAACCCTAGTTGCATACACTAGGTCCTATTGCTTTTGAGCTATCACCTTACATGTTTTTGAGCTTCATATACTTTTTATTCACTTTTTAATTTGTTGTTTTTAGGATTTTACATTTCCTATACTCAGTACTTTCTTTATATCTCACTTTATCTATTAAAAATTATTTCAAAAAATTCAATCAAAACTCAAATTATTTTCCTACATTAACAATGGCCCAATATACTAATTTTGATGAAACTGATAAAATGGAACTTCACGAAATCTTAACTAAACACCCTAACATGCAATATGACATGCTTAGAATACTATAAGAAGAGAAACACAAAATAAATAATGGTCAATCTTCTCAAACAAAAAAGCAACCACTTACACATGACACTATAGGGGCAACTATGTCTCAATAACCCCTTATAGTTGCCCAACCTGCGTCTATTCTATCATCTACAACTAGTACATATTTATTTCCTGATGTGGTATCCCTTATGCAAGAGATAAGATCTCTTCAATCCAAGGTGATACATCTTGAGCAAGGTGCCTCTAGACCTATGCAAGCTTTGGATTATTTTTCTCTATTGCATACACCATTGGCACATCACATTGATTTTACACCTTTACCATAAGGTTTTGTTCAATGCAAGATTACTCTATATGATGGCAAGGGTGATCGAGAGACACATTTGAGATCCTTTCATGTAGCATGCTTGGAATATGTACCAAATAACTAGCTACTTACTAAGCTATTTTAACATAGCCTAAAGGATTATGCTTTACAATCATTCTATAGTCTACTAAATTAGTTGGTCAATGCATTCAATCCTTTAGCCAACATGTTCCTATCTCATTTTAGCATTAACATTGGTGATAAGGTTTCATATGCCCAAGTTGCACAATAGAAACAAAGGTCAAATGAGCATCTCATAGATTATGTTCTTCGATATAAGACTATTTTGATTAAGATGAATAGCCCCATGTTCGATCAAGAGTTACAAGATCTCTTCAAACAAAGTCTTCTACTAGATTTACATGAATCAATTATGCTCAAAATATTTTCTTCCTTCACTGAATTGTGTCACACATTAAAGGAAAGAGAATTCAAGTTAATCTTAATGGGCAAACTCAAGTACACAAGTATATCAAAAACAACAAACAAGAGTAACAATAAAGTCCCATAAAAAGTCAAGGTCAATGATAACAAGAGTCATAATCAACCTATAGTTAATGTAAGTTTAGAGTCCCCTTAGTGAGTTATTTTATCAGCACCCCTCATGAACCTTCACCAATATACTAGTTTTTCTAGCCAGAGTTTTATTGTAGCTATTAGAATGTAACATCATATCTCTCCCTCCTATTTAGGAAGTGGATCCAACAAAGCCTCTTCCATAGGGATATGATCAACATGTATTTTATGAGTTTAATAGGGCACCAAGCCATAGAAAAAATAGATTCATTAGTTTGAGACACAAGACATAGGATTTGATAGATGACAATCATATTTATCTTAGCACTCTAGTTGAGCCTCCTCAAGCCATGCCAACATAGGATAGAGAATTGAAAATCTTCTCCAATCCTTTTATATAGCATTCCAAATAAGAGACAGGGTATACATCAAGGGTTCACGATGCATATCATGCACATCCCCCACTAGATACATATAGGGCACCTTCAGTTGAGATACATCCTTTGAGAAACATGATTGGTGTATATAATTCCAAATTTCTAGCTAGACCTTCCATCTCCTTCTTAGAATAGGAGATCATTAAGGATGATTTAGATTATTATGCATTTTGTTTATCAGATCTTATGTTCATAATCATCCTATTCATAGTATTCTCATAGACAATAGATCTAGCATGAACATGTGCACTATGACATTATTATAGCATTTGGGATATTTATAGCAAGATATTACCTCAAAAAACATGGTTATTATCAGATTCAATGGGCACATATAAAATTCATTAGGTGAGATTATACTTCTTCTATAGGTTGGTCTAACACATATGGCTATACAATTCACTATTGTTCCTAGTGTAGGAGTCTTTGATATGTTACTTGATCGACCATGGATTCAAAAACTTTAAGTAGTAACTTCTACAGTTCATAAATGTATGAAATTCATTCGTGTTAATCAGGTTGTTGTAGTTGGTGGAGTTCCATATGAGTTACCACTCCCCACTTCATAGCCATCTACTATTTCATAGTCAATAGTTTTAATTTTTCCACCAATTATAGTTCCTCCTCTAGATCTAATTTAAACATAATTGAGGCATCCATAAGAAGCACAGAGAGTTCATATAGCTCCATAGATTTAGGATTATAGACAACTTCCACCTACAGTGCTCACACCCAGGGTAGTATCATTGAGATCTCATGCCTCTACACATATAAAACATGTTTAAAGAGCTTATCCTACCACTAGATGGGTCCCTAAGATCCCTATAGCTGAATATACTTCTCAAAGTTACAAGGGGACCCCACACTTTGTTTTTACTTTAGAGATTTTAGAGTATTTATAACATATACAACTTTTAAATCCATAGTCTCAGCATTTCCATCATGTTTCATGATCACACATGATTCTTTTCCTTGATATAGGACACCATGATAGGGAGTATCCCATAAGACTCATTGGTTAGTATCATTTCTCCTTAGTTTTACTTGTACATAGTTTCTTATGCTTGATTATACATGCTTATATTAAAAATACAAAAATATTCTTATCATTTTAAAATACAAAAACAATACAATATTTCAAAATTCCAAAAATAATAAAATATATCATAATTCCAAAAACATTAAAATATGTCAAAATAAAAAAAACTTTTTAATTTTATTCATTATTCATGTTTTAAATTTATACTACTATGCTAGATACATTTGTTGTTTTATGATATTGTTTGTTGATTTATCTATATTACCATGCTTCACTTGATCTTCTTTGAGTGTGTGCAGTGACATCCAAATCCCTGATATTTTCACTCTACCCATTGAGGGGGCATCTTACTTCTACATTAAAGACATACATCGACATATCTACCCATTGGGGGCATCTTATACATGACTCACCATCTAGGTTATGTTATTCCTACACCACACACTCTAGTTATCATGTTGATGTATATTACTTACTAGTTTATATAGATTACTCTATTGACACTCAATAGTATATAGCACTTATGTATTTATTATCATCTACCTAGCCATTTACTCCATGTCTTACATAGTTTCACTTCTTACTTTGATTAGTTAGATGCGATTGTATTTCTAGTATTTACACACTTTCCTTTCTTGCTTTGCATAGATAGATATGATTACATTTCTTAATTCCTATTTTGTCTCTTATATGTGACTTAGGACATCTACCAATGTCATTTTTTTCTATTCTTGTGTGTGCCTTAGGTCATGTACCAATGTCCTTTTCTTGTTATCTTCTATGTGATTTTGGCTTTCATACCAACCTTGCTTGTTTTTAATTTTATGTATATGTGGCATTTGAACATGCCTTGTATGCTTGCTTTCTAGTTTTAGTGATATGTGCCCATGTCCCTTGTTTTCTTAGCCCCTTTGCCACTCTTGTAAACTTCTTACTTCTTTATTGTTGTGCTTATTGCTTATTTTATTCTCATTATTGATAATGCCATGATCCACATAATGTATTATCTTATTATCTTGGATGCCATGATGGACATCATGCTCCATCTCTCCTTGTCAACTAATAACTAACAAATAACAACTAACCAAAATTCAAGTTATAGTTATAATTTAGTATATTACACATATTATTACATTGTTATATCTATCTAGGCATACCCCTATTGATCTAACAATCTCTCTTTACAAACCATGTTATATCTTGAGATATCTTGTCAATTATCATTATTATATCATGTATTCTAACAATATAACATACTTGCAGGGATATTTATTTTGAGGGTAGTCATTTCAAAGTCTTCATTCTTACCCTTATAGTATGGGGGGAATAAGGGTTTTGTCATAGAGATCAGAGCTCCTACCGATTGAAAAACTAGTTTCAAAACACTTAGAATAATAATTAGAGGTCAAACTAGGTAGAACAAACCAAAAAAATAATGATGATTCTAGAATAGTTTTTAGTTTCAATAAAGGAAAATAATGCCAAACATGGACAATAGTGCTAGACAATAGGGTGTCCTATTTTTGGCATTCCTATCTAAATAGTATAAAAAACTAGATTTTCCAAAAGTAGGTAGAAAAATAGGTTTAGCTATAATTTTGCACATTCAAACCAGTTCATAATCAATAATTTTTAGTAATTTTTTGCTCAAAGAATCTAGATATAGGGAAATCATGCATGACATGATGGATATCACTTCTATTTTTGGATATGGTAGTTGGTATAAATTTCAAATTAGAATCCATGTTCTAGACACCAATAATTGGGGGTAATGTGTATCGCACATTTATTTTCTTTTATTTTTGAGTTTAGCATATTACCTAGGTATCCTCAATAGTTACATGCCTTACTCTATCTACATGTGGTTGACATAATTTCATAGTAGCTTTAATACAATCCTAACCTCCACATTTTGAAATAGATTTCATATAAGCCTAGTACCTAGTTTTGGAGAGGCTTCCATACAAATCTAATCTCCATCTTTTAGATTGGCTAAGAGTGGCCTAGTTTTTAGCATACATTCATCTATCCATGCCAACATTGTTATATTATAGAGCATTTATGGGCCTCAGGATCCATCTCATTTGACACACATTTCATATCAGTATTAGTTTATAGCTTCACTTCATAGGGCAATGATGGAGCCAAAGGACTAGCTATCCTTTGTATTATTGAGCCACCTATTTAGATGTATTAGACACATAGTCCAAACATTGATTAGCACACACATTACCACCAATATTCAATTAGTGGGTGACAATAGAGACAAATGGTTAGCCTTTGCATTCTTGAGCCACTCTTTGGGAATTGAGCACTCAATTTTGTTCACAATATTACTCTTGGTACAACATCATCCAACATCACTTAGTATCATAATTAATTTTGTATTGGTTCATGTACCCAGTAAGGTGTATTCATTCCTTTCTCTTCCTTTATCTCCTACCCAAATTTATACATTTTTATTTTAGATATAGTGTATCTAGTAAGAACTGATCTACTCTTTGTTTTCTCTTGCAGATACACACTTCATAGCATGATCTCTTTACACACACCCAACATTACACAGTTTCATGAGCTTCACCCTTGTAGGTAAGTTTAGGTACAGTTCCTATTTTTCCTTTATCCTATTATTTCACTTTGCTACATCACTATAATAAAGGTGGGGGGGGGGGGGGGGGGGGGGGGGGGTAAATGTAGTCATATAAAATACAAAAATTGGTAACTTGATTGTGATTTTTTACATCCATCCCATAAGTCCCTCATGCTTGCTTTGATGACCCTCATAGGCATATTTTCACTACTTCTCAATAATATATAGCCTTCCATACCTAATCCTAGCTGATCCAAACTCCTATTTTCATAATAGATCTATCCCTCAATTCCCATTATCTCAAGACTATAGCACCTAATGTGGACTATAGTGCCAAATCCTCAGGTGTCCTATTTTTGGTGCTCTTATCTAATCAAATTTTGAGCCCAAATGGTTATTTCCTTCTAGTTCCTATCCTTATTCTTATCAACCCAACATGAATACATTTGACCCATGACCAACATATCCCCATAAAATCACATTCAAAGTTCATTTAGAAGGGATTGGCAAATATCATAAAGCAAGCAAGAATACTCAAGCATATTTTTGTATTCTTTGCATACAACCATCCAATACCATTTATAACTTATTCAAATATTTACACTAGTCCTTAATCATCTCAAGCACACTCAATTTATAATTTTAGATATTTATACACACTATTGCACAAAGCACATCAAGTGGGAGAACTACATATGGCTTTATCCCTCTTCAGCGTATTGGTATATAAGTAGCATGTCTATGCAAGGGGTGTGGATACACGTTCAGTGAATATTACACATACTAACCCCCACTCATTCTTAGAATTGGTCAAAGCATAATGGAGTCTAGGGTTTGAAGATAAAATCAACTCTACAAGAAGTTATATAGACATCCAATAGTCAAAATTTCACAAGTAGGGTCTCACAGACACAACAAATAAAACCCAAAAATCTTAGGTCTCTTGGACAATAGTGGTATAAGTGGAATATATCACAAGAGCTTAGGGTGTCCTATTTTCAATGCTCTTATTCAATCATAAAATGAAGGCCAAATCCAGATTTATGATAGTGTCTTAGTCCTGTATAGTAAATTCCATCCTCTATCTTAGTTGTATCAGTCAATTTCTAGGTAAGTATTATTTTCATTCCCTTATTACTATTTTTTATAAAAGTTCAAATTGTAATCAAATTATACAAATCAGTAACTTAATTATTTCATATTTATTTACTAATTTTACTACTCATACCCTTTAACTAAATTAGGAATAATACACTAATATTTCCAAAACTATTATATCAGAAAGGCAAGGTAAGTCTTCTTGAAAAAGAGTAGTTTGTTTCAATTGTCATGACATTAGACACATTGATAATTTTTTTCCAAAAAAGGTAAGACAAGTTAAATGTCCATCAAGAAATATTATTTTCTACAACTATGAAAAGATTGGTCACATTGTTAGATTCTACAAGAAAAGGCCTACAAGATAGAATAAGTTTTATCAAACTCCTACAGTGTAAGGTAGAAGGTAAGTTAACTCATGGAGACCAAAGGTCATAAGTATGAGTCATGATGATAATGTAGGTCTAAGTAATCTATTTTCTATGGTGGAGAATGCTAAAAAAGTTGAAGAGTGACAAGGGATCTCATTGTCTACTCATGTTGAGAATGAAGAGACCAAGCTCAAGGAAAATACCAAGGTGTTAGTTGAGACAAGTTTAGAGATATGTATGGATGCAAGTAAACATATTGTTATTGTTGAGAAAATATCATTCAAAGTACATCACTTGTTTATGACTAGTGATGTGGTTCCAAGCTAAAAAGTTGATTATTAAAATGAAAAGGTATGTCTTGATTCCATAGTTGCTTCATGTGTTGTCAATTATATCTTAGAAGAGGAGAGTGATTTATAAAAGGAACCAATTATCATAGTTTATATTGTGAAGAAGAAGAAGAAGAAAATCAAGAAATCTTATAGCTATAATAAGATTCTAGTGGTTAATGAGGAGATGTGGGACACTCCTAGCTTCACTTTGTTTTAGAGTATTGTGGTGCAAAGGATGTCTTTTTCTATGCTTCTTAAGAGACTCCTTTCAGTGGAAAAGCAAGTATTGTTATGGTGTTCTTCAGATGGTATGCTTTGGAAGCAGTTTACAAGGTTAGATTGATGGTTCCTAGATGGAAAATGAGGATTTGTGAGATGTCAAGATAATATTTTTTCATATAAAGTTATATTTACCTTATTATAGCTTTATCCAAGTGATATTGTGGTCTAAAGGTATGTTAAAGTCAAATTAGAGATTTTTTTTGCTCTTGGGTTTCCTAGTTTATGCTTAAGAGTATGTAGGTCCTAAAATGGTTTATAGCATGTATGGGTTTCCAAATATGTGTAAGCTCAAATCTTGGTCCATAAGTATGTGATGCATGTCTCTAGGTATAGAATAAGTTTCAAAGGTGGATGTTGACCAAAAGGAGGTTGGTTGACTGTTTATTTTATGATTCTACGATTTTGGGCTTTGTTAGAAAAGTGGCTTATCTTGTGATTTTAGGTTTGGTAATTATTTATAGGTTAAATGGGACAAATGGGTTGTAAAATCAATATTTAAAGAGATTTGAAGGTTTTTGGTTTTCAAATTGTTCATGTATTTGTCAAGATAGAGGCCTAATTAACAAGTAGGCTTGTGAAGGAAGTATGGTGCAAAGGATGATCTTGGTGATGAAAATTGGTATGCTTGAGGAGGAATATGAAAGTGCTCTAGATATGAAGTTTTGGGTCCTAAATATGTTTTTATATAAATTTATAGGCTTTGCAAGTTCTAGGTAGGGCTATAAGGAGTTTAGACATGCCTAGTATGAAGATGTGATGTTTTTTCTCAGTGTTTCCAAAAGAGCAAGCTTTGTATGTTTCAATTAATATTATCAAGTTGTTTTATAAAAAAAAAAATCCTATTTGGTAAGTGGCATGAAGTCCTATTGGTGGTCCTTGTGATAGCTTGATTTAGAAGACTAATAAGCCTATATGGTGGTTCTTCATGGTGTATAGAGATCTATAGGTGATCAAGTGATGAAATTATTTAGAGATATTAGGGGGAGTCCTTATTATATGTTTTTTAAAGATTTCCATCATATTTTAGCACATTTTTGAGAAGTATATATTGGTATGCACAAAGTTAGGGGGAACTAACTCAGGTAGCTTAAATGGCTTGACGAGATTTGCATGATGTAAGGGGAAGCATATGTGAGATGCTTTAGTAATATTGAAGATGTGGTTATATGTACTACATATGAGATTTAAATAAGATTTTTATGATTATTTTATCAAACTTAGTCATAATTGTGTGTTCTTTCTTCATTAGTTATAATGCTTGATTGAAGAGAATATTGACATGGAGCAATAGAAGTTGGCAAGACAAGAAGAGGTAAGATCAAGGTGAGGGGAGTTTGTATCATATTTATAAGGTGAAACACTCCTAATATTATTATTTTTAGGTCCTTATTATTATTTTGTGCCAAATTTTTCATTGTGTCAAAGGGGGAGAAAGTTCATATTGTAAGAGTGCTTAAAGAGAGAGAAGGTGAGTTGAATGATGTTTGTTGATATCAATGACAAAGGGGGAGATTGTTAGAGATTTTTTAATTATTTAATGATGATTTCATGGAGGTATATATCTATGTGGATGAAGTGAATTGATATTATAAATGATAATGATAAAGTGTGTAATGTTCTTGTCCTAGTGTGCTTGAAGTTGGCTTGGTTGATCTTCAGTTTTAGCATGGTTAAGAGATATTCAGCGATGAGTATGGTGATTTGAGAATGTGAAATGGGTCCCATCAGAAGTAAATAATATTTTAGTGCTTGTGTGCATGATTTTAATTCATCTAGTTCATCATTATTCTCATCTAGACATTTTGGGTCGAATGGCATAAAATCTAAGTAGGCAGTTTGATGACATCATAATTACCATGTGTGGATGAGTTAGGGGAAGTTGGTCATATGGTTGTGATCAAATTATTCCCTACGTTCTATTTTAAAAATTTTAAGTCTATATATAAATAATGATAAAATATATGTAAGGGAAAAGTTTGGCTCTCAAGCATTTTGACAATGTTTTCCCATACTTAGCCAAATTTGCAATGTGGCAAGAAAAGGTAAGTAGGCATTTTGATGGTGGCATATCTCACATGTGTAGATATTTATAGAGAATTTGATCATCTTATTTTATTAAATTTTGTGCCTAGTTTATTTATTCTAAATTTTATGTCAATCATTTAATCACGACAAAAGTTATGCATGTGCAAAGTTGGTCTTTCTAGACAATTCTTGACATAGTTGGCTCTATGAATAGATAAATATGAGGAGTCATTTTAATTAATTAGATATAACATGTGTGATGGTTATAGGATAATATTTTTATATGGTTTTATTATCATATGTGAGGATATCATATTTTCCAAATTTTAAAACATGCACTTGAGCAACGCAAAAGATATGAAGGTGTAAATTTGACCTTCTAGGCAAATAAACAATGGTCCCCATACTTAGTCATTTTTACACAATGTTAAAGATCAGGACCATATGGTGATCTAATGGATCATGGGTGACCATAAATTTAATATATATGGTGTTCATAAATTTAAATAGGTCAAATTTTTTGTTGGTTAACATAGTTATAAATAAGGACCAAATAAAGATCCAACGGTGCACAGGGGATTGTACAAGATTGATCTAACAGTGCATGTTGAGTGATATGGTAATAAGTGCATGATGTTTAATATTATAAGTGATTAAAATTCATGTGATGGTTTCAAGTTTAATTATCATGGGGTTTATGACTAAGATTTAATGGTGAGTGCTATAAGATAAAGACCTAACTGATCCATAGAGATCAATGATGTGCATTGAATCAATATTGCAAGATTGCATGAGACGAGTTCAAATATTCAAGGTTTAAAATTTTTCATTGGTATATTATGAGTTAAATTTTGGAATATATTTATGGTGCATAATTTATCTAAATTATTGAGGGCACAAGATGCAAACATAGTGTTTGATGTTTAACTATGACCGTTTGAATTCAAATATTTGAATTTTACAAAGGAAAGAATAATGTTTGGTTTTTTAGCCATAAATTTTGATCTATACATAATTTGACCATGTAATAAAAATAAATTTTGAATATGAATCAAATTTTCATATATAAATATAAATTTTAATTTATTTAAGTGCATACAATCAAAGTTATTAAGGTCCAAAGTTGACTGTGTGTTCGACTGTGTTCTACAAGTGACCCAAGAAGGATGTTTGAGCTTGTATTCATGTTATTACAATATATCATGATGAATTAGATATTATTGAATGTTTTATAATCCATAATGATGCTCTGTTTTAATTATTAAGGTTTGACCAATCATATCTAATATTAATAAAGGTTTAAAAGTTGATTGTGTATTATTTCATGGTGACTATGTACACATAATGTTGTTTGAGTGATTTATGCTTAAGTAGAAGGGTATTGTAATGGATATGGACATTTAAGGGATAAATATAGATCATTTTTCATGGTTACATATGTTTTAAATATTTATTTTTTTCCTAGTTTTCTTGAATAAATGTCAAAAATGTGAATGGGTCATCATAGGACCTAAAAAGTGACTTAGGCTTGTGAAAGTGGATTGTGCTTAAGTATGACCAATGTTAGATGCCTTAGGGTGAAGGCGTGTTTTTTAGATGATAAGTAAATATTGTGGACATGATAATTAATGAAGGCTCTATATATATATTGAAATCAAAAATGATGATTTCTAGATTTTTGAGAAGGCTTGTGCAAGGTGCATGTGAGAGTTATAGAGCAAAGGAGAGGTAGAGTGCCTAGTTGATGAGTTGATAAGCAGAGTATATTGAGGACTTTGTGTATGACCTATAGGTCATATTTTTGATGTCTAAATATTGATATTATAGTTTAAGGATATGTGAAAAGGTTTGAGTGTGCATATAAGGATAGTTTGAGTGAAGAAGGAGAAAGATTATGGCATGCCTATGTGAGAGGCCTCTATGAGATAGAAAGGGATTTTGTGTAGGGGTTAGATAATTAGAGATCCATCATCAGGTTTTTAATACATCAGTACTAATGTGGAGGTGTTCAAGTGAGGGTCTAAAGGAGTTTATCTTTGTTAGGGGTATTTTCTCCTTGTGAAATAGGTGTTTCACTAAGGACTTATGGTCAGGAGGACTTGATCAAGGTTTTTTGGTCTAAAGGAGTTGACCAGTCTATTATTTGTAATTTATTATAAGATAGTAGTCCATGTGTTGTAGGATTGAGAGTGGTTTTTATGCCCCATGAGGTTTTTCCATAAAAACTATGTGTTATGTGTTTGATCTTGTATATGTATTGAATGAATGAGCTCTCTTGTTAATATTGCTTGATCAAGTTGATATATGTTGATTGTTTAATAGTCTAAAAATTTTGGAATTGAATTTTAAATATCTAGGATGACTGATTCACCCCCCCCCCTTCTTAGTCATTATACCTCTAACAAATTTATTAGATGTCAGGCTAAAATTCAGGTTCAAATAATTCAAGTAGAGATGTTTGGGTTTGTGATGATGATAAAAATAGTGAGGTTATTCCTTCATAGGGTATCTCTCGAGGAATCCAATTATTTCATGGTTTTAGGTCTACTAACACATGTTTTTAATATTTAAATTTATGTGTAAATAGGGGATGGAGGTGAGCACATTGGAGGAATCATCCTCAAAGATGAGGCACTCCAAATGAACCCTCTCAACACATACATACTACTATTTATCTTGATGATCATAATGTTCCATTACCTAAACCCCCAAAAAATATTCTTGGCGTAACAACAAAACTACATCCCAATGCATTTTTTCCATCTAACACTAATATTACATCCCTTGAGCTTGAAAGACATGCTTATTATAGTAAGAAATGTGTTATCATCCCTATAGCATAACCTATGGAGGTTAGAATGTTAAAAAAGGCTATGTTGTAGACATATTATTTTAAAGGGGCCTCAACTTGATTTATTGAACTTCCCACTACTTCCATGGAGCATATTGAGTACTTGAATGATAAGGGTACCCCTTTGGTAGATTTAGTTTTTGATGTATACTCTAGTTAAATTATTGTGTTGAAATTTCTACTAATACTTGGTACTTATGAAATATTGTCATGATATTTTTAAGTATGTTGATATTATTTTTGTTTGTTTTGATATATACATAGTAGTAGTTTATTTCCTATAAAATAGTATGTTTGAATGGTTTACTGAATAATTATCAAAATGCATATGGATTTTAATATTTTAGTAATTAATTTTATTTTAATATAATATTTATTTTAAGTTGTTTCTGCATAGTGGATCATGTTTTAACCTTGCCAAAATTATGTATGTAACATGATCAATATTCAAGATGAGCCTAAGGGAGAGGTTGAAATCAACAATGTTTTTTTTTTATCTTTTATGTCCCAAAAATATGGTTCTTTGAGACTCTTTTTATGCAGTACATCTAGTAAGATCATGTGTAGTACTTAGTATAAATTAATTATAAACCACTGTAAGTCTCTCAAAATATTAATCTAAGATAGACTGTTAAATTAATGTGTTTGTCATTAAATTATGAGTGTGTTAGTTTGTGTTTTTAAATTCTCTTAGTTAGAATAGTTATTATATTTTCCTTTTTGTTATTCTATTTTTATTTACATTTTTATATTTTCCTCTCTTGGTTGCTTTCATTTCATTTATTTTTCCATATTTTGAGCTACAGAGATGTAAAAGAGATATCAAGAGATTGATGAAACACTTTGATAGAATTATAATTTTTTCCTTCAAGAGATTACCTCTTATATAGGCTTTACTCTATTGGATCGGTTAGATTATATTATTTGAAATATGATTCTCTCTCTCTCTCTCTCTCTCTCTCTCTCTCTCTCTCTCTCTCTCTCTCTCTCTCTCTCTCTCTCTCTCTCTCTCTCTCTCTCTCTCTCTCTCTCTCACACACACACACACACACACACACACACACACACATGATAATTGAGATATTTAATTAGTGTTATTCATTACTTGAATTGCATATTATTCCCATAACTTATAAAAACGCATATGCACATCTCATAAACATTTGTTGCTTCCTAGAATCATTTTTATTCTACAACCATAAATATAATGATCTAAGGTGCATCAAAATAGTCACTAAGAAATTGTAGCATGTCCTTATAAAATTATGTTGGCCCTAATTTCCATGTTTTTCAAGTGAGATTTGGGTTGGTTCAAGTTTTAATTTATAATAAATACTACACTTTGAAAAATGAGGATGACATAATTGAAAAAATATTCAAAATATTTTCATAGTTTTAAAATTACTATATAATAAGATTTGCCAAAATTTCTTAACCATATCCATAATCAATAATGGCCTTTTAAATATTTTTTTATTTTAATTAACAAACCATTCCAGCTAAACTATAATTATTACCTTATGTTTATTGTGTCCTAAGTCACAAGTGGTCATTAACACATTTATAAAACCAAATAAAACAAACATGTTCTTCTTTTATATGGTTCTAATGACTAAAAAACTTAATAATAAATAACTTAAACTATAATTATAAACTTTTAAGTTGAAATTATTGTCTTCAAATCTTAAAAAGCCAAGTAGTGTTGAAAGAGATTAATGACATAAATGACTTCACTTCTAAATTCTCAAACCTAATGTATATTTTATATATAGCATTGAATGTGGTGTAAGTGGAATTAAAGCTATGGGGATCAAGGCTAAGATATTGACTATTTTTTTAGTGAATTGATGTCAGCATATTAAAGGGCCAAGGAAAAGTTTAATGTTGGTTCAACACATCACCTGTGGAATTAATGTAAGTTGCTTGAATACATATGTGATAGTTTTTTTTTTTTTTTTCTATTCATTTACACAAGCTATTAGCATAAGTTAATCCATTGGTCTAAAATAGATACTTATAGTTAATTACACTATAGATACCTCAAATAAGTTTGGTATAAAATAACAAGAGATCACCATAATATACTTATACATCTCTATAATAGAGTTTACAATTGTTATAGACATGTTATCTTAATCAAATAGAACACAAAAATACATGTTTTTATAATCAAGTATTAAAACTTTTCAATAAAAATTAGAGTCACCCAGTATTTCATTGTCATTTTTAAATTCAAAGTTAATAAACAAGCTTGACAAGAATTTTGAGACTTGCTTGAGGATCTATACAAATAGATACAATGTCCTCAATTTTCCATTTGATAGAGTTCTAAAAATTTGATAGTCTACATTTGAAATAAAAGGATTGACTAATAATTCTTCAAGCACACTACACTCAGAAAATTATGTAGTAATAGATTTGATTCCAAAAACTTTTGAAGAGAATGAAAATAATAATTATGAAGAATAAAATGAAGAAAATTGACATGTTGAAATTTAAAATTTAGGCATATAAAATACAAGGTTGATTGAGGAAGGACAATATATTTTGTGATCCACGATAATTTTCTATGGATTCATGCAACTTAATTACATTTTGATAATTAATAGTGCTAAAAATTATTTCATCTTTCACTAAGCCCAAACTCATTATTTGACATAAACTAATAGTATTAAAATAGTTTGATATACCATCATATAGTATTTTACTCAAACTTAAGGTAGTTCATAGTCTAGTGATCAAGCCATCTTCAAAATCAATATCCAAAACTTTAACTTGTTCTAATGTTTTTATGTCAAATTGAATAGACTTCTCCCTCAGCTTTGGCAAATCTAAAATGCCTTTAATTTGTTTGCCACTCAATTCTACACTCTTGTATAAGTTTTGGTCCAATGTTTTGATTTTATTATGATAAATAAGATGAGCTAATATTTTTCCAATATTTAGGGTATACCAGAACCATGGATTCTAGTACTTCATATTAAAGAAAATGATCTCTAATATTTGAAAAGAGACAATTTAAAATTTCCTTCAAGGTGGATCTTATAGAGCATACAACCTCAAGGAATTGGTCCCTTATAACATGAACTTATTTGATTCTATTAGATCAACCAACCATGTCAAAAGTGTGAATTATGGTCTTTACTCAATTTATAATAAATATTACACATGATCTTATCATATGTACTACACAAAAAGAGTCCTAGAAAACCATATTTTGGGGACATAAAGGATAACAAAAAACATTATTGATTTCAACTCCCTCAAGCTCATATTGAATCTTAATCATGTTACATACATTTATTTATTGAGTTTGGTAAGGCTAAAACATGATCCATTGATGGAAGACTTGATAACTCGCTCTGGTAGCCTTCACAACTATTGTATATATCCCTAATAAATAAGATACAAATGAATCAACTATGAGGATCACATTTTGAAAAGATAGCTAGCCACATAAACTACATAGAGGTTTTCATATTGTATTTTTTAAGGTAATAATTATATTTTGGTTGGCATTATTTGTTAATTGAAGTATAAAAAATATTTGAAAGGACATTATTGATCATGGATATGGTTAATATATTTTGGCATACCATATTATATAGTTTATAATTTTAAAACTATGAAAATATTTTGAATATTTTCTTCAATTATATCATCCTCGCTTTTAATAGTTTTCTTGCACTATGGCCCCATAGTCATTTTATTCTCTATAGTCTGATTTTTTATCACAAGTTTTTCTATACTTAGTTTATTATATTATCTAGTTGGTCTTTTAAGATAATTATAGAGGTCTACACTCAATTTATACTAAGTCATATGGCCATAAAATTTAGTCCTTAAAAATAAGGACAAATTTAATCATTAAAAAGATGGACAAATTTAATCATTAAAAATAAGGAACTATAAATAAGATGTTGACTTTAGACTTATAATCATATAACCTCTTTATCTATTAGTTTTTTAATTAACATAAATTACCTCTTATAGAATAAATATACATAAGTGATTCAAATTTATTTAAATTCTAGAACCAGAAAACCCTAAAACCTAAATTCATATGACTTCATTTCTATTAAAGTTTTATTCTTTTGTGGTCGTGAGAACCATGAAGTGAGTGAAAATTACAAGAGGAGGGCAAGGCAGAGTCTAAGAATCCAATAATGAAGTACAATCTAAATAAGAAATACAATCCCAACATATATGTGAATGTTTTCACACTTTTAATGAATTTTTCCTATCTTTTAAGGGATTCAAATTGTTACCATGTTATTTTTCATCAGATATTTACTCATAGTGTGAAAACACTTTTTTATCTTAAATCAAAACCATTAATATTAGACAAGATTCAGTTATCACACGGGATTGTTTATTTAGTAATGAGATTAGTAATATATTTACATTTTTTGGGATTTTTTGTTTAGTAATGAGATCAACAAGACCTCAAAAATCTTAGAATCTATGTCTAGGCATTGATGTGGTATTGACTTTTTTCCAGAGTCATACACACCTGCTTAGGGTTTAATTTTAAGATGGATCGATAACATTTATTATTCATTTTATCTCTCATGTCATCCTTGATTGGATTTATTTATTTGAAATGGTTGGACTACCCCCAAATACATAGTGTAAAGCAAAATAGTTGTTCTAAAAAACCTAGGGTATCCACTGATCATAATCATTATTACACCTCAAACATATTTACCCTATTAATGTGTTTGGGGAAAGGGGTTTAATTATATATTTTTTCCATTATTTATTGATTTAAATATGATATTTAATTTTTTTAGATATTTGTAAGTTTTTTGAAAGAGCTAATATAAATCATAAGTAAAATTATACCTGCATGGTGATTTGCCAAAAATTAGCCAATGGAATTATCCCTGAACTCTATAATTCACTAGGATTTTATAGTAAGTTTTAGGAATCCATTCTTAAAATTATCCCTAGCCACTCCTAATGGGGAGATGTACAAGAGAGTGATAGTTTGTGGTTGAAAGAAAAGTGCAAAAATGATACTTTCCCTATCTTCAGCTAATCAACCACTTTTGATGCATACTCAATTATTTTATTAATTTTGAGATATCATATGAAGCTATGATGTACTATTTTACTTATCATTATGTATTTCTATGATATTCATTAAATATTTTAAAATAATTATACATTCAAGATAATTATAATTATTTATAATAGTGACTATGTACTTGAGCATTATTTATTTTAAATAATAGTGGTTGTGTATTTTAGTATAGCTATAAAAAGATCATTAATATAGTGTATGGTTTTACCATTATTTTTGTATATGATTTATTACATGGATTCATATCTTCTACACTATTTATATTTACTTTTTAATCTAAATAAAGTATTATTTAACCATTGTGTTATCGATATTTTTGCTCAAGTTATACTTAGTTATATTTAGCTCTCAAAAAACATAAATTATAAGTTAAAAGTGTAGAGGTTTATAAAGTTGAATCTAATTTTAAGTATGTTTAAGTAAATTTTAAAAGAAAAAAATACATGGTTTTACATGAATCTTAGGGGGGTTGCCACATTTTGGTATTGGACCATAGGTTTAAATGCTCAGACTTAATGAGTCTAGTAAAGTTAAAATATTTATTTATATTATAGTAGGGATAATGGTACATGTAAAAACAAATTTTGAGTGGAATTTTAATGATAATCCTCAAGTTTATCCTAATAAATTGGTAGTTGAGAAAGCTATTAATCTTGACCAAATATTTTTAGTCATGAATGTAACAAGGGACATGTTAGTAGCCTAAGAATAGGAAGTTCATGGGAAATATGAGGTAAATGAGTGAGAAGATCTAGTGGAATAACCATATAGTCAGGAAGAGCCCTAAGAATAAGAGAATACTAAGGAACACCAAGCTATAAGAGTGAAATTAGTTACAAAACTTACACCAGATATGAATAAATTTAATCCACCCAAGTTTGATGGTATGATTTTGGGTGTTTAGTTTACCCATCTAAGATAAGTGCCTTCATATAATCGCCATCACCCATGAATTTTCATGGCATGCATAACTTTATGGGCTTAGTGAGATATTATAGGAAACATTTACCAAATTTCTCTAGGACAACTAACCCAATCATCTCATTATGATGTAAAGAGAACCATTTTGTGTGGAATGATAGGTGTGAATAATCCTTTTAAACCTTAAAAAGGAGGCTTAATTTGACTCCATTTTTTCACATTATGAACCTAAATGGACATTTTTCACTAATAACATATGCTTCTGGGGATGGATTCTATGGAGTTATTATGCAATATGGTATAGTTATAACTTATGAATCAAGGAAATTAAAGCATGAGGCTAATTATGCACCACATGACTTATAATTGGCTAAAATAGTGCACACCTTAAAATTATGGAGACATTATTTGTTGGGTAAACCATTGAAGCTCAAAATAGATAATTTAGGGCTCAAGTACATCTTTACCCAACCCAACTTAAATTTTTCTCAAAGGTGTTGGTTAGAATTTTTATTAGATTATGATTTTGAGATCATATATATAAATGGAAAGAAAAATAGATTTGTGGATGCTATTAGCTACATAATGTACATAACGTATATGGTTACTATTATAAATACCTTATGAGACCAAGTTTTGAATTTTTCTCTAAGAGATGATTTATTTGAGTAGGTTAATAAAGGTCTAGAATAAAATCCTTAAGACCTTAGATATAAAGGATTCCAATTTGATAATGATATAATTTTTGAGAATCAATGGAAAGATCTACATTCTTGATAAATAAAATTGGAGGGTGACTATGCTAAAGTAGTTATACAAAGATCCATATTCAAGTCATCCTAGTGTGACTAATTTCTTAGTAGAGGTAAAATCATTGTATTTATTGAAAAGAATCAAGAAAGACATAACAAAATTTGTGTCAATATATTTGGAATGTCAATGAGTCAAGGCTAAACAGGTTCATCCTACAAGGTTATTGTACCCACATGCCATACCAAAATGGAAATGAAAAGTCATTAGGATGGACTTTTTCCAAGGTTTACCTATGTTAAATAATCATCATCATATGATATTGGGTGTTGTTGATAGACTCACCGAAGTAACACACTTCATTCTAGGAAATTCAATCAATGATGCACTTGTGCTCACAAAGAGGTTTTTAAAATAAGTGTATAAATTACCTCAATTTCTAGAAAATATCATCTTAGTTAGGGACCCTTGAATATCCTCAAGTTTTTGTAAACCCCTTAATGTAATGTTGGGCACATAGCTAAATTTTATTATAGTTTACCATATAAAAATGGATAGGCAAATAGAAAGAGTGAATCAGATTGTGGAGTATATTTTAAGGATGAATCACATGGACCAACAAGATAAATGGGAAGAATATCTTCCATTGGTTGAATTTAATTATAATAATTCATTTCAATCAGCTATAAAAATGGCTCCTTTTGATGCATCATATAGTAGGAGGTGTATAACACCTATCAATTGGGATAAATTAGAGGATGGAGTGGTTTTTGGACTTGTTATGCTTTTTAAAATGGAATAACATGTGAAGATAATTAGGAAAATATTAGATGAAGCCAATGATAGGAAGAAAAGCTATGTTGGTTTGAAAATAATAACAAGCCAATTTAGTTGGAGATAAGTTTTTTTTACAAGTCAAGCCCAAAAAAAGTTCCATTAAAATTTTAAAATCATCAAAACTATCACCTAGATATGTGAGACCATTTGAGATTCTATAAGTTATAAATCATATATAATATAGACTTGATTTGACACTAACATTAACATAGATACATAATGTTTTTCATTTATTATATCTCAAAAATTATGTAGTTGATCCTTTACATGTTTTAACTTAGAATGTATTACATGTTTTGGATCTAACAGTAATAAAATTAGAACCAATCAAAATACTTGATACATGCAAAGCTCAACTTATGAAATTGAGAGGTATCTAAATGCAAGGTCTAGAGGATGATTATTCTAAAGATAGTTCCACATGGGAGGATTATGAGGAATTTAATAGGTTGTTTCCTCATTTGTTTGAATATTTTTTTATTGAACTTTATCTTATTTTATCAGGTATGTTTATAATAAATTCATTGGGATTATGACCTATTTAAGGGGGAAAGGATGTTACATTCCAACTCACCCTTAATAGATTTTTTTTTTTAATTTTTTGATGTGGTCATTACTATTGCATTGTGAAATCATGTATATTTACTATTGAGGCTTTAACTATTGTACATTTCATTTATATCTTAGATTTCAAAATTTATGATCAACTAGTAGCATATAGATGATATTTATCTTAAATATTATGATGCAGATGATATAGTGGTATTATTATTAGTTATTACTAATTTATTTCTTTCTTAGTTATAGTGATTAAATATGATAGCTACTATTTTTTTTATTGCATTGGTTACAAGACTATCTCACCTTCTATTCAGTGGAATAGAAAGAGAGCATCATCTAAGGTGGATGAAGTATATTTTAGAAAATGGGGACAAAACTAACTCAACCTAAACACATAGACACACATAGAGTTACACGATTGCATGTTGGGGTTTTAGTTTTTTTGGTATTTTGTGATGTGTTATGTGATTACTTTTAACTATGTTATTGTTGTGGTCTTTATTACTTTATTAGCATGCATTATGAGTCATTTTTATGTTGCTTATAAACTAGGTGGATATAGATCTTCCTTTTAGTATTGCATATTAATCTTATAATGAATATTTACTAAGTGTTTCACTATGAATTGGTATATGAGATAAATAGTGATTTATAAAGTTGTGATTAAATATTAATTTTATTAAGTAATTTAAAAATCTATAAGGTTTAGATAATATTTAATTCATATTCTTATGTGATAATGTGAAAAATAATTATTGGTTTCATGCAACCCCTTTTGGGTGGCCTAAGGACTATAGGACAATAGTCACCCAAAGAAATTTCATTTTATGACTTAAAAACTTAGGGAAATGTTTTTATGTAAAATAAATAATTAAAGTTTCTAGTTGGACAATTAGGATAAATTTGACATAATCATTACATACATATTTTCAAACATAACTTAGGGTTATTATGAAGTTTTGGATATAGATTTAGTTTTTGTTATGGTTAGGGTTGGACTTCACCATTTTTTAGGGAATAAATGCATGTGAAAACTTCATTTAATCACCATACATGATTATCCTCAACTAAGTTATGTACTTATAATAGTAATTTGTTATGAATTCAATAAATTTAAACTTTTGTTTTGGGTAACTAGTAGAGATTTAGGAAAAAAATGTAGGTCATGAAAAATGTGGGGAAAGAGAAAGTTAGAGAATAAGTGAGAATAAAATGGAGGAGATAAAAAAGAAAAGAAAATAAAAAAGAGGAAGTTGTATTTTTTGTTGAATTGGGAATAAAATAACTACCATTCTTTGGAATCAGGAGGTGAAGGATGTTTTGGTCTTCTAACTAGGCAAGCAATGTATTAAATTTTAAGTTTCATTATGATTTAGGTTTGCCAAAATATGCATGGACTACATTTTATTTATTTATTGTAGTATATGAATAACTATTGGAACCCTCTTATGCCTTGGGATAGAATATATAGTTGTTTGAAAGCATAGAATAGTAGTTATTTTGGCCCTTCAAGACCATTACACTTAACCAAACAAATAAATAATAATTAGGTTTTTTTTAGGTTTTAATTTAGTAAATAAAATACTCATTTTATATTTGATTATATATTGCTCTTACACACTTGGGGGTGGAACTAGAATCCATCTAAAGATAGAAAACATGCCACATAAAATAAAAAATCATTGATAAGAAATGGATTTGTATTAAGTGTTTTATAAGTAGTTAAATATATTCCTTTCTAGTCAATTTGTCCTTCAAAAAATATGGATAAAATTCATTGTTTTGATTACTATAAGGGTTTTTTAGGTTAAGATAAAAGGTTATGAATGTATTTTTTTGTGTTAGTTTTATGTCATGATAATGTCCTTCCTATTTTCCATAAGTAAATACTCAACTTTGTTTGTCATGGTTTTATAAGAATATTTAGGATAATCTTTGAGCTTCTAAAAATCAAGAATTATGTTTGGACTTTTTTATGTGCTCATAAACTGCAAAGAATGCTTATTTAAGTGAATAACTAGCTATTCAAACTTTGATGGGTGAGTTTTACATAAGGTTGTATAATAATTTATTTATATTTATATCTTTAGCTTTAATTAGAGAGGTTTTACCAAATAAGGTTGGATGTTTTGTATTTTGTTGAAGTGTTAATGAATTTTATTTCTAGCTATACATAGAGTTAAGTTGTAGGTGAATGGTGTGTATTTTTATTAAGGATTTTTGGATTTGAATTGTGATCATTTTGAAAAGAATTAAGTAGAAATTATAAAATAATTTGAGAATATTCAACTATGATAATGTGTAAATATTTTTAGTAGGGTTTTAAGTTGATTATTGTTTTTAATTCTTCTACTTAGAGGGTTTTTGGTAGAATGTATATGATTTTATGAATCCATGAACACTCTCCATATAATGGCATTAAATAAATCTTTTCATGAATGAGTGATTTGATAATTCATAATTATATATCCTAGAGTTTTAAAGTTGGACAGGCTTTTGGTTTAAAGGAGGATATAGATAGATAGATGAATTGATATATAATGCTTGAGTAGATTATTCAACTTGAATATAGTAAATATCTTGGTTTTTATTATTATGTTATTATGATGAACCTTATTGAGTCTTATTTCAACTATTGTTCAAATTATGGAGACTAATGATAGGGAATTTATTATGCAAGTTGATGGAAATTATTTATATTAATTGAAATTATTGGTGTTATAATAATACCATGTTTTTATAAATTAGTGTTATTTTTTGTGGGTGAAAGATGTTTTGAACTTGTATTAAATGAATATGTAAAATATACTAAAAATGACTAGTTAGTTAGATGCCACAAGTTTTGAATAAAATATCTTTAGAACTATTTTTATGAGTTATACAGTTGTATGTTAATTTGTTTTAATGGTTGATATGCATTTTAGGTTGATCCATTAAAGTTACATATCTATCATCAATTAACATAAAGGAGACTGATTGCATTAGCATAGAGTATGAGTGTGTGTATATTTAACTCAAATTCATGAGAAAGTTGAAATCTATAAAAGAAAAAAAGTCCAAAGTAATGTTATAACTGTAAACATTGTCAATCCACTATATTGTCTAGCTTGCATGCATGTGTGTGAAGTCATATTAGATAAAGGACTGTGTTTTATATTCTATATGACTATTTCATGTATTAGTGATTATACTACACATAATTATAGTTGGGTTATTGATGTTTGCATCATCATTAGTTGTCCTTCTATGAAGGTAAGGGCCACTCCCAGTGGTGAGGTGTGAGGGAAACTAATGGTTTGTGGTTGGATGAAAAGTACACAAATGATATTTTTCCCTTTCTTTATCTAATTAACCACTTTTTATGCATACCCAAAACTATTTTATTGATTTTAAGTTATCATACAAATCTATTATGTACTATTGTACCTAAAATTATGTATTGATATTACATTCAATAAAGATTGTAAAATAATTTTACTTTCAAGATTATTATATCTATTTACAATAGTGACTATATACTTGAGCATTATTTATTTTAAATAAGAACAACAGTGGTTGTGTATTTAAATATAGTTGTAAAACTACATTAATATCATGTACAATTGTACCATTCTTTTTGTATATGATTTACTACATGGATTCATATCTTTTGCACTATTTAGATTTTGTTTGTAAGCTAAATAAAACATTTTTTAACTAGTGAGTTATTGATATTTCTACACAATTTATACTTAGTTATATGTATCCCTCAAATAGTATAAATTCTAGGTTAATAGCATAGAGGGTTATGAAGATGCATCTAATTTTAATTATGTTGAAATAAACTTTTAAGAGAAAAAATATGTGGTTTTAACTGAATCCTAGAGGGGTTTCCACATGTCATGGGTTTGAAAGGACTAATCAAAATCCTTTTAGATTCATTTGGCTCCTTCTTATGATTAGATTCAACAAAATATGTACTAAGCTTATAGTCTTAGATCTTCCACTATATTACAACCTCCTTTTAGGTCATCCTTAAACTCACCACATGAGATTTATCACCTATTTTGGTATCCAATGCATAAATTTCAATCATGATTATATGTGTTACAAATGTTAAATTGATCCCAATCCTTGGGATATCAAATTACCTAACTTCAAGTTTTGATATCACATTATGACTATTTCATATATTAATAATCCTCCTTTATTTGAGTTCATCAATATGAATCCTAATATACCAGTCATTTTGATTAACTCTAATGATGACAAACCTAATTAACTTAAAACTATTTTAAACACCACTAAATTACCTCCTTACATATCATAATGGATTCCTTCATCTCTATTACCACAATATATAACTATCCCCTTGATTGAATATGAAAATGAGAGCCCACCCCTTGAAATTCTAGTGAAGCATCCTATACATAATATTATTTTAAAGGTAATGACCTTGGGGTGGCCAATAATTTCTAGTATCCCTTATTATTTTCTCCAAGATCATTTAGCCAAATTGGTGTGTATGTTAAGGAAACTTCCAATGAGAACTCTAAACATATTACACATGCATGTAATATTTCCCCATATTATGATGCAAATTATATATCTTCCCAAACCTAATCACATAAATTTAATGTAGTACATGATCAAAAGTTTCTTCTTAAAATCCATGATTTTAATAAGGATTGTCATTTAGTCCACCTTTCCTCTCATTTAAAATCAAGTGATAAAGAGGATGAGGAATAAATCGAAGGCTATTTTATTCTTATAATCCACTATTGGAAAACTCTCAATGGTTTCTTCAGTGTATCTCTAATATTTTCTAAAATTTTTGAATAATGAACTCATTCTAAGATCATTTTTATACATTCTATCTTTTTTGATGATATCAAGTAGCCTAATACTATTTGGTGTCATTTTAGTTGTTATGATTGTATTAGCTATTTGATACAATTCAAAACTATTCTAGTATTTATAACTATATTGGCTATGTTGATATAGTTCATAACCATTCTCATCTTTCCCACTATATTGACTATGTAGATATAGTTTGGAACCATGCTATTCTTTCTGATTGTATCAACTAGCCTGATATGATTTGAAATCACTCATATTTTTCTGATTGAATCAAAATCTTTTAGACAATGCTAATATAATTCAATTCAAACTACCTAATGGTATTATCAAACACTTAAAAAGTGTTGATATAATTGAAATACTACTTATATACACTTCTAACTGAATCATCTAACACTTAAAAAGTGTCGATACATTACTACCACTACTTCATAAAAATCCAAACTACATCAACCATGACCTAGAAGGTGTTGATACAGTATTAATTTCTTATTTTGATCATAATCATATTGATCCACATATATTTATTTCATCTAATTTTATTAGCCATGAAGATATAATATAATTCATTCTAAACTATATTGGCTAGCCTAATACAATTATACCTAATTCTTCTACATCAAACTATATTGTTTAGACTAATACCATACAAATAAAAATTGAAACACCTATTAAAGGTATATAAATTACCTTATATTCCAAAGCTAATACTTTGATATAGATCCATTCATAATTTGACATAAAAGTTAATAATATTATTGATATTAAGTATGTATTGAATATTATGGCCCACTACCTACTTTACCTAGTAACTAAACCATATTAGAACACCTTCATGAAAGAGAGCCTCAATTTCCATGCCAACATCATAAGCTTAGCCAATTTGAAAATATTTTTTCCTTATTTTCAAATTTTTTTGTTAGTTTTAACCCTAAGCTTGAGCCCCTTTCCAAGCTTCCTCCCGCACTATATCATTTCCAAGACATAAATGAAATGTCCATTGAGGAAATTGCTAAAGTAAACTTAAGAACACATGTCGATCCCTAACCCATCATTATCTCTAAGGTGATATAACTTGAAAAGGTGGATAAATTTATCTTGATACTTTATATATTCAAAAAAGTATTTGCATGTTCATATGATTAAATTATTGATGTTTACCTTAGCATAGTTTTCTATAACATCTTTACCTATCTCGATGCAAAACTAATTCATAAAAAGTAACATAAATTCCCTTTTTTGGTTTCTAAGCTTTGTCATAAGGAAATAATTAATTTTTTAGATGATAAATTTGTAAAATACAAATACTACTCTGAATGGATCTCTAACATAGTACCATTTCAGAGAATGCTAATCAACAAGAGGACTTGGTAGAAGTAGTAAAACCTCTCAGCCTAAGCTTCTTAAGTCTAAAAAAATTAAGACTATAGATGAATCTAAAGATAAATTTAAAAATTATTCTGATAAGAATCATTAATATTTAAATGATAATATCAATAATTTAGTGAGATCTTTGAAAAGTAAGCAAAATGATGACAAGATAGTAGAAGAATTGGATCTCCAAAATTTCATAATGCATTGGTTCATGGGGGAACTAACAAACCTTAAATTTAAGGTTAAGTTTTTAAGTAGGATAATGATATACTTAATCAAACCAATGCTTCTAAGGATGACAACCAATAGATGTAGAGTCTCTAATTTCGGGTTGACATGCTGAAAAATAAAAATGAGAATCTCAAAAACAATATCAACTTCCTAGTGAGCTTTAATAAGGCTATGATGAATAAGGGGATTCAAAATTTTGAGAATATTAAAGGTCACCTAGGATATTTATTTGACACAAAGACCTCTAGGAAAGGAAAAGGCAAATAAGTTTAATGTAGTGGTTACCAAAAAGATCTTGACAAAGAAAAGTTGTTATTACAAATTGATTCAAATATCAAAAGGATGAAAATTTGTTGGGAGGATGTCTTTGGAAACCTCAACATGGATTAGGATATTATTTCTTCTTCTTTAGTGTTTTTATTATTTATTAGTTATTTCTAGGTTGTGTTTTGGTTGTCTCTAGCCTTATTTTGCTTTTGACTTTCCTATGGACTTTAGTATTCCTTTGGTTCTTTTTTGTTTAGATTATCCTAGGTATTGGGGACCCTAGTTCAAAAAAATCCCCCCCTTTAACCTTACAAAAAAACATAGTACCATTTGTGATAAATTCACTATGGACATTCACATTTGGAATGACTTTCATAATCTAAACTTAACATGCCCTAAGGATAAATTTACCCTACTTTCATAGATGTGATTATTTATTCTATAGATATCTATGTGATTCTTTCCATCATGGATGTTTTTTAGGGTATAATTAGATTCACATAGCCCTAAATATTAGCATAAAACTACATTTAATATAATGGGGCACATATTACTATGTTAAGATACCTTTTAGCCTTAAAAATGTTGGGAAAACTTACCAACATGAAATGTCTCACATTTTTCATGACCTTATCCATAAAAAAGTTAAAAATTATGGATATTACCTCCTATTTAAATCTAAACATAACAAATATCATCTTCGTGACCTCCTATCATCCTTGAGTGTCTTATTAGATATAAGGTTAAGCTTAATCCTAGAAATTGAGTGTTTGATGTTACCTTCAATAAAATTATAGGATTATAGGATCATTATATGATAAAAGTTATTATTATCATGCCTTTACCTCTATCCATACCTAATAATCTCACCTACCTTGGGAAGATAAGGGTAATTTTTAGATTTATTCTTGAGTTGGCTTACTGTAATCACTCAGTAAAATTCCCTTCTTAAGAAAGGTGTTAATATTGAGTGGATATATGCATGTGAATATTAATTTTACAATATGAATAAATATTTACTTAAATATTCTACCTTAAAATCACCTTCTAGTGATTTCCTTCTTACATTTTACATGTATTTAACCCCCATCTTAATTACATAAATTATTACACATCAAGACAATTCTAAAAATGAGTATGATATTTATTAAATTTATCATTTTTTATAAATTACGAGACCCACTCATGAAGTTTCAACATTAATTTATCATCATTTACTTTAATTCTAAAAATATTTAACATTATATGTTTTATTATACTACCTATGTCATAATCCTTTAAAACCCTCTTTACCATCTCGTCACTAAGTCTTTATTCCCTAAAAGTTAGATTGGCTAATGGATGACCTTCTTTATGAATGTTGACCTTTGGATCATTACCCAAACATGGGTCAAAGGCCAAGTGATATCTAATCAAATTTCCATTGCACTTATATCAACTTAGTGACATATCCAAAAGACTCTTCTAAATAAATATGTCATATTGATTGAAGGCATCAATCAATCCATTACCCTTAAAGACTACTTCCATAATTTCATGCCTGATCTCAAGGATCAAATTCTTGATGAGCATAAAATTTTAAGTCTCTAAGCTTAAAAATTATAATAAATTCATCTTATAATAATTTATATGCCTTTAACCCATAATGTGTCTAGGAAGATGTGTGGCTAATTTATGGCCTACATCACCTTTTCCCTTATCTTATAATGTTATTTATGTTCTCATATTATTATTAAGGTCATTATATAGATTAATCATAGCCTAAGTATGGTATATATAAGAGTTAATGTTTACTACTTCAAGATAATTTTAAAAAATTGGTCTTATTTCATGGTTGTGGAAGTACCCCCTCAAAGTGGCTTAACCTTATTTATCAAGTATCCTAGTCAAATATAATTTATGCATGTGGATCTAATTATTTTATTCTCATTATTTTACTATATTATTATTAATATATTTGCGATATTTTCATTTATATCCATTATTGTGAATTTACTTCATATATCTAATTAATTTCATTTTAGTGGTATCAAAGATTTAATTTAGGTAAGGTTATGTAGTACATTTTTTATTTTCGAAATCTAGTGTAGTAATATAAATTCCCTTTTGATGTTTCTAAGCTTTGTTATAATGAAATAATTAAAATAAAATATAAAATAAAAATCATTGTTTAGCAAAGAAAAAACATGATATACAATATAAAATTAAACAATAAATGGGAAACTACCTATAGAACTCAATGTAGTTCCTTTAAGTTGTACTAGTCCCAGAGTATTAGTCCCACAAGACCCTACTCTGTGACATCTCTCAACTATACAATCATAGTTTATGAGTATGAATTACTTTCATTAGTTCCATCATGACCACCCAAGGGTCTACAATCATCAATACATGCCTATATACTATAGGATTGACCGCTTTTATAACCTTGAAGGGTCCTACATATCTTAGTAAAATTTTTAATAACTTCCTACGAACACATAAGATCATCATACAAGCCAAAATAGATGACCAGGGAGAGTTTCACAAAATCTTCTAGTCCCTCTGCATATATCTCTAATCTAGAGAGTGTTTTTCTTATTCCAAAGAAAAGTATTTAGGGAACCTAGCAAAGATGATGTGTACAAGTTAATACTATTGCTACAATATGTAGCTCCTAATAAGTATAACATGTCAATACTGTCACTACTCCATGAAGCACCTGACAAGTATGATGATGAATAGGAATTATAAATATTACATTTACAATGTATAAAAAATCATATAATAAACATTCCACCATATACATACGTATGGCTATACGACTGAATTTGACAAGTTTCACTTTCAAATCCTAGATTCAACAAGTTCATTTATCAAATCCAACTTAGTAACAATTGAGTCAATGTGAGGCTAATTAGGATACCATCCTATCACTTAGAACTCATGTTCCTAATTCACCACTCTTCCCTCAGGTCTCCATGACCTGACGATCTCTAAAATGTTCACAAGGTTCAATGAAACACAAATCTATACCAGTAGATCATAGAAAGTAATGATATATGCTAAATAATTCTATATGTATTAATATACATAAAAGAGCAATCATACAATCAATTTGTAATTATATTAAATTAACACTATCCAAATAGAACTAGTATAATAATTAATATCTTAACTTATAGTGTTATATTCATATTTAAGAGTAAAATTTACTATATGCTAAGTTTATCAAATCCATAAATTACTATAAATGGATCTCTAACAAAGTACTTATATGTAATGAATTCACTATGTTCATTCACATTTGGATTGAATTTCATAATCTCAACTTAGGATTCCCTAAGGATAAGTTTCCCCTACCTTCCATAGATTTCATTATTTATTCTATAACTATCTATGTGATGTTTTCCCTCATGGATGGTTTTTTGGGGTATAATCAAATTTGCATAGCCCCTAAAGATCAACATAAAAATATCTTTACTACTAAATGGGGCTCACATTATTATGTTAATGTGTATTTCAGCCTTAAAAATGTTGGGCAAACTTACCAACTTGAAATGACTCATATTTATCATGACCTTATCCATAACAAGTTAAAAATTATGTGGATGACCTCTTGACTAAAGCCAAACATCACAAATATTATACTCATGACCTCCTATCATCCTTGAGTGTCTTATTAGATATAAGGTTAAGATTAATCCCAAAAATTGAGTGTTTGATGTTACATTTGATCAAATTTTAGGATTATTGGTCTTACGATGAGGGATTCACATGGATCCTTCTAATATTATTAACATGCCTTGACCTCTATCCACACCTCATATTATCACCTACCATGGGAAGCTTGGGGTAATTTTTAGATTTCTTCTTGAATTGGCTTACCATACTCATTCATTAAAATTTCCTTCTCAAGAAAGGTGTTAATATTGAGTGGACCAATGTATGTGAATATGAATTTTAAAATATGAAGAAATCCTTACATTAATATCCTACTTTGTGATCACATTCTAGTTTCCACCTTCTTATATTTTACATGTCTTTTACCCCCATATCAATTACACAAATGCTTGCACATCAAGATGAGTCTAGAAATGAGTATGATACATATTACATTAGTCATTTTTTTATAGATCATGATACCCATTATAGTAAGGTTGAGCATTACTTTCTCACCAACTACTTTACTACTAAAAATATTTAATGCTAAATTATTTATTATAATACCCATTTCATAGTCATTTCAGACCCTCTCTACCATTTCTTCACTAACTATTTCTTCCTTGGAAGTAAAATTAGATAATGAATGACCCTTTTGATTAATTTTAACCTTTGGATCATTACCCAAAAATAGGTCAAAGGCCAAGTGATAGCTAATCATATTTCTATTACACCTATACCAACTTAGTGGCATATCAAAAAGACTCTTCCAAATGAATGTCATATTTATTAAAGTAATTTATCAAGCCATTACCCTTAAATACTACCTCCATAATTTCATGCTTGATCTCAAGGTTCAATCCCTTAAGGAACACGAAATTTTAGTCTCTAAGCCTAGAAATTATAATAAATTCATTTTAAAATATTTTCTATGCCCTTAGCCTATAGCATATCTAGGGATATGTGTGGCTAATTTGTGGCCTACATCACATTTTATCTTATCTTATCACATTTATTTGTGTTCTCATTTTGTTAGTATGGTTAGCCTATTGAGTAACCATGGCCTAAGTAGGGTATATATAACAGGTAGTGTTTACTACTCTAGGATCATTTTTAAAAATTGGTTTTATTACATGGTTGTGAAGGTTGCTCTCTCAAAGTGACTCAATCTTATTTATCAATTATCTTAATATGTTATTAATTATTGGTTTGGATCTACTTATTTTGATCTCATTATTTAACTATATTATTATTAATCTTCTCATTATATTTACATTTATATTTATTATTGTTAATTTACTTCATATATGTAAGTAATTTCATTTTAGTGGTATCAAATCTTTAATTTTAGCAAGGTTCTATGTCACACTTTTTTAATTTTCTAGATATGGTGTAGCATTTGTTCTATGAGTTGAAGGATTGACAAAAATCAACTTGTGATTTGGGAAGAATTTTTTTTTCCCATCAACATAGTTTTGTTTGATTTTTTTTAACCTGCTAGATTGACTCCTTAGTAAATTTAAGAGAAATGAGTAAAAGGTTTATGTTTCAAGTGTGATATAAAATACATCAAGGGACATAAATATGACTAAAATAATTTTTTCTAAATTGAAGATATTGATGAAAATGAAGAGGATGATGAGGTATTAGGTGAGGGTGATGAAAATATAGAGGAGGAATCTAAATATTCCCAACCATATCATACCATGCACTTTTTAAGTATTAAAACTCCATAAACCCTCAAGGTTTTGATTTCCTCAATAAACATAATGTGAAAATTTTGATTTACTTAGGGAGTACACATAACTTCATCAATAATAAGTTTTTGCCATGTTTGAATATTTTTGTTTATCTAGTTTCATAATTTATGATCATAATTATAGATGGTGGCATAGTCTATTGTTGATGGAAATGCCATAGTATCAAAATTGGATTAGGAGATTACTCTCCTATCTTCATTATTGAAGTGATGTTGAATATAAATGTGCTTGGACCTTACATAGAAAACCAATTTTTTTTGCTATGGTAATGGCACTTTGATATTCACCAAAACTTAGAGTAGTTGAATGTTGTGGGTGGCCCAAACTTACAAGAAGTTTTATAAGCCAAATTATTTAATTTTTAACATTATTACAAGATTTATACTTAGATTCTATGGAAGATAGAGATACATTAGTTTAATTTTTACTATTGAACTCAAAGATAAGCAATAACCACTAGTGGATATACAATCATTAGGATCACCAACCCAATCAGAAGTAGTGGAAGAAATGTCTTGGCCCACTTACGCATAGATTTAGGTGTAATAAGAATAGAATAATTAGAATTAATTAGAGGAAAAAAATCATTATGCAATACATTATGATCATCACTAGTTTCAAAATAAATAAATAAAAATCAAAAACTATGTCAAGAGAATAGGAATTGGAAGCACAATCAAGCACACCATTTTCTAAAATGTTAACATCCCTTTTAATCTTGATTTTATCAGTTTGAGGATCATGCAACCTATAATATTTATATGATTCATCATAATCAACAAATATAAAATTATCTACTCTAGAATCTAACTTCTTGTGTTTTTTAAATTTGAATATGAACAGATCCATCACAACAAAAAATATGTAAATATGTGAAATTAGGTTTTATACCAATCCAAGCTTCTTCAGGTGTAATATCTAAAACAACTTTTGTGGGAGTCATATTTATGAGATATAAAAACATAAAATGATTCATATTAAACTTTATAATGCATATTATTTATCATGAAACATACACCTATCCATTTTAGTGATAATCTTATGTTTACGTTTAGCAACACCATTTTGCTTAGGTGTGTAGGAAATAGTTTTCTCATGATTAATTCCATGTTTCTTACAATATGAAAGAAAATAATTGTTAACATACTTAGTACTACTATCAGTGCATAATATTTTTAAATAAAAATGAGATTTTTTTCAATAAAGGCATGAAACTCAATAAAATTGTCTAAAACTTGATCTTTAGTTTTCAATAAATAAATCCAAACTCATCTAGTGCAATAATCACCAAAATTTAAAGCATACTTAGCACCATTGGTATAATTAATTTGCATAGTGTCTAAAATATCACTATGAACTAAATGAATCTTTTCATTATCACACCAAGAGTGACTTTTAAGAAAATATTCTCTATGAATTTTATCAGCCATACAACCATTACAAGTAGAAGTAGTGGGAGAAATGTTAGGCAAACCTTGCACCATATTAAGTTTGTTCATAAGTGTAATAATTTGTTAATTTATATTTCCTAATCTTTCATGCCATAAGATAGAATAATTCAAAACAAGCAAATCATGAGAAGAGGAGGGAGAAGAGAATCCAGTAAATTTGAAAAAAATATCATTATCTAAAAAATGAGTAGAAACTACTTGAAAATCTTGCTTAGTAGATTTAACATAACAAGTATCATTTAATAAATTATACCTTATAGTTATATTTTCATAATTTAAGTATATTAATTAAATTCAATTTAAAATAAAGAACAAGCAAAACATCATATAATTCACCATTAGGGATTTGAACATTTTTTATGGATTTAACATTGTAGAAAGCATGATTTACAATACTTAAATGATTTTATAAATATATAGTTATAAATAAGTAAACAATTGAGAATTAGATTTCATATGTTGAGTATCACCAGAATCAACAATCCATTCAATAGGAGAAGCATATCAAGCACAAGTAAAATTAAATCTAGTATTAGACTTTTATTTTATTTGAGACTGATTGTTACTAGTGCTAGCATTGTCATGGACCTTAAGCTTTCCACTTTTGATGTCAAATTTATTTTTAAATTAGTGATCTTCATCATGAGTGTTTTGGTCATAATAATTACACTCTAATGTTTTCTTAATTTAGAGTTGGATTTTTGATCTTTCTTTTCATGTGTATTATTGGACTTAGCATGTTATTTGTCATTTTTATGTTGGTGTTTAGAAAAAAAAAGCATGTTAATTAGTCTTAAGACTATCAAATTGAATCAATTTTTATTTTTATTAACATAAAAAAGTATAAAATAATTCAAATGCTAACATAACATATAAAGTATAAAAATCTAGTTACGAATGAATATTAGTAATAAGCTACTAAAAAGGTCAAGGAAAACACTTTTTCATGATAATATGAATCAAATTCAAATCATAAAATTTAACACCTAAACCAACTAGTTGAGAATCCAAAGAATGAACTTTAATCAAGAAATCATCCATAGTTTTGAATTCATTGTACTTTAAATCAAACAATTGATCCTAAATTTGAATTTTATGAGATTCATTCACAATGTCATAAAAAAAATTATGTTTAGAACAAGTAGTGGAGGAAAGTGAATAACCTTCAATGTGTTCATGAAATTTGGGGGTCATGGCCATGTCAACCAATCCTAAGGCTTCATTATTTTTTTCTTTCCATTTCACTTGAACTTTTGTAGAGGTAGTCTTTGTATCTAGTTGAGGTTCTGTGTCATCTACTATGCACACCAAATGCTTGAAAGTGAAAATATATTGCATATGCCATTTACATAAATGGTAATTATTGTACATGAGTTTAAATTAGAGATAAAATTGAGTCATTATGCCTTGAAGTCTCACCTAATGACTGAAAAGAAAATAGGAAAAAAATCACTTAGATAACTAAGGCAAAGGATGGGCAAGAAACCAAAGAAATGAATTTGCTGAAATAAAAAAGATATTGAAAGAAATAAATGAGTGATAGAAAAAGGATAGAGAATTACAATAAACTTGTCAAGTTGATACAGAAAAGATAATATCAACTAAAAAAAGGTTTATATTTGTTATAAAAACTTAAATAGATGACCTTTTTTTTAAAACAAAAAATCACTTATTACACTTATGTATATTTTTAAAAATAAGACAATAATATGAGTGAGATAAAGAAAAATAAATGATAAAATTTGCTTGGTTTTTTTTTTTTTCATTAGAGAAGAGAAAATCTCATTACCTTAAGTGCAAGTTTGTGTGTGTGTTTTTTTTGCAAAACAAACTTAAAAAGGTGATAGATTAGATAAATTTTATTTTGAAATTAAAGAAGGAAAAGTTTCTACCAATGCATGAAAGAACAAACAAAAACTAAATTTGAGATGACATGCACCCGAATTGAAGAGCTTTTGTTTTTATTTATTGATTAAAGAAAATAAGGAACAATAAAGGGTTTAAATTACTTAAAATAAAATAAAATATAAAAAGAGAAATCATACAATTTACATTAGATTTGATTTAAGTAGATTTTTTTTTAAAGCAAAAAACATTTACTAAAAAAAAGAATAAAGCAAGTGGTGAACCAAGGTGTATATTTAGAAGGTAACCTACCAAAGTAAGTAAATGTAAAAAAAAATGTACCTATAGAAGACGCCAAGTGCCTAGCATGGAATTCATTTTTTTTTCTTTTTTTGTGTCAGAGCAAACTTGAGGCCTCTCAAATAGTGATGCAGAGGGTTGAATATGTATTAATGTAAAATTGACACCTCCAAAGCTGTCGAGTATATGTTAAGTAGGATGACATGAAGATGCCAAGATAACTCCACATAGGTCAACATAGGGGTGTTTTTTTTGCTTAGAGAGAAATTATGATTAGATATTTTATTTTGAAAAAAGAACCAGTATGCCCAGTAATGGCTCCTAGCTATTGCACCCAAAAAATTGAAAGGAAAATGTAATAGTAGATTAATATTACATAGAGAGAGGTTTGATTTATTTTTTTTGTTTAAAATTAATAGAATTTTGGTAAAATGTAGGGGTGACTTCCTTAACAAGTAACCAACAAAGAAAGGGTGGCATCATATGGCTTAGAGAGCCACAATAAGAAAAAAGTGCTACTAAGAAAACAAAAAAAATAGATGGGGAAAATTGCTTAAGAGCAATTGCCTAGAAATAAATAGATAAATTTTTCATTAAAAAAACTTAGATAAAATTAGCAAAGCTAAAAATTCTATGAGTAAGTCAAAACAGATAGATTAATAAAACTTGAATATTAGATTTTTTTTGTTGCTAGCTTGAAATGAGACTAAAAATTTTAATTTAATGAGCAAAAGAAATATATCTATGAATAAAATAGAGATATTGAAGGTTAAATGCTCATTAAAAAATTGGTAATAAATTATTACAAAAAAAATAATTTAAAATTTAGAGGGTTATAAAAAAACTATTTTAATGTGGTTGAAAAACCTATAAAAAAGGGTTATAAATCACTAAAATTAAACACAAAGAGAAAAATGGATTTGAATAGTAATGGTCATAAATACCTTAATTTTTTATTACATCTTTATATAGATACTAAAATATAATTTATGGAGTACCTCAATATTGTACACTTATAAAATACCTATCATGATTGTACCTTTTAGTTTTATACATGTTCATTATTGTCAGGCTTGTGTTCACTATATCCTTGTGCCAAAATGTTTATCTCTTAGTCTAACCATTGTTATTATAATGACAGGGCATCCTATAGTATGAAAAAATATCTAAACTTGATTTGTATCCTTCATTGCATTTTTTGGACATGTATTTATTTTCTATCTTCCTAGACACTTGCATTCCAGGTAGACACTTACATCAATGCAAGTATGCACTATTCTTACATAGTGTCCAATGCCAAAAATTTATTAAAATTGTAAAATAAATATATCCTAAATTTAAACATAAGTAATTTAGTGTGAGATATTTATAAAATGGATTGTTATATATATAATATCAGCCCTAATTTATTCACCACCTAGAAATCACATGTAAATCACATACAACTCATAAGTCCATATACCAAAAATCACTCAATCAAGCATTCAAGTGAGAAAACCTACCCTATTCATCCCTATTTCTATATCAGTCATAGGATCAAAATTTCTATAAGTCTAAATCATTCTAAGAGTAGTTCATGAATATTTTTCAAGTTACAAACTAGGTCATTGCATGTATTTGCTTATCACACATTGCATCATTATGCAAACACAAGCCAACACATAGGGGAGTACTACATAAGTCTAAGGCCCTCTTCAAATTATTGGCTATATAAGCAAAGACCTTTGATATGGAGGTCTTTTGAGAAGCTTGACACCATAAGCACTCGTTGACAAAGGGGTCCTTGGGATAACTTGACATCATGATCCCATTAACTCATTTTCCCATAGTTTCTTAAAGGGTGAAGAGATAGAATTTGATCATTTGAAAAAGAGAAATAAATTATGCATGTGATTTATATAAACTATAATAAATGTAATTAAAAACTAAAAGGCCCAAGTTGGTCTCATCTAGATCTAGTCAATATTTTGTATAGAACACTTGTGTCAAAATCAAACACTTGTATTGATGCAACTATCCAAAATTTTTTCAAGCATCTAAATTTACACAAATAATATTTATATAATCTAATAACTATTCTAGGATCATCTTCTAGTCCATTTATAGTCTGTTCTAGATGAAACTGAAATGCACACAATAAATAATGTATCATTTATTTCCAATTTATTTTGATATCTATCAATAATTTTACTTTACTATTTTTATCAATCTCAGTTGTATAAATTCATAATATTGTTTGTCTATTTTTTATATTAATTAGCTTGCTCATTATATTAGCTCACCATCCTTGTCTAAAATTTAATATAATAGCCCTTTAACCCTAGAATCCCCTATGTTTGTTATTGAAGTGATGTTGAATCTCAATGTGCTTGGACCTTGCAATAAAAATTAGAATTTTGTGTTAAGGCAATGGCACTTTGATTATCATCAAAAATTGGAGTAGTCAAATGTTATAGGTGACCCAAATATGCAAGAAGTCTTATATTCTAATTTTTTTTATTTACAACATGATTACAAGATTTATACTCATCTTATATGGAAGATAGAGATACAATAGTTTGATTTTTACTATTCCATGAAAAAGTTTTAGAACCCAAAAGTAACAAATAATCACTAGTGGATTCTATGATCATTAAGATCACCAACCCAATCAGAATCTAAATACCCTACCAAAGAAAAATTATTATTTGAGGTATACTCGATGCCAAAATTTAGATTACCTTTAATATAATGAATAATTATTTTATTATATTTAAAATAAGTAGCTTGAGGTTTAGACATAAAGTGATAAACCAATCCAATAGAAAAGTCAATATCAGGATGAGTATGAGTAAGATAATTCAAACTACCAACTAATTGTCTATATAGAGTTGGATCAATAATTTTTTCCATGTAATTATTTAATTTAAAACCAAGTTCACAAGGAGTAGACACATGTTTTCAATCTAACATATTAAATTTAGATAATGAACATATGCATATCTAGATTGAGAAATATAGATGCTATCCTTTTTTTGATAAATTTGGATGCCTAAAAAGTAATGTAAGAGAACAAAATCAGTCATTTCAAAGGTATTTTTCAAAGAATTTTTAATGTAAGAAATTAGTGATCTATTACTGTCAGTTATGATTAAGTCATTAACATACAAAAAAATGATAACTATGCCATTTGAATTATTTTTGACAAAAATATTAGGATCATTAGAACTACGAGTATAGCCTTGAGCTATAAAAAATTGATAGATTTTAGAGTACCATCATCTAGGGGATTATTTTAAACCATAAATAAATTTATTTAATCTACATACAAGATGTTCATTTCCTCTCTTAATAAAACTGGGGGATGAGACACATAAATTTCTTCATTCAAGTCACCATTTAAGAAAGCACTCTTAACATCCATTTGATAAACAAGCCAATGCATGTGAGCAACTAAAGCTAAAATAAATTTATTGTGGGCATCTTAGCAATAAGAGCAAAATTTTTATTATAGTCAATTATTGTAATTTGAGAAAAACCTATAGAAACTAATCTATATTTATATTTTTCAATTTGATTATCAAAATTGAACTTATTTTAACAACCATTTACAACTTACCAAGTGATGCCCTTTAGGTAGTGGGACTAAGTCTCAAGTGTTATTAGAAATCAAAGAGTTATATTCATCATGTATTTATTTTTGTAAATGAGGGTGATATTGATCTTGTTTTAAAGTTTGAGGATCATTATTATACATAAGTTTAGACATCAAATCATAATTACAAAATTATTTTCTAACTTTATGACTATCATTAAGATCAACATTAATTTCTGAATTTTCTTTAGTTGTCTTAACCCACTTAGGAATAGCTTCAGGTGGAACAAGACTCTAAGAAGTAGAATGAATTGAAGTAATAACATCATTATGCAACACATTATGATCATCACTAATTTCAAAAGGAAAAGAAGCAAAAACTATATCAAGAGAATCAAAATTGGAAGCACAATCAAGTACACCATTTTTAGCAATGTTAATATCCTTTTTAATATTGATTTTGTTAGTTGAGGATCATACACCTTATAATATTTAGATGATTCATCATAACCAAAAAATATACAATTATTTTCTTTATAATCTAACTTCTTATGTTTTTCAATTGGAATATGATCAAATCCATCACAACCAAAAACATGTAAATGTTTTAAATTAGGTTTCCTATCACTCTAAGCTTCTTCAGATGTAATATTTAAAATAACTTCAGTGAGAGTCCTATTTATGATATATAAAATATATATATTTATACCAAAATTTATAATGCATATTATTTAGCATGCAACATACACCTAGATATTTTAGTGATAGTCATATGTTTATGTTCAACAACACCATTTTGCTCATGTGTGTAGGATATAGTTTTATCATGTTTAATTCTATGTTGCTTTCAATATGAAAGAAAACTATTATTAACATATTCAGTACCATTATCAATGTGTAATATTCATAAATAATAATGAGTGTTTTTTAGTAAAGGCATGAAACTCAATAAAAGTGTCTAAAACTTGATCTTTAGTTTTTAATAAATAAATCCAAACTTGCTTAGTCTAATAATCAACAAAAATTAAAGCATAATTAGCACCATGGATAGAAGGATTTTGCATAGTGCCTAAAATATCACTATGAACTAAATAAATATTTTTAGTAGCACACCAAGAGTGATTTTTAAAAGAACATTCTCTATGAATTTTGCTAGCCATACAACCATTAAAAGTAGTAGTGGGAGAAATGTTAGGCAAACCATACACCATATTAAGTTTGTTCATAAGTATAATACTTTGGTAATTATTATTTCCTAATATTTCATGCCATAAGTTACCATCATTAAAAATAAGCAAAGCATGAGAATAGGAGGGAGAAGAGAATCTCATAAATTTGAAAAAATTATCATTGTCTAGAAAATTAGTAACAACTACTTGAAAATATTGCTTAGTAGATTTAACATAACAAGAATCATTAATAAATTATACCTTGTTGTCTTGTTTGAATAATTAAGGTATGGAAAGTAAATTCAATTTCAAATCAGGAACAAGCAAGACATACCATTAGGGATTTAAACATTTCCTATGGATTCAACATTACAAGAAGCATGATTTTTAATACTTAAATGATTATTACAAATATCTAGTTCTAAATAAGTAAAAAATTGAGCATTATATGTCACATGTTGAGTAACTAAAATCAACAATCCATTTAATAGGAAAATCATGCAAAGCACAAGTAAAAGTAGCTCTAGTATTAGAATTTTATTTTATTTGAGTTGATTGTTACTAGTGCTAACATTGTCTTTAACTTTAATCTTTCCACTTTTTATATCATGTTTATTTTTAAATAAGTGATCATCATGAGTTTTCTCTCACAATAATTACACTCTTAACTTTTTCTTAGGTTTAGATTTAAATTTTTTATATTTATTTTCATGTGTATGTTAGAGGTACAATCACTTGCTGGTGAATCAATGATGTAATATAATCCAAACTTCAATTCCAACCCTTTCAAACCCTTAATCAATCACCACAAGTATTCATAAAGCATGCAAGTCATTCATAACAATGAACAAGAAAGATTATGCAAGATCAAGAACATAACACATGAATTATGTGGAAAACCCTCATGGAGAATAAAAACCACTCTCAATCCTAAAAACACATGGACTACTTGTCTTATAAAATTATCAAAAACATGAGACCTTTTAGTGAAGCACCGACTTCACAAGGAACAACCACCCCTAAGCATGAACAAGCACCAACTTGTTCTAAATGTTGAGTACCCAAACAACACCTATGAAATAAATAGCTCCATAATGATTTTCTTTCATTATGATATAGAAACAATTTATAATTATTCTCTTTTAACCCTTCATACTATCAATCTTTCAAACACAAGCAATGCATCCAAAACACCCTTTTGGATCACTCTAACCCTATTTGCTCATCCTCAATATTTAATCCTATAATTACACTATTATGAAACCATAATTATGACCTATAGGTCACACACATAATACTAAACCTACTATCCTCTTCAATCCATCCACTAGGCACACTTACTTTCTTTCATTCACCTCACAAAAATTCTTATTATTTACCACACTTTCTTAAAACCATTACCTTTAATTTCACTCTTTATAGAACCTTCATGAATATCATCTTCTTGGTCAGACATAAGACTTGCCTTAACTCTTAATTATTATATTACACTAATACATATCTCAATACCACCCTAATAGGTCAACCATATCATTCATGGGTCACCCTTAAGCAGATACACCTTTCAAATAGGCCTTAGTAGCCCTTATAGGTCTCATGGAGACCTATTCACCTGTTTATAAATTCATCAAGTAATTTATGAACATAATACCACTTCCAAATGCATATTTCTATTCCACATAACCCTTAAGACACCTTCAAATAGTTACATCTATCACTACACTCATCTAAATATGCATAATCTACTCAAACATTAGTCTTACACAAGAACACCATGAATGAATAAATAATCAACTAGGCATTTATTCATATTGAATATGGATTGGTCAAACCTCAAAAATACACATATATGATCCTCATAGAGTCTACAACATTATTCAATAGTTAATTCACCTTGAAACATTCAAACACCATCAAGACAAATACAAACATCCTTCTCGAGTCACTTGTAGAAGATGGTCAAACACAGTCAATTGTGAAGCTAAATATCTATGACTATAATAAGAATAATAATAATAATAATAATAATAATAATGAATTCTAATTGGTTTTTTTAGATATCCCTTGGAGTCCTTTACAACTATGCTTTTTATACCACCATTAGATTCATCTTCCATCTAAAGATATAAATAAAATAATGAGCACTGGTTTTCCTTTGTTAATTTAAATATTCAAACTCTAAGTCACTATGTAATGAAAATAAATTAGACACGTGTATTCATCTAATTCCCCCTATAAACTTGATCAAATACACTCCATTGATCTCCTTGTGATTATCTTATCCTTGAATTTAGATGTTGGTCATTTATCATTGATCTGAGCTTCTAAGATTATGACACTTGGCAACCCCATGTGCCTTCTATGTGCCCTATTATTTAATGCTTGTATGCCACTTGGCATTTGACATGCCTCATATTCTTATTTAATTATTGATTTTATTTCCACCATCAATCTACTACTAAATCACCATGTTTGTGACATGTCTCCACTGCATTCAATCGTAGGAACCTTTAACTTATTGACCTCATGCTCACCATTAGATCTTCATCTACATGATTGAACACTTTCAATTATATCCTTGATCTGATTGAATAAGGTTTCAATAATTGACATCCCTATAAAATTGTCACTTAATATTGTAAAATTGGCTATGGAAACTATTGAAATCTACTCAGGAGGTCAACTTTGCACCTTGATATATTTTGCTACACACCATCTCATGACTTAAAAATTGAACTATAAGATCTTGGTACAAAACTAATCAGACCCATGTGAGCAACTCCTTATGAATCTTCCATACATGTGAATTCTAACATCATCAATTTTCTCACATAGCTTGATTTTCCATGATGACTAGGAGAACCTAGACATTCATATGACTACTCTAATGAATTTATTTCACTTCCATAAGATCAAAAAGCCCTCTTACCACCTCATATGACCTTTTCAATAGGAAAATAACATAAATAACAACATCTATCATCCCAAAAATATGTACACATGATATGCACTATCAAATCTACTTGGAATATATCACTTTGTCATTAATGCATTATGTACTAAGATCACCTTGACATCAATGACATTTAATGCATCTCAAGAACATGCTCAATGGTGTATTATTGGACTTAACATGTTCTTTGTCATTCTTATATTAGTGTTTATAAAAAAAACATGTTCATTAGTCCTAAGAGTACCAAATTAAATCAAATTTTATTCTTCTTGATGTAATTAATTACAAAATAATTCAAATGTCAACATAGTGGATAAAGTAGGAAAAGCTAGTTGCGAATGAATATTAGTAATAAACCACTAAAAAGGTCAAGGAAAACACTTTTTCATGACAATAAGAATCATATTCAAATTATAAATTTTAACACCTAAACTAGCTAGTTGAGAATGTAAAGAATGAACTTTAATTAAGAAATCATCCATAGTTTTAAAGTCATTTTACTTTAAATCAAACAACTAATCCTAAATTTGAATTTTATGATATTCATTCACAATCTCATAAATAGATTTAAGTTTAGACCAAATAGTGGAGGCAAGAGAAAAACCATCAATGTGTAAATGTAATTTGGGGGCCATGACCATGCCAATCAATCCTACGGACTTGTCATTTTTATCTTTCTATTTCTCTTAAATTTTGGTAGAAGTAGTCTTTATATCCGATTGAGGCTCCATGATGTCTACTATATGCACCGAATATTTGAAAGTGAAAGCATATTGAATATGTGATTTTCATAAATAGTAATTAGTAGACATGAGTTTAAATTTGAGCAATAATTGAGTCATTATACATTGAAATCTCACCTAATGACCAGAAAGCAAATAGGTAAAAAATCACTTACGCAACTAAGGCATAGGAGGGGCAAGAAACCAAAGGAATGACTTTGTCAAAATGTAAAAGAGATAACAAGAAATAAAGGAGAGTAAAAAAAGGATAGATAATTGCATTAAAATTTCCAAGTTGATACATAAAATATAATATCAACTAAAAAAAGGTCTATATTTATTATAAAATTTAAATAGAGGACCTCCTTTTTTTAAACAAAAAATCACTTATTGTGCTTATGCATATCTATAAAAATAAGGTAATAATATGAGTGGAATAAAGCAAAATAAATTATAAAATTTTCTTGGGTTTATTTTTTTAATTTTGATTAGAAGAAATAAAATATCATTACCTTAAGTGTAAGTTTGTGTTTATTTTTGAAAAACAAACTTAAAAAGGTGATAGATTAGATAAAATTTATTTTGAAATTAAATAAGGAAAAGTTTCTACTAATGCATGAAATAAAAAAACAAAAGCTAAACTTGAGATGACATGCACCCAAAGTGAAGAGTTTTTATTTTTATTTATTACTTAAATAAAGGAAGGTGTAAAAAGGGTTTAAATTACTTAGAATAAAAAAACTTATGCAGAGATAAATCAAATGGTCTACATTATATTTTATTTAAGTAGATTCTTTTTTGAAAGAAAAAAATGTTTACTAAAAAAAATAAAGTAAGCATTGAACCAAGGAATAGATTTATAAGGCAAAGCACCAAAGTAAAAAAATGGAAAAAAATGTACCTATAGAGGATGCCAAGTGCCTAGCATGGAATTCAATTTTATTTTTCTTTTTTTTGTGTTAGACTAGACTTGAGGTCTCTCAAATAGCAACACATAGGGTTGAAAATGTATTAAGGTAAAATAGACACCTCTAAATCCACCAAGTATATTCCAAGAAGGATGTTAGGAAGATGCTAAGAGGTCTCCACACAAGTCAACATAGAGGCATTTTGGTGCGTAGAGAGAAAAAAATGATTATATTTCTATTGAAAAAATAACTAATATGGTTAGCAATGGTGTCTAGCTATTGCACCTAGAAAATTAAAAAGAAAAAGTAATAATATATTACTATTGTATAGAGAGAGGTCTGATTTAATTTTTTTGTTTTAAATTAATCAAACATTGGTAAAATGCAGGGGTGACTTCTTTGACAAGGAAGAAGTAGAGAAAGGGTGACATCATATGGCTTAAAGTTCCACAATAAGAAAAAAGTTCCACTAATAGAACTAAAAAAATTAGATGGGGTGACTTGATTAAGAGTAGCTGTCTAGAAATAAATAGATAAATTTTGTATAAAAGAACTCTTATAAAATTAGTAGAGCTAAAAATTATATGAGTAAGTCAAAACAGAGGGATTAAAAAAAAATTGAATATTATATGTTTTTAGTTGCTTGCTTGAAGTGAGACTAATATTTTAAATTTAATGAGAAAAATAAATATATCTATGAATAAAACAAAGATATTGAAGGTTAAATGCTCATTAAAAAAAATTGGTAATAAATTACTAAGGAACATCTAATTTAAATATTAGAGGGTTATAACAATTATTGTTTTAATGTGGTTAAAAACCTTAAAAAAAGGGTTAGAAACTACTAAAATTAGGCATAGAAATAAAAATGGATTGGAATAACAAGGGTTAGATCCCTTGAAGAAAACATCTATGTAGTCTCCTTAAAAATATGCACACTTTTATAAAATTGTCAATAAGATGACCACAGCTCTAATACCATGAAGGATTTTAACCCAAGAATAATCATAAATGACATAGCATGAAAGTGTGAAAAAAATTAAGAATGCACAATACTAAGTTACATCTCAAGTGCAAACCATAAGTGACAAGAGTTTTAAAGTGGAAAACCAAACGTATCAAAGAAAAAATCACATGATTTTATTAGAAGGCTTACAACCAAAATCTCCACAAGTACAAGATTGAATCAAGAGCACAAGAGAAGAATAGAGAGAGCTATAAGATTCTTAGTGAAGAAAAGAGGATAGGAAGGGCTATTTTATAGAGTTGGAGGAGGAAAATAGGAATTACATAGAATCCCATTATGACCTTACAATCCCCTTAAGTGTGTGCCACTTGTGTCTTAGTCCCTTACAAAGTGAAATGAGGTGTGTGCCATGTGGGGGAAGGAGTTACTCATGCAAGTAATTCTGAAATCCTAAAGGAGCACAAAGAGGTGAGTGACACCTCATGAAATCTAAATTTATGTTAATTAATAATTCACATAAATATAAATTCCTCACACATGAAAAAGAATATTAGGATAAAATAAATTATCCTAAATAAGGTTAATTCTAACAGTTATTCCCATGGGTGGGGGTGACATATTTTTGGGAGTCTATTGGCTCACAACCTTGGCCATGATAGAGATGAATTTCTAAAATTTATTAATATATTTTAAATTTAAAGGTAAGACATTTAAACTTTATGGATTTTTCACAAAGTATACATAGTTGGTTAGTTCTCATCAGATGCAAAAGATTCTCAAAAAGGGGTTAGATAAGTTTTTAGCATGGTTGCTTTCCTTAGAAATACAACCAAAAAATATTTCTACATAGCCTAATCTTCATAAGTATTTTAACAAGTATTATTTTATTTTTGAATTAATGCCAAAAAATACCACCGCAAAGGGAACATGATCATGCCATTCAATTACTACCAGGGAGAACCTCCAAAAATTAGACCATACAGGTGCCCATATGTCAAAGAATAATATTGAAAAATATGGTAGAGTAAATGTCAGATGCTAGTATTAACAAGCATATACAAAGTGCATATTCATCCCTTACATTAATGGTTCATAATAAGGATGATACATGGAAGATGTTCCCAAAATATATGGAACTCAACAAGTACACCATCAAAGATAAGTTCCCTATTTCAATAATTGATGGGTTTCTAGATCAATTTCATGGTGTTGTCTACTTTACCAAGAAATACCTTCATTTAGGTTGCCATCAAATTTAGATTCAAGATGAGGATATACATAAGGTAGCTTTCAAAACTCATGAAGACCATTATGAATTTTTAGTAGTCCCTTTTGGTCTTACAAATATATCATACATATTCCATAGTTTAAAGAAAACTATCTTTAGGCCTTTTTTGAAAGCAAATTATCTTGGTATTTTTTTATGACATACTAATATACAATAAGCGTGGGATTAACACTTATAGAATCTGAATTAGGCATTGATAATTTTGTAATATCATCAAACTTACACCAAACCTTCCAAGTGTGATTTTGGAGTACATAAGGTGGAGTGATTTGGTCATATTATGTTTCATGAAGGTGTCAAATACCCTCACAAGATTAACCACATGATAGAATGACAAGTTCTAAAAACTCTCTAGAACCATTAAGGTCTATTATTGTTGATAGATTATTATTATTGGTTTGTGAAAAATTATGGAAACATAGCAACACCACTCATAATTTTTTTTGAAATAGGACTACTTCCATTGGAAATAATTTTACACCAAGGCATTTGAGAAACTAAAGGAGGCCATGTGATCCATTCCATTTATGGTTATCCAAAATTTGTTAGGATATGGAATGGGGGTAGTGCTCATGAACGAAGGGAAACTCCATGCATTTGAGATTCATCAACTCAAGGGTAATAATTTTTTAAAACCTCTCTATGAAAAGGAGATGATGGTTGTTCTTCATGTAGTTTAATAATGGAGACCATATCTAATTGGTAGAAATTTTAAGGTGAAAATTGATCATGATAGTCTATAATACTTCTAGGAATAGAAAATGTCATATAAAGAATAGAAAAAATAGGTGACTAAAATGTTGGGGTATGACTTTGAAATCATATATAAGAAAGGAAAGGTAGTGTAGTCACATATTCACTATCTAGGAGGGATGAATCCATAGAATAAATTTTATGAAAAAAAACAATATGATAGGAAGATCGGGTGGGTGAGGCAAGATCAAAATGGAAAAATAATATTGATGCATGGGTTTTGATTCAGTAACTCCAATAGGATTATAGTGTGCAACAAATTTGAGTGTAAATAAAATTACTTATGTTATAAATATAAATTATGTATGGCAATAATTATGGCCTCATACATAAAATCCTTACAGATCTCCATGCATTTCCACTAAGGGGCATTCAAGATGTTTATAAACATCATAGAATTAATAAAAAAATATTTTGGAAAGGACTTAAGTGGGTATCCATAAATTTGTATGAAAACACATGGTGTGTCAGCAAGACAAGGATGAGAAAATTAAGTCCACATGCCTTTGGAAACCTTTATCTATTCCCAGGGAAATATAGGATATGGTTTCCATATATTTCATAATAAGGTTACCTAGATCAGAGGGTAAACATGTTATCATGTTTATCATGGATAAACTCACAAAATATACCCATTTTTATGCCTTGTCTTAGCCATTTGTATCTAGTATAGTATCAAATAAGGATATAGTTCAAAAGTAACATGGTATCCCTAAGATAATAGTAAATGATCATGATCCTATCTACTACTAATTTTTGGAATGATTTATTATCATATTTGGTTACTTGTTTAGATCATGTATTATCATATTTACTTCAATATAATGATAAAATAGAGGTGGTCAAAAAGTGCCTATAGGGTTCTTTCTATTTTTGTACATCTAATAAATAGGATAGAGATAGCACTTATAGAATGGTGGTATAACAATTTCTTCCATACCTCATCCAAAATGTATCCATTTGTGTAACTATATGGGTATCATATCTCATCTATCACCTCTTCTTTAATAATACATATAAGGGTTTGAGTTGTTAAGTAGCACCTTAAACAATAATAAAATGAACTAGCTAGTTTAAGAGAAAATTTGGCAATGCCATAAGATTAAATGAAGTAGCAAGTGGCTCAATACCATAATGAGAAGAATTTTAAAGTAGGATATTAGGTCTTTGGGTGCCTATAGTCATACAATCAAATGTCCTTGAATTTAAAAAAAATGACAATGAACTTTTTCTTGATTATTAAGACCCTTATTAGATCCTATATAAAATTGATAGCATCACATATAAGTTGGAGATACATAAGTATACATGCATACATCTAATATTTCATATCTTTTGCTTAAATAAGGTAATTAGATAATAAGTATTTTACCATAGATATATGAGGAAGGTAAAGTCATTTTTGTAACTTTAGAATATCCTTCAAACACAAACTAAAATACTATGAACAAGAGAGATTAAGGAGTATTTAATCTAGTTAAATATTCTAACTAGTAATAATGTAACATGGGAGGATGAAGTAATCCTACAATAGCATTCAGAATTATTCAACATTGAGGGAAACATTATTTTTAAGGGGGTGGTAAGATACACATTTAAAATAATATAATTAATTATAATATAATTTATATCAACAAAACACAATATATATTGGTGGGACACAATGCCAAAATATTCAATATATTCAAAAATATAATAATACCATTAAGGTATGAAATAACATACAATACTCAATGAAAAAACTCCACAATTCCACTTTAATGGGGACACCTCCAATATATTTCTAACAAATAGAATACTCAACACTTAAATGATATCCTTTACAATGATATTCATCTACTTTATATAGACCTGTATTCCAAATAATGGATGGGTAAACACCTAATTTCAATGTAGGCTAACTCGCTACCAAAATTACTCTTTCCAAAAATTAATCATTTGACCCATACAATTAACTAAGGGGGATGTGTGCCACATGTTGGCATCTCATTCAACCCATATACATTTTCATATAATAGCCATAGGTAAATATCATTCCATCCCTCCTTGACATGTTTCATCCCCAAAACATGAGAAGAAACCAACTAATAAATGATCTTTAAATCATTACATATTTGTCTTCATGCTCGATCATCTAACCATCTATATGTGACCTTGATAGGTGATATATCACCAAACTTGTTTAAACATTCCTTTATTATAATATAATTCCATTCATGATCATAAATGTACATCCTTCATAACAATGCATAATTATTCAAACTTAAATTCCATGTTCCACATTAATCTACACTATTTTAATTTCATGCATGACCATAGTAGTTCATATTTGGCTTCAATGCATAGTGATAGTAATTTTTACACTGATTTCATATACCACAATCCATTGTATTATTTTTATTCCTTATATATCAATAGTTTTGGGTCCATTGGTTTAATGTGTATCCATAGTGATTATTCCTCCGATTCATTGTATGACCAAGGAGATTGTTACTATGATGTTCACTAACATACCTCTAAGATTGCTTCCTCACATGATAATTTGGGTGTCTATATGCCCCAACCTTTATATCATTTTCAAATACTTTGACCTTAAAAACCTTTTTCTATATCTACCATCTTTTCATTTGGTAGTGTTTTTGTCTCTTAAATAGATGAAGCGTTCTTCTCTACTTTTACTATTTCTTCATATTTTTATTTAATTGAATATTTTATATGTTCTTCTTCACCATCTTACACTTCATTATCATTATATACCTTAAACCTTAATTTTTCTTCATTAAGTGTGATAAATTTAAAAGTGACCTTTATCTTATACAAAATATTCATAAACTTCTTCTGCACATTAATAGTGTTTTTTTCCAATAACACACTGCCAATGAGATGTGGGTGAGTTGGTAAAGTGCCTTAGTTTTTTCAATCCCTACCTAGGTTTAAACATCAATAAATGCATATATTTATGAAGCTAGCTATGGCCATTGGTTATATTCTTGGGGTTATTTATGGTCATTGGTAATTCTTGAGGCCAATTATGGCTATTGTTATTACTCCTCAAGCTGATTGTGGTCATTAGCAGTATTTATTGGGGTCAGTTGTGTCTATTAATGGTATTCATGAGCCTTTCATCTATCATATTTGGTAATTAATGGTATACATGTGGTATATGGGTGGCTAATAAATCACATAGGGATATAGGCCCTTGATTATGTCCCAGATCGATTCGCGCTCCTATCAAAAAGTAATTAACTAATAAATAAAATAATGATTTTTAAAAAAGTCTCTAACAAATTATAACCAAGGAATATATCCAAACCATCCATATCCAAATCATATAAATCTAAATGCAATGCATATTTTTCCATAGTAAGTTGTAAACCTTTAAAAACTTAAATCATCATACTATCTACATTAGCTTCCTTGATATAGTTTTATTGAACATGTAAACATTGGGACACATACATGTTGATGAAGTTCTACTTATTTCTAGGATTTATATAAATAATAATACTATTCTTTTGAATGCATCCCTAAAATTGAAATATTTCTATCAATTTATTTAGAAATAAATTATTTATACCCTTATCCTCCTATTACCCATAATGATGATGATTTGGTGAATGTTTTGTGGCTTTTGTTCAATTTTCCTTTGTCATCATCTACATTCTCTTCCTTGTTACCATCATCATCATATTTTCTTCCACTTTTTTTCTTTTTCATCATTTTTTTCTTCTGTCCCATTGATCTAACAACATATTTACTAGTTATGCCCACAAAATTTTTCTTCATACTTTAACAAGTTCACCATACCATATAAATTTAGGAAATTTGAAATAAATTTTAAAACTTACTAATCACCATCTTGTTTCAAACTAGTTCTTATTTAATTATATCCACCATTATCAAGCATCCATAGCATCCTCTCATATGTACTTTAGTAATTTCATGATTCACACAAACTAGGGTTTAAATAAATCCAAAGCTAATACTGAAATGTATATTTGAATATAAAATTTAACCAAACTCACTAGAAAATTTTTGCCTAAATTCAACTTGAAAATGAAAAAATCCAAAGAACATAGCTCATATATATTTTTACAAGCCTTAAAAATGCAAATAGATTTAAAAAAATCTTAAGCTTTGGGCCTCTAGATTGAATTTATGTGAAACATAAAATAACAACAACTCACTCAAAATTGATCACATAATACCAATTTATTTATGGTATCTTCCTTTAATGATTTTACAACATTAGTAAAAATTATAGAAAAAATCCAAAAAATGCAGCTGATAGTAATGAATTTAGGAGAACCCCTAAAATAACAATAACTCATTTCAAAATGATCATAAATCCCCAAATTTGTTACTATATCTTTATATAGATACTAAAATCTAATTTATCGAGTACCTCAGTCTTATATAGTTGGAAAATACCTATCATGATTGTACCTTTTAGTTTTAGACATGTCCATTTTTGAAAGGTTTGTGTTCACTATTTCCTTGTGCTAAGTTTCTTATCTCTTAGTCTGACCATTGTTATTATAATTACAAGGCATTCTATAGTATGAAAAAATATCTAAACCTGATTTTTATCCTTCATTGAATTTCTGGACATGTACCTATTTTATATCTTCCTCGACACTTTCATCCCAGGTAGACACCTACATTGATTTAAATATCCACTTTTTTTACATAGTGTCTAGTGCCAAAAAATCATCCAATTTGTAAAATAAATGTATCCTAAATTTAATCATAAGTAATTTAGTGTCTGATATTTATAAAAAGGATTGGTATATAGGTCTAAAGCATTAAAAGAGTAGTTCATGAATATTTTTCAAGTTACAAACTAGGTCATTGCATGGCTTTACTTATCACACATTGCATCATTATGAAAATATAAGCTAGGACATAGGGGAGAACTACATAAGTCAAAGGACCTCTTAAAAGTATTGTCTATGTAAGCAATGCCCATTAATAGAGGGATTTTTTTGGAAGATTGACACCATGATCACTCATTGACAAAGGGTTCCTTTGGATAACTTGACATAGTGATCCCCCTAACCCATTCTCCCATAGTCACTTAAAGGGTAAATAGAGAGGATTTGATCATTTGATAAAGAGAGACAAATTATGCATGTGATTTACATAAACTAGAATAAAGGTAACCAAAAACCCAAAATTCCCAAGTTGGTCACATCTAGATCTAGTTGGTATTTTATATAGGAAACTTATGTCAAAGTTAGACACCTACATCAACACAACTATCCAAATTTGATGAAAGCATCTAAGGCCACCCAAATATCATTTATAGAATCTGATAACTATTCTAAGATTAGCTTCTAATCCATTTATAGCCTATTCTAGATCAGACCTACATGCACACAATAAACAAAGTATCCTATGTTTCTAGTTTATTAAAATATCTATCAATAATTTTAATTTACTATTTTTATCAATCTCAGTTGTATAAATTAATAATATTATTTGTCTATTTTTTCTATTAATTGGCCTAATCACTATATTAGTTCACCATCCTTGTGTAAAAGTTAATATAATACCTCTTTAACCCTAGATATCCTCACACATTATAAATTTAGGGTTAAATATTTGGTGAACACAAGCTCTGAGTCTTACTTTTTTAAACCTAGCCTGATCTAGGGTTTCAAGCCTCTAAGTTTTTTTAGTTTTTTGTGATTGATTTTTAGATCTGAAATATTACCTTGGGGTTTCACCCTCTTCTGGTTATCAAGTTTCATGTTCATAAACTTACTATTTTCTTATTATTTTATTTATGTAATTTGGTATTTAAATAGCTCCACTTTAAAATTATTCATATGCATTTTCTACTAAGGTTGGTATGCTCAAAAACCTCTTTTTTTTGCACAAATTTAGTAAGATTTTTTCAATTTTTATAATTTAATATTTTTAGTAAATATTGACATAAAAGGTGAATTATGTACTTATCCTCTAATTAATTTGTAGGTTTTGTCAAAAATAATATTTTATTCAAAAATCTCTCTCAGATCTCTACAATAAATTCTTAATTTATTATAATTATTGATTATTTATTGGGAATATTTTAGGGTTTTTCTTGTGAAACACTCCATATTATTTATCCTATTTTTGATTTGTAATAGATTTATTTTCAAATTCCATAGAATTTTTTTCATAATCTAGTTAATATAAACAAAATCCTCTCTTTTCCAAAAATATTAGATGGATTTTTTTTTTAAATTATTTTACTATTTTTAGCAAATATATATCTACATGCCATACACTGTACTTTTGTTTCCCTATTTTTTTGGTTTTTTTATTTCCTATTTTGACTAAAAAATCTATCTTGGAGTTCCAAAAAACCTAACTATTGGTGTACACTTTTTTCTTATGGGTTTTTTCTACATGTGTTATTAGTTTTCTTCAGGTAACTAGGTCATTTGGGAAAGTTAGTCCCACGTTCATTAGAATTTGGGATCTTTATCTCTCTCACTCCTATATATGTAACCTCTCCCTTTTTATTTATTCATCCAAAATACTAATGAGGAATATTGATGCATTGTTACTTTTTACACTTTCTTTCTCACCTACTTCATAGCTTTCATGTGTGCATTTGATCTTATTAAGAAGTCTTGGAGAAATCCAATATGGTATCAGAGCCACTTTGGTATTCGATTGTCTAGTTTTTTAATGTTGTTAGTTTATTTTGAAATTATGGGATTTTATATCTGAAAATATATTTTAGTTTTCACAATCCATTTGTGGGATTTTTTCATCTTTGGTGGAGACATTTTTTTTGTAGAACTAGTTCATTGTCAACCATTACCACATCTTTTGTGGTTTCTTTATGATTGCATGTTTTATGTGCTTTGGTACATTTTTATATATAAAAACTTGCATGCCTCTATATGTCTTAGGTCTACTCTCGTATGTTTCATATTGGCCTATGCATATCCTAAGTTGATTCTGTATGTTCAATCTTTGTTTTGAATTTCTTCTAGATGGCCCTCAACTATAACATTTTTACCTATTGAGACTAATCTCATTGTTGACCAGTCTAAACTACCATTTCATGCATCTTATATGCCAAAATTGGATGGCTTAGCCTAATATCCTTATTTTTAACAAACTTTAACTATAGTAGTGGGATATAGCTCACCCCCTACAGCCCCCTAGCTAGGATTTTACCCACACTCGATGCATGTAATTCATATGATCTAGTCAAGAAGTATCATAAAAGAATCCTATAGTGTCAAAGGCTTGAAAGTTTCTTCCAAAGTAAGCTAAGTCTATTCAAGTTTACCCTAATGTTTTTTTTTTTCATCTTAATTTTTTTTAATAGCTTGATTTAAAACAAAGTCAAATAGGCTACTTTTCTTTTAATGCACAAATAATGCATAAGAGTATTGGTCAGGTTTAACATTATTAGTGTAGATTTTTTATTATTTTTTATAAAACAATATATTGTGGATAATATTTAAAAATAAAATTTTATTCATCTTTTCACTTACTCACATTTTACTTGCTTCTTTGGATGCATTATTTGTTGATTCTAACATCCTATTTTCTTTGTAAAATCTTTTCTTTTGACTCATTGCAGTAATTACTCAAGACACATTATCAGTTGAGTCTAACATATTTTTATCATGTATTTACAACACTTGGGCAGGGGAGGGGTGATAATCATTTCATAGTTTAGGGGGTGTACTTTTTATATGTCACTCTTTCATTTCTACTTGCACTTTCACTTATGCAAAAACTACAACTTGCACTACAACTATAACTTATTTTTGTACTAATAGATTCAAGTTCAATCAACCCACTAACTCCCTTTAAATATCACAAATGGAAAATTAATATGAAATTAATTATAAAGAGTGATGTTTTGTATATGATAACCATGGGTGATGAAACTAAACCTAACACAAATGCATAGATAGTTAAGTAGTATAACTCTAGTGATGAAGACTATGGAATATTATGTTTTTCTATATCACATGATATTTTATTTCACTTATATCCTTCCAAATCACCTCATGATGTATGGACCATTTTGGGTAAGTTAATTGGAGATAAAGATGTGATGATAAGTCATGAGCTTGAGAATGAACTCATTAGCCTAAATCCTTGAAACTCTGACACCCTTCATTATTTCTTCACTAAGTTCAAGTCATTGAGATTACAGTTGAAACATTATGGGATAAATAAATAATATGAGAAGATTACTATTTCTATACTCTCTAAAATAGGTCTTGATTATTCAATATTTCTCTCTATTTTCCATGCCACTAAAAGTGTTTTGGGCACTACATGGAAAATTACCTCTTTATATGCTTTTTTTATCAAATTAATTAGAGAGAAAGACAAGTTTATCTAGATGGGAATAATGAAGTCCACAAAAAATCAAGCCCTAATTTATATGAATGGGAAAGTAAATAATTTAAACAAAGAGAAGAAGAAGAAGAATAAAGATCAAGAGAAGAAAAAAGATTCAAACTCTACCAAAACTAAGATTAAAGCCTCATCTTCTAATGACAAACCTAAAAATGATAAGGTTAATTTTGCCTATTGTAATAAAAATGGGCATGATGAAAATAAGTGCATGAAGAAGAAAATAGATCTCCTAACTTGTATATTAGATAAGAACAACATAGGTGTTCTTGATTCCATCTAGAAAAAATCATCTACGCAAGATTATACCAAGGCAAAGGGAAAGGGGAAAGAGAAAGAAAATGGAAAGTCTCTTTTATCATTTATAGCTTCAACATCTTCATGGGTTATTAAATTCAATGCTTCTTATCACATGGGCTCTTTCCTAATTGAGGTTTCTTCACTAGATCCTTGTAGCATATCTTTCATTAGTCGAGTGATGACACTTCTATACTAGTTATAGGGAGAGGGTTTTTTGAAATGGAAGGAGCAACATTCAATATTTTTCCAAGTGTCCCTTATCTTGCAACTAATATCCTTTTAGTGTATCAAATAAATCATATTAGTAAAGGCATGAGGATTGATTTTTTACCAGATTCTATTATCATAAGGGAGTTGAATAGTGATTCTATAGTGGTAGTGAGTAGGATAGATCACCAAGCTAGGTTATACACCTTCTTACATTTTGCTCTTGATTCTTCTCTGACTGCATTGTTAACTCATCTAGATGGAGTTAGCAAATTATGGCATGAGTGGTTTGGCCACCTTAACTACCACTACCTTGAATAACTTAGAAAAAATGACATGGTAATAGGCTTGCCTCAAGTCCAAATTTTTAAGGGACTTTGTGAGCATTGCTATCTTAGAAAACATCCTGAAGCAAAATTTGACAAATGCAAATCTTGAATGGCTTCATAAGCATTGGAGTTAGTACATAATGAGTATTTGGGCCTTTTCCCAATCTATATTTTATAAGATCTAAGTACATTCTCACTTTCTTTGATTTCTCAAGATATCATGGGTATAATTTATTAATAAAAAGTTTGAAGTGTTTAAATATTTTCAAGAATTCAAGGAACTTGTTGAGAAACAATCTAAGAATCCATCAAGGTTCTTTGAAATAACAATGGAGGTGAATATGTTAGCAATAGTTTTGAGTAGTTTTGCACTATATAGGGGATTGATTTATAGTATATGATTACTTACAGTCTTTAATATAATGGATTTGTAGAACACAATAATTGGTCCTTGAAAGAGATGTCTAATTGTATGATTCACTCTAAGTCCTTGGCACCTCAATATTGGGTTGAATCCATTAATTATGATTATTATATTCAAAATAAAGTTCCTCACAAAAATTTGAAAGGCACAATATGATTTGAATCTTAGCATGGAATGAAACCTAAATTTGAACACTTTAGGGTTTTTAGATCTCTATTTATGGCACAGATATTAAAGAATATATGAAAAACTATGGAACCTCAGTCTTATACTTACATCTTTGTAAGTTATCCAAATGGTGTCAAGAGATATAACCTTATACATCTGATACATGATTTGTTCATAAATATAATTTTTCACTTTTAAGAGAGTCCCATAGACTCATCACTTAACACTTTTTATATTTCATTAGATTCACTTAAACTTGATGATTCTTCTTCTGACTCAGATCATCTAGAGTAGGTTCTTAAGCTAGGGTCTTCTTATTCTTCCAGTTATACAATCAAGGGAAGTGATAGGGAGTCTCCTACATCCACATCTAGTCATGTTTCAAAGGATGAGGATTCAGCACTTGACTCACCCACATCTAGACCCCTTTAGGACAAGTGGACACTTTAGAGTGTAGGCACTTGGGTAGAGGATCCAAAAAATGATAGACATACTCAGGTAGATTATCAGAATGGTCCACATGATTTAATTACTTTAGTTTCAAATCCATAGACATTATTAGAGTCTTTAGGCATACCTAAGTGGGATAGTGTTATGTAGTAAGAATATTATTCCTTAATCAAAAATCACACTTGAGATTTGAATTCACTTCCTAAGGGAAGGAAGATGGTTCAATATAGGTGGATACATCAGAGCAAGTTTACAACAAATGGGTTGATTGATAAGTACAATGCATGATTAGTCTACAAGGGTTCTTCACATTTAGCCAAAATTGAATACTTAAATACCTTTACACCTATTTTAAATATGAATTCAATCTAACTCACACTAACTATAGCCATAAAACATGGTTGGGATGTGCACAAGATAGATGTGAAGAGTGCCTTTCTTCACAGAGACCTTAAGGAGGAGATCTACATAGATCATCCACATGGATTTATTCAAGATTAATTTTTTTTTTATAGACTTAGTAAATCCATCTATGGACTCAAACATGCCCCTCAATCTTGATATGCCAAGATAGATTCCTTCCTCTTTACTTCAAGTTTCACTAGGTGTCATTCAAGCCCCAATCTATACTTCTTATGGTAGGATGATTATTTATTGATACTAGTACTTTATGTTGATGATACTATTTACCATTAAGAGTTCCTCATCATATATTGTAGTGGTGAATATAGCTCTATAGGACATATTTGACATGACTGACTTGGGTCTTCTACATTACTTCCTTGACATCGAGATTTCATAGTTTGATTTAGGGATTTCACTTGTACATCCCAAGTATGATCTTGATCTTTTGGATTAGTTTCACATGGATGATTGTAAGCCAATACTTTAAAAATTTTATATCCTTACTATGAAAAATCTTACTAAGCATTATTTGAGGTTTTCAACCTTATATAGTTTCAAACTGTAGTAATTATCTAGTGTTTATTTTTCCTATCATGCTGGAATACTATAATTTGTATGTCTCTTCTTTCTTATTCTCATATCAATTTTAATAGAATTTAAAAAGGGTAAACATGAACTTATTATTCCTCCTAACCCCAAGGAGGGTGATAGTTACCATCCCTCTAACTAGATCCATGTTATCACTTATTCAAGGGGTAAGGTTTCCCATTCTATACTGGCAAAATAAGGTAACCAATAAACCCTTCCAAAAAACCTAGATGGGGTGTGCATGCAAGTTCAATCCAAATTACTTGGGGTTTTTTATTATGAATCCCTCCAATAAAAACATTAATATGATCAAGTTAATAGAAGAGTTGTAAAATCAAAATCATCATTTAAGTTCAAATATCACATCATTAGAAAATCATATTACATATCTACATAATCAAAAATATGTTAGTATTAATAATGTGTTTGCATCTTCATCTTACAATGTTATACCCAACAAGGTTTCATATCTAAATAAAAAATACAATAGAATACATCTAAAATAAGTGACTCAAATTTTATACCAAAGGTTAATAAGAGCCCAATTAAAATCTTAAGATAAATGATTTGAAACAAAGTGATTCAACTACCTCCTCTGCATCCTATGAGGAGATCAAAATACTATTGTGCATATCATAAAGGCATCGTATAGATTATTTTTTGGCTTTAAAGAAGAAAATATAATTTCACAAAGATAGTGGTGATCTTATCATCAATACATCAACCAAGAAACCCACTCACATTATGAGTACCTCTCCTAAAGCACAAGTTCCAAAATAGAAAATATGGGTATCAAAAGATAATTCCAAAAATAAACAATTGTAAATGCAAAACCTAAAATAAAAAATATTCAAAATTCAAAGCTAGAATAAGAAATATTACAAAAATATCAAAATCAAAAGGAATGACTACAAAAGGTAATGTTACAAAAAGAAAAAAAATGGAAATTTAAAAAATAAATTCAATATAAGCAAACAAGAATTCTAAAAAGAGGGTTCCTAATAAAGGATTTTTCAAATCAAGGCATGTCTACAAAATAAAAGAATACAAATATGGTTCTCAAGGATCTAAACATTATATCTATTCAATGTATAGAGGAAAAAATAGTCAAGTGTAATACTATAAATTCTATGTTTTCATCCTCAAATAAAGAATTCAATGCACAAATTACATACTTTCCTAGTGTGCAAGCAAATATACATAACTCTTTTTCATCCCATAATGAGATGCAACATTTTTAAAATGATGAACATACAAAAAAAAAATTTAAGAAGGGAACTTAAATCTATGGTTCAATTGGTTTTTCATACACATATGCTCAAAATTAAACATCATAAGTTTAAGAACAACTTAAGAAGTTCCATGTGTCCTATAATAATGATTACATTGATTATTATGACCCTAATAATATAGAATATTGGTATG